>NC_069404.1:20918816-20949894 GCF_026875155.1 Cherax quadricarinatus
AGGGGAGGCACGGAGAAAGGGAAGCATGATAAGAAAAGTAGTGAATATACATGCCACTGTGCATAGGCTTGCGGTACACGGAAAGGCAAAGCCTGTATCTGAGCGGTGGACATGAACATCAAGGAAAGGAAGGAATTTGATTCCCATTCAGCTTTAAACTTAATGGAAGGGGCAAGATTACTAAGAGCATCAAGAAATGGATGGAAGAGGGTATTTCTTCTCTTATTATTTTATTATTTTTTCCCCTTCTGTGATCTTGCTCCTACCCTCTGTGGGCCCCTAGCTCCCTTTCAGTGCTCCTCTTTCTTAGTATTTAACTGACTCCGATACTATTACTACCTCCACTACTACCTCTCTTGATCCTGTCAATATCTGCTGGCCTATATAAACTCCCTCCTCCTCCTGCTCTACAGTCAAGAAGCCTCTCTTCGACCCCGCCGGGGTGTAGAATTTATATTCTACAAACGTCACATCCTTTTCACAATGCTGTCGAATCGTGTGAAAATCAAGCCTGTGAATGGTGCAATAAATGACTCCTCGAAGTTAGCTTTAGCTACCGTCGTTAAGACCCGCCTGCAGGTCAAATTTACGGCAATCCACTCTCTGAAGGACTCCTTCATTGTCGTCTGCACAGACGACACGGAAGCATCAAAACTTATGGACGACTCTTCAATCAGGACCCTACAAACAACAATTTACTCTATCCCCGTCTCCATTTTTTGAAGTCGAAACGTTCGGTCTTTGTGAAAAGACTGGACAATATGGTCACCTCTCTCTCTACTGAAGCACTGAAGACATCTATTGAGGAACAAAACACCGGGGCCTCTGTAGACAGCATCTACAAGATCCCTAACGCCTCATCTATGCTAAAGATTACATTTTCAGACATTTCCATGGCTGCCCAAGCTCTCTCTGACGGTCTGGCCATCTCATATTACCACATTCACCCTAGTCATATAGAACAAGAACGTTTCACATACATCTCCACTGCTGGACCTGCTACTCCTATAAACACACCACCAAGGACTTCCCCATCAAGGATAATAGTTTTGTTCAAAATGTGGGAATGATGGAAAACGATTTCAGATCCTGCACTATTACTACAGCACCAACTTGTCTTAACTGCAAGGGTAATCATCATACCCTTGCAGCTAAGTGCCCACTCAGGAAAGAAATCATACTGAAGAAAACTAAAGTTCTGAAGAACACCTCCAATTCACCGACATACGTTGCAATAACCAAACCACAAACCGACACCACCAAGACTCTACACGCTAATCTACAGGCACCATCGCCCAGCAACTCCCTCTCTCCACTCCCAGACGGAGATTCCTCCAAGGTGCTGTACTGCATGGTGTATGCACACCTTGCAAACGCAGCAAACCCCGGCACTTTCAACACCACTATTAACGAACTATTCCGTCTGAACAATATGCCTGCCTTCGATTTTCCGGACTCCACCTTCAGCAGAAATCCTCAAGATCCTTCCCAACGTCCTGAACTTTACTGCACCTGCAGACCTGTCCTCCTGCCAAGCAACTGCTCCTGTAACTTCTATAACCACTTCCATCGCTGACAACGTTGATCATGTTGCCTCAACCACCGTCTCCCACCTCTCCCAGCCTGCTGTTACACAACCATTACACCTTACAGCTGCTCCTGTCGACCCCCAGTCACCTGCTACCACCATTGTAGATTCTCCCAATGAATCCACTCCAGAAGAGGAAGTAACGACGACTCCAGTAAACCCTCATGGGAAAACCTTACCTTTTTACACTTCTTCAAATACTGACACCATGACCTGTACTGAACTCTACAAAAGCCTCGGTGCTGGAACAGTCAAGTATGCATGTGAATCACCGCTTCACTTCACACTCACCCAAGTTCTTGAGTTCATCAAGCCTCTACGTTTCACCTTCAGTAACAAGGCTAAACTATACCACCTATGAACATCAAAATGGTATACAATACCGACAGGTTGTTAGGTAAGACACATGTTCATCTTGTCAGACACTGCAACACATGGCATCTTGGTACAGAAAACACCTTGGACAAGCTTTTCAAGTGAGAAGTGTTGGATCTGAGAGGGACATGACCTCTCAGTGGCTATACCACCTATCTAGGAGCAGCTTCAAAAAATTCGTAAATGGCTCGATTGCTAACCTGCCTCCTCATTTACTCCTATAATTCCCATGTGTTCTACCCTCTGATGTGACCTAGCCTGCTGCCAGCTACTCAAGATTCAAGACTTCAACTACCACAAGTACGATGCAACAGTCCCTGCTATTCCTGTTCTCAAGTCTGCCCCACGATCGCCTTAGCTGCTGGGTTAAGCCCTGGCTCTGTTTCTCTGACTAAGAACACTCCTCTCCAGAGCTATTCTTCGTCTGTCCCATCTTCCCGCTCATCCCATTGGGATCTTACCTGAACTTGTGATGAATGGTTTGAAAAACCGACAAGTTGAAGATTGAGACACTTATGCAGCATATGGGAATCTTTATTCAGGAAACGTTTCGCCACACAGTGGCTTCATCAGTCCAATACAAAGAGGAAGGCGTAAGGAGAGGAGGAGAATGAGGTAATCAGTCCCTCAACCTGGAGTCGATGTGTTCAGTCCATCAATCTTGTAGAATGTACAGCATAGGGCCGTAGACGTGGCTTATATACTGTAGTGAGGTGACGTGAAGCAGGTGGAGGCGGGGTCATAGTGGTACCATCCACTAGTCGAAGTAGGTCTTCGTCCAAAGGTTGAACAAGTGTTGAAAAATTCTTTGTAACAAGATCCCATGATGCTGCAGTGTCTGACAGTTGTGATGAATGGTTTGAAAAACCGACAAGTTGAAGATTGAGACACTTATGCAGCATATGGGAATCTTTATTCAGGAAACGTTTCGCCACACAGTGGCTTCATCAGTCCAATACAAAGAGGAAGGCGTAAGGAGAGGAGGAGAATGAGGTAATCAGTCCCTCAACCTGGAGTCGATGTGTTCAGTCCATCAATCTTGTAGAATGTACAGCATAGGGCCGTAGACGTGGCTTATATACTGTAGTGAGGTGACGTGAAGCAGGTGGAGGCGGGGTCATAGTGGTACCATCCACTAGTCGAAGTAGGTCTTCGTCCAAAGGTTGAACAAGTGTTGAAAAATTCTTTGTAACAAGATCCCATGATGCTGCAGTGTCTGACAGTTGTGATGAATGGTTTGAAAAACCGACAAGTTGAAGATTGAGACACTTATGCAGCATATGGGAATCTTTATTCAGGAAACGTTTCGCCACACAGTGGCTTCATCAGTCCAATACAAAGAGGAAGGCGTAAGGAGAGGAGGAGAATGAGGTAATCAGTCCCTCAACCTGGAGTCGATGTGTTCAGTCCATCAATCTTGTAGAATGTACAGCATAGGGCCGTAGACGTGGCTTATATACTGTAGTGAGGTGACGTGAAGCAGGTGGAGGCGGGTCATAGTGGTACCATCCACTAGTCGAAGTAGGTCCCTTTGTCCAAAGGTTGAACAAGTGTTGAAAAATTCTTTGTAACAAGATCCCATGATGCTGCAGTGTCTGACAGTTGTGATGAATGGTTTGAAAAACCGACAAGTTGAAGATTGAGACACTTATGCAGCATATGGGAATCTTTATTCAGGAAACGTTTCGCCACACAGTGGCTTCATCAGTCCAATACAAAGAGGAAGGCGTAAGGAGAGAGGAGAATGAGGTAATCAGTCCCTCAACCTGGAGTCGATGTGTTCAGTCCATCAATCTTGTAGAATGTACAGCATAGGGCCGTAGACGTGCTTATATACTGTAGTGAGGTGACGTGAAAGCAGGTGGAGGCGGGGTCATAGTGGTACCATCCACTATCGAAGTAGGTCTTCGTCCAAAGGTTGAACAAGTGTTGAAAAAATTCTTTGTAACAAGATCCCATGATGCTGCAGTGTCTGACAGTTGTGATGAATGGTTTGAAAAAACACTTGTTCAACCTTTGGACGAAGACCTACTTCGACTAGTGGATGGTACCACTATGACCCCGCCTCCACCTGCTTCACGTCACCTCACTACAGTATATAAGCCACGTCTACGGCCCTATGCTGTACATTCTACAAGATTGATGGACTGAACACATCGACTCCAGGTTGAGGGACTGATTACCTCATTCTCCTCCTCTCCTTACGCCTTCCTCTTTGTATTGGACTGATGAAGCCACTGTGTGGCGAAACGTTTCCTGAATAAGATTCCCATGCTGCATAAGTGTCTCAATCTTCAACTTGTCGGGTTTTTCAAACCATTCATCACAACTGTCAGACACTGCAGCATCATGGGATCTTGTTACAAAGAATTTTTCAACACTTGTTCAACCTTTGGACGAAGACCTACTTCGACTAGTGGATGGTACCACTATGACCCCGCCTCCACCTGCTTCACGTCACCTCACTACAGTATATAAGCCACGTCTACGGCCCTATGCTGTACATTCTACAAGATTGATGGACTGAACACATCGACTCCAGGTTGAGGGACTGATTACCTCATTCTCCTCCTCTCCTTACGCCTTCCTCTTTGTATTGGACTGATGAAGCCACTGTGTGGCGAAACGTTTCCTGAATAAAGATTCCCATATGCTGCATAAGTGTCTCAATCTTCAACTTGTCGGTTTTTCAAACCATTCATCACAACTGTCAGACACTGCAGCATCAAGGGATCTTGTTACAAAGAATTTTTCAACACTTGTTCAACCTTTGGACGAAGACCTACTTCGACTAGTGGATGTACCACTGATCCCCGCCTCCACCTGCTTCACGTCACCTCACTACAGTATAAAGCCACGTCTACGGCCCTATGCTGTACATTCTACAAGATTGATGGAACTGAACACATCGACTCAGTTAGGACTGATTACCTCATTCTCCTCCTCTCCTTACGCCTTCCTCTTTGTATTGGACTGATGAAGCCACTGTGTGGCGAAACGTTTCCTGAATAAAGATTCCCATATGCTGCATAAGTGTCTCAATCTTCAACTTGTCGGTTTTTCAAACCATTCATCACAACTGTCAGACACTGCAGCATCATGGGATCTTGTTACAAAGAATTTTTCACACTTGTTCAACCTTTGGACGAAGACCTACTTCGACTAGTGGATGGTACCACTATGACCCGCCCTCCACCTGCTTCACGTCACCTCACTACAGTATATAAGCCACGTCTACGGCCCTATGCTGTACATTCTACAAGATTGATGGACTGAACACATCGACTCCAGGTTGAGGGACTGATTACCTCATTCTCCTCCTCTCCTTACGCCTTCCTCTTTGTATTGGACTGATGAAGCCACTGTGTGGCGAAACGTTTCCTGAATAAAGATTCCCATATGCTGCATAAGTGTCTCAATCTTCAACTTGTCGGTTTTTCAAACCATTCATCACAACTGTCAGACACTGCAGCATCATGGGATCTTGTTACAAAGAATTTTTCAACACTTGTTCAACCTTTGGACGAAGACCTACTTCGACTAGTGGATGGTACCACTATGACCCCGCCTCCACCTGCTTCACGTCACCTCACTACAGTATATAAGCCACGTCTACGGCCCTATGCTGTACATTCTACAAGATTGATGGACTGAACACATCGACTCCAGGTTGAGGGACTGATTACCTCATTCTCCTCCTCTCCTTACGCCTTCCTCTTTGTATTGGACTGATGAAGCCACTGTGTGGCGAAACGTTTCCTGAATAAAGATTCCCATATGCTGCATAAGTGTCTCAATCTTACCTGAACTTGTTTGCTGTTTGCTGTTTGCTCAACTCCAAACACATCATCGTAAGACACAGTCGCTCCTCACCTCAAGAAGTGTTCCTTCGATCCCCGTCGGGGAGGGGAACCTATAATCATCGTACCAGCGCCTGCCTTACTCCTTCATGATGTTTGCAAACCGTGTAAGGATCAAACCCAACAGTGGAGTAATAAATGACTCGACTAAGCTTGCCCTTGCTGCCTTGCTTGCCTACAGATTAAATTTACAACCATCCACTCGACGAAGGACTCATTCATCGTCGTCTGTACTGACGATTATGAAGCCTCAAAGCTGATCGCCGACACTTCTATGAAAACCCTCAGAGACCGACAGTTCACCATCTCCCCTTCACCTTTTTTTCTGGCGAAACGTTCCGTTTTCGTCAAACGGCTGGACAAACTCGTCACTTCTTTATCGAAGTTAAGACACATGTGCAACATCTGGATATCTTTATTGTAAGGCGTCAGTGGATAAGGACGGGCAGCAGACGAGGGCATAGTCACTGGTGGGCGGGATTCCCCAGTGGAAGTAGGTCCTTCCCAAAGAGATGGGTTAGTTGCAGCAGCCGTGAAGAAGGTCTTGTAGATGTCCTCTGAACCAAGATTCCTTATCCACTGACGCCTTACAATAAAGATATCCAGATGTTGCACATGTGTCTTAACTTTTATATTGTCGGTATTTTATACCTTTCTTGCACAACTTGTCAGACACTGCAACATCATGGAATCTTGGTTCAGAGGACATCTACAAGACCTTCTTCACGGCTGCTGCAACTAACCCATCTCTTTGGGAAGGACCTACTTCCACTGGGGAATCCCGCCCACCAGTGACTATGCCCTCGTCTGCTGCCCGTCCTTATCCACTGACGCCTTACAATAAAGATATCCAGATGTTGCACATGTGTCTTAACTTTTATATTGTCGGTATTTTATACCTTTCTTGCACAACTTCTTTATCGACTGAGGATCTCAAGACCTCTATCGAGGAACAAAATACCTGGGCGTCGATTGAACATATCACCAAGATCCCCAACGCCTCTACAATGATCAAGCTAACCTTCTCCAACATCGATATGGCTACTAGAGCACTGTCTGACGGCTTAGCTATCTCGTACTATCATATCCATCCGAGTCACATAGAACCCGAACGTTTCGCCCACATCTCGCCATGCTGGACCTGCTACTCCTATCACCACTCAACGCCTGACTGTCCTCTGAAAGGGAACAAGTACTGCACAAACTGCGGTAAAGACGGCCATGACTTCAAGGAATGTTCTACTACCACTACCTCTCCTACCTGCCTCAACTGCAAAGATACTCACCACACCCTTCCAGCAAAATGCCCTCTACGTAAAGAAGTTCTGTCTAAGCAAATCATTGAAGAAACCAAGAAGAGCAACTCTAAATCGCCAACATACGCCGCCATTGCAAAAATTCAATCAGATACCACCGAACTCCTTTAAGCTACACAACAATCATCTCCACCCAGCCAGTCCCTCTCTGCTCTTCCTGACGCTGCTCCATCCAAGGTGCTGTACTGTATGATGTATGCACACCTCACTAATGCTGCAAACCCTGGCTCATTCAACACCACAATCAATGAACTGTTTCGCCTTAACAACATGCCAAACTTCAACTTTCCAGACTCGCCACCATCACAAGATCTCCTCAAGCTAATTCCAGACATTGTTAACTTCACCTCAACCCCTGGTCCTACTCATATCTCTGACCAAGACTCTGCTCCAGAACCAACACCACCGTCTACTGCCACCTTTCACCACCCACCACCAGCCCAACAAATCACAACCGACCAACACTCCCTGCTTCCTCTCAACACAGTCACAGTTGACGAAATAGTACCAGAACATTATGAACAACCCTCTGACAACGACGAAGTAGTAGTCGAAGAAGTAACCGAAGAAGAAACCACAGGCAACCGTTACCTAAGCCAAGCCTTTAATGGGTCTCTAACCTTCTACACCACCCACAACCTCCCAACCGAAATGAGCGCAGCTGATATGCTCCACTTAATGAAGGAGGGAGCTGTTAAGTACACCTGCACCAAACCTCACCAAATTCCTTTTGAAAACGCACTATCTTACCTCGTGACGAATCTGAACTGCTCCAACCTCAGAATGCAACTATTCCACATGTCCAAGAGAGACTTCAAAAGACTCAAGAGTGGCTCCATCACCAGCGAAGTATAGCCAAACACTCAACACACTTCCGCAACACATAACGTGAGCCTCCCGACACCTGACGTCCAAACCAGCTTTTCACCTCAGCCTGAAGCATATCAGTCAGCGAGCACTGTCGGGCATCTGCTCTCTCCTCTATGTCCTCAACAGGGCCCTCTCTACATTGCCTCGCAGTGCCACGCAGCTGGGTTTAGCCCGGGCTCTTTCATCTAAAACTCAAGACCTTCCTCTCACGACTATTCTTCGTCTGTCCACACTTCCCCACTCACCACCGGAGTCCCAACAGAAAAAGCCTGCTATGTGTGTTCTCAATGTCTGTCCCACGATCGACTTAGCTGCTGGGTTAAGCCCTGGCTCTATTTCTAAAAACAAAGAACACTCCTCTCCAGCACTATTCTTCGTCTGTCCCGCCCTTCCCCGCTCATCCCTTTTGGGGATCTTACCTAAACTTTCGTTCGTTCGTTCGTTCTCCTTTCTTTTAGTGTGACTTTGTAAATAGTCCAAGTCGGAACCGAAACGTCGTCGTAAGCTCCCTCTCTTTCTATGTGCGGGTTATTTGTGTAGTCTAATCTACATAAATGACCTACCAAATGCCCACGGGAACTTAAACTGTCCTGTATGAAGATTACACAACATACCGCATGTCAAAACCTTGATCCATTTGTCCCACCAAAGGGTTAACATTGAGCTCATAAAGATTTCTACATGGATGGTTACCAACAAGGTTCCACTCAATATTGACAAGACTTTCTCTATATGTTTTGGGAATAAAACTAAAATTATTCATTATAACTTAACAATCCTCATATAGTAATGCAAGACGCGGAAAAAATTCGGAGGATACTCCAAACCTGATATATTCAACACTAACACCCAACACATATCAAAAAGAAGTTCCAAAACTGTGGGAATTCTATAAAAAAAAATACATAATGTTCATAAAGCAATGTTACTCTGTACTACTCAATAATCTATCCCTTTTTCACTTATGGTATCTGAGCTACAGGGATGCACAATAGCAAGCCACCTAAAACCTATTGTAACCAGAAGAAATCAAGTATCAGAATTATCTCCCATCAGGTTTCAGAAAACACACACCCTTACTATACAAAAATCTTAATTTACTGACCCTAATAAACCTTCACTCCTGCTTGGTGGGTTAGCATTGCTTGGTTGTAATCGCCTTCAGCTCACACACAAATGAGGGTCTAGGGTCGTTCCCGGCATGTATGAAACCCTAGGTATGTTTTCCTTTTAACCTGCATTCTCTGTTCACCTAACAGTAAGTAGGTACTGGGTGTTAGACGACTGTTTATGGATGGCATCTTGGGGGACAGATTTGTGATGGTTTGGAGTTAAACAGTCGTTGGATGGTAATACTTTTATTAGCAGAGTGTGAGAGGGAGAGGCCCAGCCCGCCTGTTTGCCTGTTCGTAGACCTAAGCATGGGAGAACTGAGGACGAGACCCGGGAGTGCAACACTCACATGCGTCCTCATGTGATGTCATGCATGCTAGTCGCTGATCCTACTGAAAGGGAGCCTAAATATATACATGGATCATACAATCTACAATAACTACACAAGTATAAGTATAGGGAATTCAGTAGCTATACTGACAGCTCGGTCATGTTACGTGTGTCGTCTCGACATACAATACTATGCTATAGGCCGAACAGGCAGGTAGCTCTGGGCTGATTCTATAAATATAGCAAAGACATATGTAACTTAGAATAATGGATGGAATCGTAATGGATGTTAACGTAATGGTGTTAACGTAAGGTTTAATAATGGGTGTTAATTTTAATGAGTGTTAATGCAATACATTTATGAATTATAAGTACAAATCATAGTATAATAAAGGATGGAATTGACCGATCGATCTGTATTCATGCATTCTACAGATTCTGAGGAAGAATATATATATATTTACAAAGGTGAAAGTAATTAACAGCAAAGGCAGATCTGGCACACACAGATCATTACTGCTAAATTCTCAGAATTCGAAGGGAAAGTGAACACAAAAAAAAAAAATCTGAAAAACTGATCAGCTAATAATAAACACACAGTGAACACTTCATTCATCTTGAACATCTAATTATACAGACTATGTACATTTAAACCCAACTCTGCGATTTACATATGCAGAATGGTTATCATCTTTGGGAGGATCGAATTATTTTGCAATGGCTAACACATGCCTTGACTGAGGGAGATCTGAACAAGTATCTACAAAAGATACTTGGGGGTTTCTCACTACTTGTCGTGTACGCAAAGAATAACGACATTCAGGTTGATCATCTGATTGATTATTAGAGGTAGAGGGTACAGAGTCAGGAGGATTGTCAGCGTCTGTCACATTAGTCTGGGTTGGAATATCATTATCATCGCATACTAACTTCATATGATCGAAATGCGATTCTTTATACTGACCAGACTAATTTCTCTAACCTTATACTTATTGCCATTGATATGTTCAACTACTCGATAAGGACCAACAAACTTTTGATCGAGCTTAGGCATTGCAGAAGTTTTGTTAAAGTTAGTCAGCATTACTCTCTAACCCACTTTAACTTTGGTCGGCTTAGCACGGCTATTAGTTACTCTTGTGAATTCTGCTGTTGACTTACGATGTGTCTCACGGATTCTTCTAAAAACACTTCGAGCTAAGCTGGTACGAGTTGCTATAAAATCATCAGGGTTGTAATTGGGTTTCGGTGTGGAATATAACAAACATAAGGTAAACGCTTGTCTACACCGTACAATGCATAATGTGGAGTGTCACATATGGAAGCATTGTAAGCAGAATTTATAGCACATTGAACATCCGGTATAACTTTATCCTAAGTTTCATTATTGGGGTTATTAGTGGCTCTCAAAACATCAAGTACTTATTTGTTCGTTCTGCCAACCCATTACTCGCAGGATGATGAGGAACAATGGTTGACTTAGAGATCTTGTACAAGGTTCACAAATTTTCAAGAATCTCATTACAGAATTCACCTCCATTATCTGTTACTAGGGACTTAGGGGTGGTATGCCTGCAGATAATGCGTTCTTTAAACGCTTTAGCTACTGTCTCTGCAGTTTTATCTGCAATAGGAACTCACAATATCTGGTGAAATGGTCTACCATAACACACACGATGTTTCTTACCTTGTAGGGAACATTTAAAATTGGTTAACAAATAAAGCGCAACTCTTTCCCATGGTTCGCTAGTAGTTGGATACACCTGGATTGGATTAGGACCATTGACATTACCTTTATGTTGCATACAGACACTACATTTCTTAACATACTCGGAAATATCAGTTGCCATATGGCCAAAAGTTTTTCATTCTGGTTGTTTCACAAACGATCATACCGGGGTGTCAAACCGGGTGCATCATGAACTAGCTTAGAGCTACGTCCTAGTGACTGTGGAATTACTTAACTGTAAACTCTTCTGCTTTGGAAAACCCAACTCGGCTGTTCATACAGTAATTCTTACTCAGACGAAGTCACTAAGGGGTGCTGGTGGCTTCACAGTCAGTAAGATTTCCCGGGAGCGGAAATCGAACAACCAGACCGAAGGGATCAGTTCTTTCTTGTGGATGAACAAATTGGGTGGAGTGGATGACTCTTCCCGGTTGAAAAAAAGTAATGCTTTTAACCGAAATTTATGGCAAGGAGAACGGATCTACTGTCTCTCACTGCAAGCACAGAGAAAAGAAATGAACACAGTCAACAATATGCATGCATTCTGAGTCGCACACAGTGACCGTGGGTATCAGCTAATTAACAACATGTGAGAGTTATCCTCGTGAAAGAACTTTTTACATTGCAAGGATTACTGTCAACAGTATAGTATGCGCCATCTGGACACAGGAACAACAAACATTCAGGTAAGTACACTAGCCACAGAAACTCTTTCGCAATGGCTTGTGACATCAGCCAGAGATGGCATAAACTCATTACAAGTAACGTTCTTCACAAAGGTCCCCTGGAAGAACGCTACTTAACAAGTCGCCATAACAGGGATGGGTCTCAGCACCCAGGGTTGTCCTGAGAGTCCTCTGAAACCCAAGGTAACTGTCAACTATCTTGCATGTCTGAAGGTGTGTAAGTGGAACACAGATGGGAGTGGACAGGTTACCAGTGCCTGACCGTTTGGGTACGCTACTGGAAATGCATTGGTTGTAAGGACTTAACCCTTTCACACAGACTGGTTGAGAACTTGTAATGATGAGCACAGCAGGGGTGGAAAAGCTGGCTTAGCAGGCAAGGTGGTACTTAAGACAGGCTGGATGGTGTAGGGCTGACTCCCCCCACAGACTGGCTTGGTGGCTTGGTTTAATTTGCAAACCTGGGTCAACCTTTCGGAAGTAATGCAAATAAGAACATAAAACATAAAAAGAGGAACACTGCAGCAGGCCTGTTGGCCCTACAAAGGCAGGTCCTTTAAACAATTCCACCCCCCTAACAAACATTTGCCCAAAACCCAAATAAGCAGATAAACACTAAGACAAAGGACTGACCATATGGAAGCAACAGGCTGGTGGACGCTTGTGGGTAGTGCTGTGAGGTCGGCCCTGCTGGTGACACAAAATGTTTCGTCGGCGGGTAGAAGTTAATCTATGTACATCTGCGTAAATATCAATTTTACGCCCGCACTGCTGGCACCATTTGTCGGGAGGGTTCGTGGAGATGTGATGGTTGAAGTTAAACACAGTCGTTGGATGGTAACACTTATATTAGCAGAGTGTGAGAGGGAGAGACCCAGCCCGCCTGTGTTGCCTGTTCGTAGACCTAAGCGTGGAGAAATGAGGACGAGACCGGGAGTGCAACACTCATATGCGGCCTCACGTGACGTCATGCATGCTAGTCGCTGAGCCTACTGAAAGGGAGCCTAAATATATACATGGATCATACAATCTACAATATACTACACAAGTATAAGTATAGGAAATTCAGTAACTATACTGACAGATTAACCCAAGTTGTCTGATATGCTTTCCATAACCATGGGCTTTCTATATATTAGCCGTACTTGCAGAAATAAAATTATTTTTTAATTATTATTATTATTATTATTATTATTATTATTATTATAATTATTAATTATTATTATTATTATATTATATATGAGACAACAAACATCTCAACGCCCAGATCTTTCTGGAGAGCGCAGCAGAAAACATAAAACACAGCACAAGAAACAAGTATCTCAGTAACATATTACGTGTTCAACTTAACCTGTCTAAGAACTCTGCGAATAAAGGGACTTAAAATTTGGATCTCTCAGAAAATACAAACACTCTCCAATCAACCACTTGCTTTAAAACATTTTTAAGAAGCCCCCTTTCCCTTTATCTGTGTTAAATTCCTACATAGACTAACATGGTGAGGCCTTTTTATTAACACATTCTTCTGTTTTATAATTATTAGCGTTTTATTATGCTGTTTCACTATTATAAAATTTATTTCAACATTTGTGATAACCATTACAAACTTTTTAACAAATTTTCTTACAAATTTTCAATAATATCATAATAAAAAGCCATTTGTTTCGATAATACACTTTAGCACTCATGCAAAACTACTTAATATTTCGTACATCCGTTGTTATAAAATACTTTTAAGGGCCCGTTGGCCCGGTGGCTAAGCTCCGCTTTTACACACGAGGGCCCGGTTTTGATTCCCGCGGTGAAACATTTCGAACTTTTCTTACACCTGTTGTTCTGTTCACCGCAGCAAATAGGTACCTGGGGGGTGGGTCGCATCCTGGGGACAAGATTAAGGACCCAATGGAATAAGTTAGACAGTCCTCGATGACGCACTGACTTTCTGGGTATCCTGGGGGGCTAACCTCCGGGGTTAAAAATCCGAAACGAAATCTTACTATCTTTTCTTGCCCGGAAACGCAAAAACACGGTATTTTATAAAGTTTGCTAATAACGGTAATAATAAGTATCTATTGTAATAGTTTCTTTTGAATACAAATATTATTAATTATTATTATATTATTATGATTATTATTATTATTATTATTTTTATTAATTATTAGTATATATAGTAGTAGTAATAGTAGTAGTAAATAGTAGTAAATAACTACTCACCTGTTATGAACCAGATTGACAAAACTCATTAAAACCTCACTGTAGCCTCACAAAACCGCAAAATAAAATCCACAAACACTTCCAGTGAGGTGCTCGTCACAAAGAATTAACCTAATCCTTTCCTAGGAATGAATATGGTTTCAGTGCCTCCAAAAATTTTATAATAATAATAATAATAATAATAATAAATAATAATAATAAAAATAATATTAATAATAATTAAAAATAATCTCAGAGAACCTCACGACCCTTCACATCTTTTTTGTATTCAATTACGCTCTCAACACTCAGGTTACACCAGTAATACATGAATAATTTATAATACAATAATATAATTTCATAAAATACACACAGTCACTACTAATCACCATTTTTAAAATACACCTTATGTTATAAAAATTATAATTATAAATATTCTGCAAAACAAAGTGAATGTATTCCCTGATACAAAAGATCAACTACAACATACACTACATTCACCCACTTTCCTAAAGTTGACAGCTCGGTATACCATTTAAAAATTCCTTATTAACCACGTTAATTGTTGACTATGAAGCGCTAAACCCTTTTTGGATCACTCAGCCCATTTTTTTGGAATCTCATTTTCCCTTTTTCTATTTCAACTTAAAAAAATTTCCGTGTTCGAGAAGCCATTTTTTGGAAAAATTTTTAATGGATTTCATAAATTTTTTTTATCTCTTTTTTATTTCAAACATTTTTTTCGTTTTGTTCTTACTCATTCTGTTACTAGATTTTTTCCCCATTTTTTTAGCTTCTTTTTCTTATTTCTTTTAAGCTCGGTTTTTTTTATTTTACTTTTTCATTGCCTTTTATTGTTTCAAAAGGCGTTGGAGTTAAACGACGTGTTTTTATGAGTTTTAACCATAAAACAATGAGCCCTAATTATTTAAATGTTAAGATCCAGGTTTCTTGACACTCTCCTTCTTCTGCTACAACTTTTCAAAACACTTCCTCATATTTTGTCTTAAATGTTAATGTGTTATTTTTTAATACGGACGTCGCACTATCGCTGTTTATTTACTTGGAGAATACGCTGCTGGAATTTTTTTGCTGATGTCACTTACCTTTGTTATCTTTTATTCTCTTTGGGTGTGTCTCACGAGAGGCGTGACTCAATCATCACTTCGCAGTGAATCACGTAGAGAGAAGAGGATCCTTTGCAGTCTCCATTGGTTGTAGGAGTTCCATAACACTGCTATCAACAGACAAATCTCCACGACAGTGCTCACTATAGTACCCATACTTGACATCCACTTGGAACTAATCATGTGTGACTCCATCAACCGTTTTAGTACCTCACGCAGCTGATAAACTTGGCGGTGTTATTGCCTCAGTCTGAGAAGTGAACCAAGGGTTGGAACGTGATGCCAATAGGAGTGAGGCACCTCTTTCTCCAGAGACCAACACACCCGAGGCTCTTCATTCATTGACCAAGACAATGACGAGTTGACCCAACGAAGGAACAACTCATCTTAACACTACGCGTCGTGTTATACAAGTATTTGACTTACCAAACTGTCTCGCTCTTATAGAGACTCGTTATTTATGTAATTAACTAACCCCTAAAAAATAATGAGGAACAGCATGCTCAGGAAGATGAGTAATAATTGGTAATTTGCCATATTGAGAGTTGAAATTTCCAAGACATCTTTAATGGCAGTCATGCCAACCATAATCCATTCCGTAAGACGTTAATAATATTTTAGTTACATTGGAAGCCGATGCATTTGCAGACTGTATTGTTATCCTACACTGTTTACTCTCGTATTTGTTTTCTCTCTAGTTTAGCGTAGTGAGAATGCAGTGTTGTGAGAGTTCAGTTATGTGAGAGTTCCCCATCATGAGACGGTAAAGTTGTGTGAGTGTAGAGTTGAGGAAGTAATGTTTAATGAGTGTTAGATGATTGTTATGTTGAAAGAATGTAGTATGTTGAAAATATAGTGTTGTCAGAGAGTAGTATGATGAGAGAGTTTTGCAGGAACGAGTTATTGCAAAAATGTTGTTTTTTATTTTTTATTTTTTGTATTTTTGACTAAGTGTAGTGTTACTGAACTGTAGTGTTGTGTGTGGAAGAGACCCGGGCCGGGATTACCGGCGAATCAAATAGAATAGAATAGAATAGAATAGTGTTGTGAGGACATTTTTCACTTTCTGTTGCTTCAGTTCTTACTGATCTTTTCAATGCTTCACTTGCATCTGGATACTTCCCACCTTTCTTCAAATCTGCTACAGTTTGCCTCATCCCAAAACCTGGCAAAGACTTGACAAACCCAAAGAACTACAGGCCCATAAGCCTGCTAGAAATCTAGGGGAAGACTTTTGAGTTGCTTGTGAATCTCAAAACTCCAGACCGTCGGCGTTAGCCACTGGCCAGCTACCCACAATAAGATTCATCCAACTAGGTATATTTCTACACCATAGGAAGGTTATCATAGGCACCACTGTGACCATAAATGTAAGTTTTTACAGACGAATCTCAAGCATTTGTGGTCACGGTGGTGCCTATGCTAACCTTCCTATGGTGTAGAAATATACCTAGTTGGATGAATCTTATTGTAACTAGCTGGCCCAGTGACTAACGCGACGATCTGGAGTTTTGAGACTCTGTGCGCGGGTTCTATCCCAGCCCGTGGTAGGGTTTGACTTGTGAACATAAGACTCAGAACTCACCTTGAGACAAATAACCTACTCAACGAACGACAGTTTGGTTTTCAACAACATCGCTCTACACAGAACGCCTTAAACATCGTCCTGAACTGTATTCGCATAAACAAGGCCCAGGATTGTGCTACTGCCCTCGTTGCCAAAGACGTGGGAAAGGCCTTCGACACGGTCTGGCATGTCGGCTTAAAGTATAAACTTTGTACCTCCTTTGATCTCACAGTAAATATGACAAAATTATTATGCAACTTCCTTGATGGCCGTACTATGTGCATAAAGTTCGGGAACAAATACTCTGACTACTTCACCCTTCATGCAGGAGTCCCACAAGGCTCTGTGCTCTCTCCTACACTCCATAGTCTATACTCCATAGTCTATACACTTTCCTGAACCCATATATCCAAACACTCACCGTCTCTTATGCAGACGACATTACACAACTTGCCGCACACGAAAACACTACATACCTCTCACACAGAACACAACTCGAGGTCGACAGGATTACCGCATAGGAACTGTTATGGAGAATTAAAACCAATGTTAAAAAGTCCAAGATCACTCTTTTTCAATAAAAGAAGGGGCACCCCTGCTCCTGTGGAACTCAAAACCTGTACCTCACGAACCCCCCATACCTCGTACATTTTTTACAACAGTACTTGGAGTTACCCTTGACTCCAGGCTGAATATCAAAACACACATCGCATCCAAAACAGCTGTTGCTGGGATTGCACTCTCAGCTTCATAAATTGAGAGGCGCACGTCCGGCCACCAAGTTACACCTCTAAGCAGCTCTTGTCAGGCCTCTCATCTCTTACACTTCCCTTGCCTTGACACTGTCTGCAGTGAAGCTTCAACGTATCCAGAATCAGAGGCGTCGCTAGAGTTGGTGTCACCCGGGACGGAATCTCTGGTGTCACCCAGGGCAGCATCTTTGGTGTCACCCCCATGAAATTCAGGGGCGGGTGGATGGGGGGGGGATGTAAACTCCAGTTATGTCACTACCTCATGACCAGTGACAAATGTTTAACAATAAGAACGTTTAGGGACATAAACTGAACAGGAGAATACTTCTCAACTTTATTAATGATAAAATAAATGATCGTAGTAATACTGAAGAAACAAACTCAAATACCACTTTGAGTACAGGCAACAGATCCTGCATTTATTCATCTTCAACAATGACAAAAAAAAAAAAAACTGAAAAATAAAGAAAGAATTGCAATATCAGAGAAACGTTAGTTCCGATTTGACCTTGAGTACAGGTAACATCTCAGTGAATCTGATCTTACATTTCCTTGCCTTCAGTTAAGCAAAATCACATCAAAATCAATGATTTTCCCTATATAGGCTTATTTGTAATTTGTTAATATATAATAGGCTATACACAAACGACGGTTTTTTCTCTTATGTTGGTGCAGCACTGTTTAGGGCATCAGTGTCACTTTCTTTAGAGGCTCTATGGTGTCACTCCCTAAATGGGTACCCTGGCGGCCCGCCCCCCCCCTCCCCTTACGACTCCCCGATCAGAACCGTGCGTTACGCTGGGTGCTGGCGGTGAAGTGGGATGATTTTGCCTCAAGCGAGTCACTCCACCTCTGGACTGGTATACCAGCTTTGAACGTGTTCTGGACAACACTATGCGATAGATAGCTTGACAGACTTGAAACAAACCATGAACGCTGGACTTCTTATCTTGACGACTGTATCAGACGTCATTACAATCTTGTCAATCTCTTCCAAGCTCTTTACAGCTCTGCTCCTTCCCCCTCGATACACTTCATTTTTTTCAGTAATTGCTCTTCTTTTGCACTCTTCTGCTACTTTTCTCGCACTTTTTCATGTTATAATATTCTGAAGTATTGCACTCTTTTGCTTCATCATTCTTTATCCCTCCAACTCGTCTTTAACTGTCTTTGTCCTGGAGGGGCGTTCTCTTCGCAGTTCAGTGGAGCACCTTGCCTGCTTTGTGCGTCCAGTCTTGCAGTTGATACCCGACAGAGAGCGGACGCAGATGCATTTCCTTTCACGCCAGATATCAGCTTTACAATGAACATAGACAACCGGTGTTAGGAAACACACTTAATGTTTCTACCCTTGCTGGGAATCGAATCTGACTTCTGCGTGTAAAGCAAGAGCTTCACACCCCGAGGATGTAGTGAGGATGTAGTGTCGTCAGTTTAACGTTTGAGTATTGAAAAGGGTATCTTTGTGAGAATGTAGAGTTAAGAGAGTGTAGTGATGGTTGAGTGTTATGGTATAAGATTGTATCGTTTTCAAGGAAAAGCGAAGTGCCGAATGATTATAGTGCTAATAGAGCTCATTGGAGCAATTTTGTACTGTTAACAACTTGTGTTGGAAGAAAGTAATTTTGCGAGAGTGCAGCATCATCCAACTGAAGTGTTGTGATAACGTTGTGTTGACTGAGTGTTGAATTTCGAAAGAGAAGTGTTAAGAAATATGTAGCGATATGAGAGTGTAATGTTGTGAAATTCAGTGTATGACAGTAATACAGAGCTGCTTCTGCTCTTGTTGCCACCTCAATTGTTAATAACCATATGAACTTTGCTAATTTAGGCATACGAATTAACAACAAGAGATCTACACTATAAACTGAAATGCTTGCCTCACTAATGGTGCTAAAGTTAGCATATGACACTGAGCTGGACTCTATGTTTGTTAATGATTCTATATCATCACTAAAGATCTTGACTTATATAATGACTCTTACAACATGATCATTGGAGAAACCAGGTATAGGTACTCAAAGTAATTAATGTACAATTGTTATGGGATCCATCGCACGTTGTATTACTTCTTATAATAATAATAATAATAATAATAATAATAATAATAATAATAATAATAATAAATAATAATAATAATAATAATAATAATAATAAATAATATCTTTATTTCTACAAGTACACGTACAAGGTACACAGGACTAGCTAACATCAATGACACACTACTATATAGAAAGCCCCTTACACTGAGCATTTCGGGCAAATTAGACCAATTTTGTCCCAGGATGCGACCCACACCAGTCGACTAACACCCAGGTACCTGTTTTACTGATGGGTGAACATAGACAATTAGTATAAGGAAACACATCTAATGATTCCACCCCCTTCACCGAGAATTAAACCAGGACCCTCACGGCGCGAAGCCAGAGCTTTTGCCACGAGGCCACGGGGCACCGTGGCTTAAAAAAAAGTACTCTGAAGGAAAATGCAAAATATAACCTTGATGTATGTGTCTAGCATTTTTAATAAAATTAGGAGAGAAGTAAATAATGAAACTGAATGTTATAAAAATGCAGGATCCTGTTTCAAGCCGATTCTGCCTTGAAAATCACTTTGGCTGGCCTGTTTCTTCCTCTTGCAAACTTCCATATTCTCAGAAAATTTGCCAGCTGGGTCATGTTACGCTCTCCTATCGCTTTCATGACACTTTCAATCGCTTCTTTCTCCCCTTGTCTTTTTTCTTCGTATATTTCCCCTTCAACTTCCTGGAGCCCATAAACAAAGATCGACCTCTCCTTTTCATTCTCCCACTGCATTTCCCTCTTTATACCCTGAGTCGATTTACTTGCCTCGATTTAGTTACCTAGTCGTGCCTAATAGCACGAATAGGTAACTAAATCGACTTAAAAAGCAATTCTCTTCTTGCAGAATAAGGCAAGCGAAAATTTAATGTATGCATTAATTTTGCAAATATCATTCTGAACCTAATGAAAAAATATATTTTATTGTGTTTGTTTATTATTTAATTATTGTAAACTTATCGAAAAATATATATATTTCAGTGTGTTTGCTAATTATTAAATTATTGTAAGCTTATCTAAAATATATTTACTTGGATTAGGCTAAATTAAATTGCGCTTGTTATAATAACGTTAGGTAAGTTTTCTAAGGTTCTTTTGGTACAAAATTAATAATTTTTGCATTAATATAAATAAAAAAATTATATCTTTAAACTTTTAGGAGAAAATTTTAAAAAGAACTTAATTTTAAAAGCGTTCTTGCCAATTGACCAACTTGACTTATTCGGCACGACATATATATATACTCGAATGACTTGGAGAGCATATAAATCTGTTGGGGAAAGAAGGTGGGGTAGGGGTCGTCCCCAAAAAGATTGAAGGGAGGGGATAAAGGAGGCTTTGTGGGAGAGGGGCTTGGACTTCCAGCAAGCGTGCGTGAGCATCTTAGATATGAGTGAATGGAGATGAATAGTTTTTGGGACCTGACGAACTGTTGGAGTGTGAGCAGCGTAATATTTTGTGAAGGGATTCAGGGAAACTGGTTAGTCGGACTTGAGTCCTGGAAATGGGAAGTAAAATTCCTTCACATTTAAGAATGGGTTTGGGATATTGGTAGTTTGGAAGGACGTCTAAGCTGTCGTATCTGAGAGCCTCTGTAAACACAGTCATTATGTATGAGTGATGGTGAAAGTGTTGAATGATAAAGTTTTTTGTTTTATTATCGGTTTTCTCCTTCTTTTGGGTCACCCTAACTCAGTTTGGCAGACAGACGGCGTGTTTATATAAATTATATATATTATTATATAATATATATATATATATATATATATATTATATACATATATATATATTATATATATATATATAATTATATATATATATATATATAATATATATATATATATATATTATTTAATTATTATTATTATACCTGGCCGATTCCCACCAAGTGCAGGTGCCCGAAAAAGAAAAACTTTTCAACCATCATTCACTCCATCACTGCTGTCCTTTCCAGAAGGGTGCTTTACACTACAGTTTTTAAAACTTGAACATTAACACCCCTCCTTCAGAGTGGAGACACTAGTACTTCCCAGCTCAGGACTTAATCCGGCCTGCCGGTTTTCCCTGAATCCCATCATAATGTACTTTTGCTCACACTCCAACAGCACGTCAAGTATATAAAAACCATTTGTCTCCATTCACTCCTATCAAACACGCTCACGCATACCCGCTGGAAGTCCAAGCCCCTCGCACACAAAACCTCCTTTACCCCCTCCCTCCAACCTTTCCTAGGCCGACCCCTACCCCGCCTTCCTTCCACTACAGACTGATACACTCCTGAAGTCATTCTGTTTTGCTCCATTCTCTCTACATGTCCGAACCACCTCAACAACCCTTCCTCAGCCCTCTGGACAACAGTTTTGGTAATCTCGCACCTCCTCCTAACTTCCAAACTACGAATTCTCTGCATTATATTCACACCACACATTGCCCTCAGACATGACATCTCCACTGCCTCCAGCCTTCTCCTCACTGCAACATTCATCACCCATGCTTCACACCCATACAGAGCGTTGGTAAAACTATATTCTCATACATTCCCCTCTTTGCTTCCAAGGACAAAGTTCTTTGTCTCCACAGACTCCAAAGTGCACCGCTCACACCTTTTCCCCTCATCAATTCTATGATTCACCTCATCTTCATAGACCCATCCGCTGACACGTCCACTCCCAAATATCTGAATACATTCACCTCCTCCATACCTCTCCTCCAATCTGATATCAAATCTTTCATCATCTAATCTTTTTGTTAGGTAAGACACATATGCAACAGTTAGGTATCTTTATTTCGAAATAAAGATACCTAACTGTTGCATATGTGTCTTACCTAACAATCTGTCGGTATTTTATACCATTTTAATGTTCATCTAATCTTTTTGTTGCCCTCATAACCTTACTCTTTCCTGTATTCGCTTTCAATTTTCTTCTTTTACATACACTACCAAATTCATCCACCAACCTCTGCAACTTCTCTTCATGATATAAACAACTACTGGACGCGAGATGGGCTAATGAAAGTATAGGCAATGAGGCTGAAGTGGTACGTGGAAGAATTAAAAATGCAGCATCAGCAGAAGTTTGTGGATGCAGAAGTGTGGGGGAGAGAGGGAAGAGAAGCGATTGGTGGAATGAGGTTTGTTAAATAGAGAGAAAAAGTTAGTATATGAGAGAAGTGATATGAGGAGTATATGGAGAGGAAGAGAGAGGTTAAGAAAGTGATTAAGGAATGTAATAGGAGATCAAACGAGAGAATGGGTGAGGTGCTATCAATAAACTTTGATGATAATAAGAAAAAGATTTGAAGTGAGATCAATAAACTTAGAAAGCCTAGGGAACGAATGGATGTGACAGTTAAAAATAGAAAAGGATAGTTACTAGATGAGAGCTGCAGGTATCGGGAAGATGGAGGGGAATATTTTGAGGAAATGTTAAATGTTAATGAAGATATAGAAGCTGTGATTTCATGCATTAGCCAAGGAGGTATAGCATCCTGCAGGAGTGAAGATGACTCAGTGTTGAGCGTGGGGGAGGTGCATGACGCAGTGTGAGTAGAATGAAAAGGAGTAAAGCAGCTGGGATTGATGGGATCAAGTTAGAAATGTTAAAAACAGGTGAGGATATAGTTTCGGAATGGGTGGTGCTTATATTTAATAAATGTATGAAAGAGGGGATGGTACCTAGAAACTGGCTAGTAGCTTCCATTGATTCATTTTCCCATTACATTTACCCTACATCTTATTTTTCCTCTTCCTCTTTGGGCAGTTACGACGATTCGTGCTTGTTTACCTCACTTCAATGTGCCAAACCTCACTTGCCTACAACTTAACGCTCACTGCATATAGAATGCTTCCATTTTCATACTTATATAATGGCAATGAACGCTGATGGTTCGAAATCTCCCGATGGTGTCATTTACTAGAATCGGCTCGTGTTTTCACAGCACTTATATGCAAATCTCACTGCTGTCGTACACACTGCGTTCATGTCTGCTTCATCCTTCGTAGCATTGTAGTCTATCTAGAAATCTGACTCCTCTCATCGCATAGGTCTTCGTATACAGCTTTGGTTATATAGGCAAAGGAAGATGTTTTTCCTGGGTCCTGGACACTTCGATGTTCGGGGCAATGAATAATCAGACTCAGATACTCGGTAAGTTATTCCCGTGATTTCCCCGATTTCTCAAAAAGGGGTATTCTTTCCTCGGTTATTTTTCAGGGGTTTCCCCAACAACTCTGCAACCGTTTTTAATAACTTTTTGGTAACAGAGGGTTTCACAACAAATTTTTTTTTCTATAAAAACCAAGTTTAGAATTCTGCCCATCTTCGTTCCATCAGTTTATTTTAAAGAAGACAAGGCTCCCCCCCGTTTTATCCCTCGGCCACAGGGAAAACTCAAAAACCCGGACACCCCCCTTGGGCAAAATCCCCAGCACCACCCTGCATGGATAGTCGGGGGGGTCGCACTGTCAGTCCACTATATTTTACTCTGCTTATCAGGGGCTCGCGGGACGATTTTCCCCGACAACTCCGATGAAAGTTTAAACCTTCGAAACAATTATTTTTCTTTGAATTTTTAACAGAAACTAACACCAACTTTAAATTTAAAATTTGATTTTTTGAAATTCTCCCTTTTCCTCCAATACATAAAAATCGCACATCCCAAACCAAATTTACTCCAGATATCCCTTCACACATCCTGCCCCCCCCCAAACCCTTTTTTACCCCCCAAATTAGGGGCTTTTACGCATTCTTTTTTTTTTTCCCTCAGTGTTGTACAACCTTTTGGGGATTAACTCTTCAGTGTAAAAATAAAATAATAATAATAAAAATAAAATAATAATAATAAAATAATAATAATAATAATAATAAAATAATAATAATAATAAAACACTAAAATAAAATAAACTATTAAACTAAAATTTTACCTGAAAGTTCAAGGCTTGACAATTTTGGAGAAAATTGACAAAAAACCCGGGAAGGTTCAAAAAGCTCCCCTTTCAAAATTTTTCCGGGGAATTAAAATTTCTGGGTATCCTCCATACTACGATCTCGGGGACAATAGCATCCCATCACGATATTCCCTTTTCCCTTTTAAAAAATTGTGTAAATCCTTGGTGTCCGGATCGAGAGCCATCGGGGAAAAAGAGGCGAGAGGTGATTTAAGGATAAACTTCAGGGGAAAAGGAAGTCCCCTTTAAATATACCCAGTTAAAAAAAACAAGAAGTGATAGAAGCGAGCCTCCCCTTGGGTCCAGCCTGTAACCTTTGGGTTCCCCCAGGAACCCCTATTCCCAGGGGGAAGGGCCCTATTCGGCAAAAAAAAAATCTGCGAGAGTAATAGTGGTTTAAGAGAGGAAAAATTTAACCTAATTTTGGCACCAAAAAAAAGAATCTGCGATTTTTTTGCCTTTTTGATGTAAAAGTCTAGACTTTTATGGCTTGACTTCACCGCACATCGATTAAACAAGGAAAATTTTTTTTTTTGTTTTTTTGGCAGTGATTTTTTTTTTACTTGGATTTTTCCGCCTTGGGGACTGATCCCTCAAAAAACCTTTTTGGGAGTTTAAAAACCTTGCTAGATATCGGCAGTTTTCAGAAAACTTCGCAGTGTTATGCAAGTTTGGGGCTTTTTAATGATATTTAAGGAATAGCTGCCAAAATTAATGAGTGACAATAAAATTTCTTAGACCCAAAAATTTTGGCCCGTTTTTCCCCGCCCTATCCACTCAAAAAATGAAAAGCCCTGAAAGAGTAGCTTAAAATGAATGAAATTCTGATCTAGTTTTTTGGTACAAAACTGGGAAACCCTTCCTGTACGAGTTTCGTAATTTTTTTTTTTAAAAGCCTCAAGAAATTTTCCCTTTTTCAGTAGCATATCCCGAAGAACGATCCCTTTAAAGCATTACCCGAGAAAAACATGTTAACCTTGATTTATTAATTGGAACCCCCTGCACAGGTGTCTAAACATCCTGTCGGTTTCCCGGGCTATTTTTCTACAGCCTAAGGGTTTTTTTAATTTTGATTCGGTGTAGAAAAGTCCCGGTTTTTTTTTGTTCCAAAACCGGTTTTTTTTTAAAAAGGGTTCCAAAGCTTTTTCGTCCAAGTTTTCTTTTTTTTTAAATTAAAAAATCACGTTGAGTTTGGTCCTGTAACTTCTTTTTTTCTAAAGCAAGTTGTTCGTTTAAAACATCTTTTGTTCCCCTCTTTCACACATTAAAACTAACTTATTTTTTGCTTTGGGTCTCGCATCCCTTTCCAAAAATTTTTTAGCATTTTTTTTTTTTTCGTCTCTATTTTTTCTTTCCCAAATTTCCCTTTCTTACCTTTCTAGTTCCCCTTTCCTTTTTTTCCCTTGCTCGACTCTAGATATTTTTGTTTTTTTTCTTTCTCTCTCTCCTCTCTCTCTCTCTCTCTCTCTTTTTTTTTTTTTAAAATAGTCCCTCCCTCTTTTTTCTCTTCTCTACTATATGTCTTTTTTCTTTCTATCCAAACTCTCTTTAATTTTTTCCAAACAAAATCTTTCATTTTGCTTTTCCCTCTTCTCTAGTTAGTTCTCTAGTTTTCCTTTTAAATTCCCCATTTTAAGAAACTTTTAAACTAAGCAAAATGAAAGATTCCAAGCATTTCCATTATTATTGATCTTAACTGGGCCCGCTTTAAAAAAAGCCCCATTTTTCACATATAAGACAATTTAAAATTACCCACGCCAAAATGCAGATATATATTGCAATAAAAAAATGAAATTTCTAGGCGATCCACTATCTCTGCAATATCTAGTGACCTACCCTCACCCCCAAATTGAAAACAGAGACTTATACAAATAATGAAAGGGGGCGCATGTCCAAAACGGTGCTGTTTTTCAAAAAAATAGAACAACAAAATGTAGATCTGAATAAACTTTAATGAGACGGTGAACCCGTTGGCTGAGGTGTGTGGGAAAAACCGGTGGGTGATGGGCAGAATAGAAAATGCTTGCGGAACCCACAGAGTCACACATTCGGGGGGTTATTTTTTCCCCAAAAAAACAAACATTTAAGTTTAGAAAAAAAATTTCGCAAGACGTTTTTCCCAAACCTATAGCACTCATTCAGTCCCTGGAAGTTTTCACTGGCTGCTCAAAACACTCTACCTGGGGAAAATAAAACACATTCAGTGAGTTTCATAAGGGACTTAAGACTGAAATGAAATAACATGTAACTGAAGAGCAAGCGGAAAAATGACTCTGGAAACATAGCATCATTTCAAAAAAAATGAAAATGCAAGCAGAGCACAATTTCTGCAAATGAATAAAGTCATTTGAGTAACTCACTTCTTAACAAGAGAGTGAAATAAATAAAAAGTACACAGAAAATTGCAAAAAGTACTCAAAAAGAAAACTTACTTCATCTATGCACAAGTTTGGGTAGGGAGTAAATCCCAAAGCAAAATACTAAAACAAGGAGTAAAGAGTATACCTGTCTGTAAAATCAATAATACTTAAGAAAACATTCACTGAAGCAGGATGAAAAAATCAAGAATGTCACGACTCTACAAGGTAGGTAATCCTATGCAGGTATAGTCGAAAATAAAATATTCAAAGCAGGTAAAATGAGTGTCACCTGACAGCAAGATCATGTCCAGAATCAATATACAATTGGCAGCTGCACAAAGCAAAACAGAAGCGTAGTTTACTCTTCCTGTACACAATGTACACAGTACGTACAAACAGGACACAAAGTTTCTGAAGAGAATGAATGAGAGGGGGAATAAAATGTCACCTAAAAAACTAAAAGGTAACAACTAAACATAGGAAAACAAAAATACTTAACTCACAAGCTGGTGACAGCTGCGGTGAACATCCCAGAGGACATTAATATAAAAGGTTGCAACAAACAAAAGTAGCAAGTAGTTGTCACAAAGGATTGCCGACAAACTCTGCAAAACAATGTATATGCGAAGTTAAACACAAGCAAAAATAGAAGTATATATATGTATATATATATAAATATATATATATATATATATATAATATATATATATATATATATATATATATATATATATATATATATACATGCATATATACTTCTATTCTATGTAAACATTTATTAATAAACAAAAAAACAAACATAATACAATGGCACAGTGTATCAAAGATCATGAATTTCCTCCAGCTCCTTCGAGGCTGGACGCGAGCCAAGTATGCAGCAAGCATTTCCCCTCTGGATGGCTACGCTGAAGCGCTGGAACGTGAAAGTGGCTGCCCTTGGGTCCCTGGTGGTGTCGATGAGTCTGGAACCCAAGTCTTTAAGGAAACGTGTGGCATTTTTTCCCCATGATCCAAGGTCTCTGATCCCACTGGGACAAATTGATACTGTTGGCTAATGTCCATGTACTTGCTGATCTTGTCTCCTCCCTGTGGTCAGCAGCTCCTCCCTGTCGCCCCACACTGTGATGGATATAAGTGTCAGCCAGTGGGACACACAGGTAGTCCCATGCTAAGAGCTTGCCATTCTTCCAAGGATAGATGGTGATCCCGTCGGGCGGTTTGCTGGTGTTGGCTGCTAGGATCGGGGCTCCTCTCGGCTGGGCATCCAGCTGTAGCAAGGCTCTCTTAATGATGTCGTTGACCTCATTGTGTTCTTGCATGCCAGCCCTTGGTTTTGGAACAGTTATGACCATGTAACGTATTGGTCTGCTTGCGCTTCGCCGCAAATACACGTATATTCTGTGTGAATTGGGGCAGCAAGGCGCAGAGCCACTGCAATACGGAGGGTCTTAGGGTCGAGTCGCGTTCCCATTGCCGATATGGGAACTGTTTGGAGGAAGTCCCCAGAGTGATGTGCGCTCACAGCCTGGAGAAGGCAATCTCCCTATCTGATGTTGCAGCCCCAAGCATGTTGGCAAGCACCTTTTCAGCGATCGGGCCATCCCAGTTTGACTGTTTGTGAGCCAGTGCTGCACTAGGGTTTGGTGCTGGAGCAGCAAGAGTCTCCCATTCAGTGATGGCACTGGCATAGCTAGAGTCTTCTATTCCTGCTGAGTCGCTGAGGGTATCAAGAAGAATTTGTCTTATCAACTCGTTTGATGCTATGGAAGAGGATGGAAAGCTGGTAGAGCAATCTGGGAGGATCTGCGTACTCCTAGCCCTCCAAGCCTGACCGGAAGTGAGGCTTGCAACCACTGTCCATCTTCAAGGGAAAGATTCAATACACTCTCTAGCATGGTCTTAAGGGAGAGTCATATTCCTTGAGTTTTGGACTGCTGAAGGCTGGGGAGCATCTCAGAAAGTAGGTAAGTCTTGGATTGACAGGCACCTGGTGGTGGGAAAGAAGGCATCGTGTGTGTCAATGTCTTTCATCCTGCTTTCCATCGTCCGTAGTCTGAGATTTTTTTTTTTCTAGGATCAGTTTAAATTGGCCACTGGACCCAAGAGGATGCACCAAAGGGGAGATGCTATTGTGGATCAAGGGCTCGTCTCCGGGTAAAACAGCGCTGATATTCTGATCATCTGTTGATTGGTAGGAACATTTCACATTTGGTGGGGTTTAAAGAAAGGTCCCCGGCTTTCTCCCATGTCTTTAATTTTACTGATGTCCTATAGGAGAGATTCTGTTGTCCCCCTAGGGTACCATCGTCCAGAACCAGATATTAGCTCGCAGGAGAGTGCTTCTGTGACTTCCTTGATAAACCAACAATTTAGAAAGGGGGCGAGAGGGTCCCCTGTTGCACGCCCTCACGTGAGTCAATTTCATGGACTACAAACAATAGTTTGGAATAAAAAAAAAAAGGCACAATACCGTGATGGAACGATACACAGATAACCCGCACATAAAAGAGAGAAGCTTACGACGAACGTTTCGGTCCGATTTGGGACCATTGACAAAGTCACACTAACCATGTGCGGCGTCTGGTTGTTTTTGTTGTGGACGTTTTCCCCATCCGTGGCTGGCTGGATGGCGAAACGTCTACGATAGGGATCCCCGGTTTGCGCATGTGCCCTTAATTTCACCTTTTTTTCTTTGCTTTTTCTTTATAATACCGTCTTGCTCCACTTCTCTTATTCCCCCTTTTCGGGTCCAATAGAAGCCGCCCTGCTCCCTTTTTTTTGGGTGGGTTTTATTTGTGTATATGGAAGTCACCAAAACGTTCAAATTGAATGGTGGGGGAAGTTATTTTTATAACTTTGAACAGCGACCCCCTTCTGACGGTTAAAGGAAGGGAAGTTTCCATTTGACAAGCTTATGGGGGACAGTTTTTGACTGAGTTGGCGTTGGAAAAGTCTTTCCCAAAAGCTTTAAGGGTTTTTGAAACCAGCTGATTTGGGCAGATTCACACCCCTTTGACCAAAACCTTCTTACTGCAGCCTTGAGACTGGGGCGCCGAAGGGTGTTACCCACTGCAATGGCCTGATTCCTCCATCCTTTTTCCGGGGGGCACACAATGAGCACCAAGAAAAGGGGTCTGATGGCCTCTGGGACACTCCCAAAACCAGGCACAGGTTGGAAAATTTGGTGAGTTCAGACAGCAGCCTCTCTGAAACCTCACCAAGTGTTGGATTGAGTATTTGCTTTAAGTGTTGAGGCCTTAAACCGTGAAAACCCCCTGCTGAGCCCTGTGGAAATGACATAGGGAGCTTTATACACATCAGCTCCTGTTTAAATAGATGTTCTTTGCCTGCTGCAATGTCAGGGAAGGTCAATGGTGGATGTTTGTCTTCAGAGTTGCGCCGTGCTGACGTCCTTGGGAGCGATGGTATCCTCCTGTTATAAGCCTCAAAAGCTCCAATAGTGTTACCCCCTTCTATTTTTTGCTAATTTGGGCTCTGATTTTTGAGGCGTCTGGTGTCCTTTTGTTGGCATTTGCCCGGCGGGTGTTTGTCCCCCCTAGGGGAGAGACGGACGAGGTTGTCATCCCTTGGGAATGCATTATTGCCCTAATAACATGTGTTGCTAGTGACTTGCCCCCCCTTGGTGGGACAGCCAAACAGGCATTGCCAAAAAGCAGCAAGTTGTGCCAGGATCTGTTGTTTGAAGGAGCATCGTTGGGCTTTCTTCAGAAAGGGCAGGAAATTTGCTAGCAGCTTGAGGGCGAGCTGTTTGGGGATGTGTGTCAGAGTCCTAGTGGATGTTAATTTGATTGCAGATTTTAGGTCCTCTGTAGAGGTAAGTCACGTAGCTGTCAGCCGCTGTCTGCTGGGGGAGGCTTGTTGGTTGTTCTCATTTGGACTCTCCTGGAGCCTAGACATCCATTTTTGTGCACGGATGTTGCCAGTTGTGGGATTGTGGCACACCCGGCAGATGCCTCGTGCACGACACTATTTATATTTATATATACACTTTCTATTATGTATAATATATATATATAATATTTTATAATATATATATATATATTATATATAATTATATATATATATATATATATATATATATTATATATATATAATATATATAATATATATAAAAAAATTTATTCCTTTGAACTTAGAAAATCATTTTTGCCTTTTCCCCCCC
>NC_069404.1:20950394-20996774 GCF_026875155.1 Cherax quadricarinatus
CTTTTCCTCCTATGGAGGGGGCAGGGAAAACCGGGGGTGTCCCACAGTTACTAAAAAAAACAGACTACCCCCACCCCCACAAAGGGGAGTAAAGCAACAGCAAGAATACAGACCAATAGCCAAAATCCCATATATAAAAATTTTAAAAGGGCCCTAAGAAGAAAGATCACTACGCATCTAGAAACCCATCAGTTACAAACCCAGGGCAACATGGTTTAGACGGGTCGCCCCTGTCTGTCTCAATTTTGGACCACTCAAAAGGCCCTAAATGCACTAGAAGAAAAAAAGTGAGAGTAAATATACAGATTTGAAAACCCTTTCGAAAAGTGTGACCATGGCGTAATGGCACAAAATGCTGTTAAAGGAATAACGGGAAAAAAGGGGTCGATGGATTAAAATTTTCCTCCAAAAGAACAAGAGATAGTCGTCAACGAGAAAAAGCCCGAGGCAGCTGGTAAAAAAGCTTGTTCCACAAGGCACAGTACCGCCCCCATCTTGTTCCTCATCCTTTATCCGACATAGACAAGGATGTCGCCAAACCGTGCTTCCTTTGCAGTGACCCCAAATCTGCATGACAGTGTCTTCCTTTGCAACACGCAAAGCTCCAGGAGACACAACCAAATCTTTCAGGGGGCTGCAGAAAAAATATGAAGTTAAAACGATGAAAAATTTCAATTACTCAGATATGGAAAACATGAGGAAATTAAAATCTTCATCAGAGTACAAAACAAAATTGGCCAAAAAAAGCGAAACACCAAGTCAAAAAACCCGGGAGTGATATGTCGGAGGATCTCACCTTTAAAGGGCCATAACATTGTATCAATCGCATCTGCTAGAAAAATGACAGGATGGGATAATAGAACCTTCAAAAAAAGGGGGCCAACCCAGAACACTCTTAGGGCATTGTTCTTTTAGGCTGGAAAATTGCTGCACCTACACACCTTTCAAGGCAGGTGAAATTACCACCCAGAAAAATTTCAGAGAACTTTCAGGCGCGCATAACGGAGATAAAACACCCCATTATTGGGGGCGCTTTAGGTTCCCAAACCTGTATTCCCTGAAGCAGGGGGGGAGAGATACTGATTATTACACCTGGGGAAAACCCAGAGGGGGTAGTACCGAACTTTCCACGAAAATCACCCCCTACGAAAGAAAAGACTTGGGGAGGGCGATGCCCATCCCCCTAATGAAAAAGCAGGGGTGTCACTACACGTTAAGGACCAACAATAAGGTCAGGGGCCCGAGACTGTTAAACGCCTCCCCCCAAACAAAAGGGGGGATTCCCAAAAACGACCCCTGGCGTCTTAAAGCTGGCACTGGACAAGCACTAAAGTCAGTTCCGGATCAGCCGGGCTGTGGCTCTTTTGTTGGTTTGCGTGAGCCAGCGAAACAGCCTGGTTGATGGCTTTCCCCGGAGGCTGGTCTCAGAGGGGCCGCGGGGGCGTTGCCCCCCCGGAACTCTCCCAGGTAAACCCCGGGTAAGCCTAGCCATCTAGGCTTTTTAGGGGTACACTCTGTAATCATTATTTAACTACTGTAAACCACACAACAACCAAATTTGTAAATTCAAATTGTAATCTTTATAGAGAAAAAACTTTAAATTTTTGTCATTGGACTGTATCCCTTTGTACAGTACTAGTAGAAAAATAAAGTTTTTATTTTTTATTATTATTATTATTATTTTCGATTTTCGCTAAACGTACACTGGGATGCCCTTCACTGCTTGGAACCCCCTAAAGGCATTCACACGGACCCTGCTCAGTCGTGCCCTGGTCCCCCCCCTGGATCAGGAATTTCCCTTGAAAACTCGCAGCTAACCCGCCACACGTTCACCCGTGTCGGCCAAGCTGAAGACGGACTGGGGTACTAAAAGTGTGCTTTTCTCCCCTTATATGATTTTTTGGGTTTCCCAACCTTGAAAAAATTGGGCAGCATGATTTCGGGTCACTTTTTTTGGGAAAAATTTTTTATAAACAGATTTGCTTCAGTTGTTTTACTCTGTCTTAACATTCCGATATCCAACTGCTGTAATTATCCTGTTACACCTCTCTTGGGCCAGCCCAGGAGGAAACTTACAATTTTGTCAACCCCACTTTATTTTGTTTTTCCCCCCCCAAGGGAAATTCCTTGATGTTGGTGAGGGGCTCTTATTTTTGGGGAAATTGGGTCGTCTCCGTTCCCCAAAATTTAAACCCCGAATGCTTCCACATCCCCCCCCCCCCGGCGCGTATAATCCTCCGGGGTTTTTGCGCTTCCCCCTTGATTATAAAAATAATAATAAAATATTTGTTTTTCCTTTTAAAAATCATTTCAATCTAATCTTAAATAATGGAGGGATGGCAAACAAAAGGCCAAAATCTTACTTTTGAATAATGCAGAAAAGCGCATGCGCTTTTCGTGATTACTCGAACGTAAGATTCACAAATTTTTTATTTTCCCGTGTTAAAAATCGTTTTCTTTGAGTACACCCGCAAGGCAAAGAGAAAAAAAACCCTATATTTATAACAGGGGCATGGGTGACTAAGGGATCCGTGACTGCACACACGGTATATATCACCTTATTATATTTTGGCGTCTTTTTATGTTTTTATCTTATGTTTTATGTCTAATATTTTTTGGAATAAATGTATAAGAATAAATTTCGTAAAAAGTGTCAGTATAAAACTTTTTTTGGGGAGCCCCAAAAACGGGTGATAACAAAAAATGATCGCCCTTTGGGTTTAAATAAAAAAAAAAAAAAGAAAAATTTTTTGTACGGTCACAAAATTTTTTTTTACCTTGCTCGTGTAAGACAATATTTTTCAAATAGCAAATTGGCTTTGGAAACATTTTTAAAATGCGTTTTCCCCAAAAGTTGCCGATTTTTAAAACTATTTTTCTGCAACCAAACTTCTTTTCCCACTATTTTTCAATTATTTTTGTCCCCACACTAAAAAAAACGGCTTGTCCTTTTGTAAGTGTGTTATAGTGGGTTTACCGGAGAGAGTTTCGGGGGGCAAAGCCCCCCCAGCCCGGTCTGAGACAAACCTGTGATGGATCGGGTTTTAATCAACCCGGCTGTTGATCAAACTGACGTACGAACCCAGCCCCTTGGTCAGCTTTTGACTTTAAGTGCCTGTCCAGTGTTTTTTTAAAGACAGCCAAGGGTCTATTGGCAATCCCTCTTATGTATGCGGGGGAGGCATTTGAACAGTCTTGGGCTCTGGACACTTATTGTGTTGTCTCTCGAGTACTCGTGGCCGCCCCTGCTTTTCTTTGGGGAAATGTGCATCTTCTGCCGAGTCCTTTGCTTTCATGGGGAGTGATTTTCGTGTACAGGTTTGGTACTAATCCCTCTAGGATTTTCCAAGTGTTATATCGTGCATCTCTCTCACCTGCGTTCTAAGGAATACAAATCAAGGGATTTAAACCCTTCCCAGTAATCTAGGTGCTTTATCGTACTTTTTTGGGGTCGTGAAGGTTCTTTGTACACATTCCAAGTCAACAATTTCGCCAGCCTTGAAGGGGACAGTTAGTGTACAGCAGTATCCCAGCCTAGGGATTAGAGTTTTTTGCCACCGAAGTGGCTAGTTTATTGTGCACCCCATCCCATCCTGTGGACGTTAGCGCAAGAGCATATGAACCATAACCTTGTATCAATCTCATCTGCTAGAAAAATGACAGGATGGATAATGAGAACCTTCAAAACGAGGGATGCCAAACCCATGATGACACTCTTCAGGTCGCTTGTTCTATCTAGGCTGGAATATTGCTGCACACTAACAGCACCTTTCAAGGCAGGTGAAATTGCTGGCCTAGAAAATGTTCAGAGAACCTTCACGGCGCGCATAACGGAGACAAAACACCTCAATTACTGGGAGCGCTTGAAGTTCCTGAATCTGTATTCCCTGGAACACAGGCGGGAGAGATACATGATTATATACACCTGGAAAATCCTAGAGGGACTAGTACCGAACTTGCACACGAAAATCACTCACAATGAAAGCAAAAGACTCGGCAGACGATGCAACATCCCTCCAATGAAAAGCAGGGGTGTCACTAGCACGTTAAGAGACAATACAATAAGTGTCAGGGGCCCGAGACTGTTCAACTGCCTCCCAGCATACATAAGGGGGATTACCAATAGACCCCTGGCTGTCTTCAAGCAGGCAATGGACAAGCACCTAAAGTCGGTACTTGACCAGCAGGGCTGTGGCTCGTACATTGGATTGCGTGCAGCCAGCAATAACAGGCATGGGTGATCAGGCTCTGATCCACCAGGAGGCCTGGTCACAGTCCGGGCCGCGGGGGCGTTGACCCCCGGAACTCTCTCCAGGTAAACTCCGGGTACAAAAAAAGCCAAGGAACTGGGGCCCCAAATGGTTAACAGGAGAGAGAACAAGCGATTTGAAGAGAATCATCATGGGCTTGGTATCCCAAATTGTGAAGGTTCTCATTATCCATCCTATCATTTTCCTAGCACATGCGGTAGATATATTGTTGTAGTCTTTGAAAATGAGATTCTCTGACTTCATAACTCCAAGGTCCTTCACATTACTTTCTCCCTCTACTGTATAGTTAGAATTTGTTTTAAACCCTGATACAGTTTTAATTTCCTCAAGTTTTCCACACCTGAGTAGTTGAAATTTCTCTTCATTGAGCTTCATACTGTTTTGAGTAGCCATTTGAAGATTTGGTTGATATCTTGGAGTCTCGCGGTGTCTTTGATGGAGGACACTGTCATGGCAATTCGGGTGTCATCCGCAAAGGAAGACACGGAGTTATGGCTTGCATCTCTGTCTCTGTCAGATTTGAGGATGAGGAAGAGGGTAGGCGAGAGTACTCTGCCTAGTGGAGAAGAGCTTTTCACCGTAGCTGCCCCAGACTTTACTCTGTTTTCTATTACTCTAGGCCAGTTTAGTCCAAAGGATGCGACCCACACCAGTCGACTAACTCCCAGGTACCCTTTTTACTGATTGGTGAACATATACAACTGGTGTAAAGAAACACTCCTAATGTTTCTACCCTCGCTGGGAATAGAACCCTCGCGTGTGAAGCGAGAGTTTAATCATCAGGCCACAGGCACCCTGGGCAAAGAAGGAGGATATGCAATCCCATTATCCCTCCTAGGAGCTACCCCTTCACGTACCAACTTTTTTTTTCTCTCTCTTTTTTTTTAAGAGACTTTACCTTGGACCCCATTCCCATGTAATTCCTCCTCCTGGACCCCTTTCTCCTGTGGCATCCTCTCACGACCCTGCCTTGTTATTAAACCTTTCTTCAGACTTCTCTCACACCCAGGTACCTTCCGCAAGTATTTTTTTGTTGCCAGCCTCTGGTACCGTGGTAACCAGGGTACTAGAGGTCGAGGAAGGTCAATGGTTCTCTGATGTTGATATTGACTAGTATTGTCGAAATGTAACGTTTGCTTGTATTTGAATTTGCTTACCTCCATACACCTTAAGAATACCCCACCTCTGGAGGCCAGAAGCTGCACCTTAGGATCCACACCAGTGGTCAGGTCATGCAATATACATCTTCAACAAATAAATGCCATTTATGTGGTCGGGTTTATTGTGGTATGCCCTTATATTCCATTGGTACACTGAATATACCTCTTACACAATGGAATAAAGCGGGAGATTAGAAATTACCCAAAGGAATATGGTTGAAATTAGAAATATTTCCAAGTGGAATAAGGTTGAGGACACGAGAATATAAAACGTTGACGTTTATCTTATTTACAAGAAAATCGAATTTCGTTTTTACGGGAAAAAACTCTTAATACAAGGAAATGGAATGGAAATAAACTCTTGGGGAAATGAAACCGACATTTCATCCACCGAAAAATAAATGGGTCAGAAAAAAATATTGATCTTGGAAAAAAATGTTGATCCAAAGAAATGTAGGTGATCATAGCAGGATATTCTCTACTACTCGCCTCTCCTTGAGTTACAAACTTAACTAACTTAATGTGCTTAACTAACATATGTGCTAAATTTGATGTGCTTAAATAACATATGGCCCAATAAGTGCTGTCTACAGAACTCCATATACCAACAAAGTCACTTTGGCGATAACCTCAGAGACCTTATCGTGCATAATAAATTAAATACGCAGCATTTATTAATTGATGATAATTTCAACATTAATCTCAATCGATCAAAATAAACATAAATCTGGTTTCCTTATATATAACTGTCTTCTACAGCCCTTAATAACCAAACCCACATGTTTTACTGAGACATCCTCTGACAGTTAACATAATTACCCAACCTTTCTTTCATCTAACACATCTAAATTACCTCTGAATACCACGTTCAGGCTCCAAGATGAGGTATCAATGAATACGTAGTTGTGTCATGTTAATAAGCACCATTGTCACAGAGTTCAACAACAATAATGATATTCTCTCATATATCCAAGTTTTCCTTCAAAAAATTCAATGTCTACATTATAAACACTATCACTTAAAATACAAATAGTTCAGAATCGAGTAAATAGACTTTGGCTGACCAACAGCATACTAATATCTATTGACAGAAAGCCCTATGAAAATAATGAAGAATGGGCTTAATTCTCAAAAAGAATTTTACATAAACACAATCTTTTTGAAGGACTCTAAACACCTTTGTTATGCAAACAGTTTCCCAAGAATTAAAAGGTGCTATCAAAAAACAACTGTAAAACACTTTTGCAAATTCTGGGATCGCGTAAATTGTCCAGACCGAAGAAACAGTACTCCCCAGACCAAATGAACCTTCCATCCATGTTGCTGATGCGGGGCATAAACTTAACCTCTTCTCAATCACGGGGACTCACCCTGCTAAAAAATTTCCCCAAACCCCTCCGCTGTTCAGGTTATCACAGTGACAATTCCCAAAAGCTCCTTCTACCGGCCCTCAACTACTCATACAATGGTAACTTCAGTGCAAAAATTACGCATTGCAGTTTTCTTCAAAAATCTCTTGAAACCTAAACTTTCCCAAATATACTTAAGTCTATCCTCAATAATTTAATAATGCAATTATTTAAGTTTTCTTTTCTCATTGGTACTGTATTATTTAAAATTTCTTTCAGTCCTCTAAGAAAGCAATATTTTATTTTTCTAAAAAAAAAATCAATTTATCAAAATTGGTTTAAAACCTTTCAAAGTGGCACTCACTCATCTAAATTTAATGTGATATTGTCCCTATTATGTTTTAAAGTTACCCTGATGCATATAGATGGCCACCAATCCCCTAACAAGTCTTCATATGGGAAAACATCTTCCATCCACATCCTCTAGACCCAGCTGGGCATATAGCACACACATTAGACATTGAGCGATGGGTCTCTACTCATGAAGACTTGAAGAGGTCACTAATAGCAAGAAGCAACAGAAAGTGGGAGATGACGAAGGACAGAATGTGAGAGACCAGAAGCACCAGGAGCTTTCTTGGAAGGTGGGCTAATAGAGAATGAACATCAGCTACAGAAAAGGAGAGTTAAGGATGAGTAGAGGAGAGTGTCTAGAGATATGATAGGGTCAAAGGAGCGGTTAACGCTTCCCTTGCATCTGGATACTTCCTTCCCTTCTTCAAATCTGCTACAGCATGCTAAATCCCGAAACCTGGAAAAGACTTGACTGACTCCAAGAATGTAGACCTATTAGCCTCCTCGAAATCTTGGGTAAGACCTTTGAACGACTTGTAAATACGCGATTCACGACTCACCTCGAGACAAATAATTTACCGAGCGACAATTCGGTTTCCGACAGCATCGCTCTACCCAAGACGTTTTGAACATTATCTCGAATTATATACGCATAAACAAGGCCCAAAACTGTACCACTGCCCTTGTTGCCCATGCTTTTGACACTGTTTGGCATGATGGATTAAAATATAAACTTTGTACCTCCTTTGATCTCACATTAAATATGATGAAATTGTTATGTAACTTTTTAGATGGCCGTACGATGCGTATACGATTCAGGGATCACTATTCTGACTATTTCACTTTACGTGCAGGTCTTCCCCAAGGCTCTGTCCTATCTCCCACATTATATATTCCTACACAACGATTTTCCAGAACCCCTTTACCCTACAACACTTACACTTTCCCCATGCAGACGACATTACTCAACTCACAGCACATAAAAACATTAGATTCCTTGCACGCAGAACACAACGAGAGGTCGACAAAATTACTGCTTGGGAAATTATTATGGCACATTAAGACCAACCCTAAAAGTCAAAGATCACCTATTTTCACAGAAGGCGCGAGGTCCCGGCTCCTGTCGAATTCAAAACAAGCACCTCCCGCACTCCTATTCCACGCTCCCCGTCCATAGTTGTCCTTGGGGTTACCCTTGACACTAGCCTGACCCTCAAACCTCATATAACTGCCAAGACTGCAATGGCTGGGATTGCGCTCTCGAGGCTATATAAGCGCGAGGAGCGCATCATAAATCTAAACTACCCTCTATAAACCCCCTCATTCGACCTCTTCTTTCTTATTCTCCACTTGCTTTGACGTTAACTGCCAAGACCAACGCCTTAAAACTCCAACGCATCCAGAATCGTGCATTACATTGGGTGTAATGCACGATTTCGCCACCAACGAATCTCTCCACCTCACGACCAACACACCAGCTCTGATTATTATTATTATAATCAAAAAGAAGCGCTAAGCCAAAGGGCAATACAGCTCACCAGCTCTGAACGTATACTGAAAGACACTAAGTGACAAATAACTTGACAGACTTGAGACATACCATGACTACTGGACCTCTTATTTGGGAGACTCTGTCAGGCATCCTTATAACGATGTAAATCTCTTCCTCACTCTTCATGACCCTGCACCTCCACTTCGCTACATCTAAACTATGTCTTACCTTGCATTATTATTCCAACAATTCTATAATTGCCGTTGCCACTGAGCGGCGTTCTCTGTGCGTTTTATGCTGAATTGCTTGCGAATGCCGTTTGTGCCACCTTTCCATGTTGCGCGTCCTGTCTTGCGAATGATATTCTTCCGAGAGTGAAACTGCTGCACTTATTTGTTTCCCCTTTAAATTTGCAGTTGGGTCTAGTCCTGACACTTTTCCTCTTTTCTTCGATATTTCTTCTCCCCCACTTATTCTTCATCCTGTCCCCCCTTGCCCCTCGCCCCCCGTCTTCATTATCAAAAATATTTTGAAAAATAATATGTGAACATTGAAAATATCATTAAATGAAATATAGTTAACCCGTACCAGCTAGTTTTGATTCCAGCCTTTAATAAAGATACCAATGTTGCTATCCCGAAGTTGCTAGATGTCCATTCAGCTCTTGAAACAAAAAACACAAAAAGGTATCTTCATGGTCTATATATCACAATATCCTGCTGTTGAAACTAGAACATTATGGAATCAGAGGTCATGCTCTTATTTTCATTGGCAGAATTTTGACTATATCTGACACTGACTAATCTACCCAAACTATCAACATAGGGGTGCCACAGAGTAGAGCCCTTTGGGCCCGCTTTTATTTCTAATCTACAAAAAAAGGGCACAATACCGTGACTGGAACAATAAACAAAAAACCCCGCATATAGAAGAATGGAGCTTACGACGACGTCTCGGTCTGACTTGGACCATTTACAAAGCCACACTAACAGAAAGGAGAGAAGGAGGGAGTATATATAGGGCAGCAGACATTGACGGGAGAAAGAGAGGTAGTAGTGGAGTCAGTCAGATACTAAGAAAGAAGAGCACTGCAAGGGAACTTGGAGCCCACAGGGGGTAGGAGCAAGAACACGAGGGGGGGGAATAATAAAAATAATAAGAGAACAAATCCCCAAAGGGCAGAAGAAAGAAAATCCAAAAGGAAAAGAGGAAAGAGGAAAGGGAAAGAGGGAAGAGGAAGAAGGGGAAGAAAGAATCAGGTTAAGACACGGGTGTTCTGAAGTTTGGAGCATTTTACAATGTAAAGGGAAAGGAAGGCATCTACAGAGACAAAGCAACGACTAAGATTCATGCAAGGAAAGTTGTGTATAAGGGAGGATTCAACCTAACTGTGACTGTGAAATTTAGAAGAAGGGAAGACAATTTTAGCAGACCAGTCAATAGGATGACTGTTAGGTAAGACACATATGCAACAGTTAGGTATCTTTATTATGAAACGTTTCGCCTACACAGTAGGCTTCTTCAGTCAAGTACAGAAAAGTTGATAGAAGCAGAAGACATTGAAGAGATGTAATCGTCCATCACCCTTTAAAGGGGATGGACTGATTACATCGTCTTCAAGTGTCTTCTGCCTCTATCAACTTTTCTGAACTTGACTGAAGAAAGCCTATGTGTAGGCGAAACTTTTCATAATAAAGATACCTAAACTGTTGCATATGTGTCTTACCTAACAACCGTCGGTATTTTATACATTTTAATGTTCAGGATGACTGTGACTCTGAAATAACAGAAAAAAGCATGTTAGTGTCGGCAACCTAACCTACTTATGTGCTCCCTAAGTCTGTCCCGAAAGAGATCGGGCCCTTTCTCCAAAGTAATGAAGAGGACAGGAGGAAAAAGAAAAGATGCCCAGGAGCATCTATCGAGGAGGAGAGGTTGAAAGATTGGTGCGAAGCGTGATAGTCTGGCGGAAAGAAAGTTTGATTTGGGGAAAAGGGAGAGTTTTTTAGATTAGAAAGCCCAGAAATGTAGAGAAACAGAGAACGGAGATTTCACGGGACTGGAGTTTGGGAGGGATGAAAGTCCTTTTTCCCGTGGAAAGTCAGAGTCTATAAAAGGGGGAACGGTAGCCAAGACGGGAAAATGAATTATGAAGAGTGAAAATTTCGATTAAAGGAAATTTGAAGGTCAAAATGGGAGAGCCGGGAAAGAGGGGAAGCTGATAAAAAAAGTAGTGAAATACTGCCACTGGCATAGGTTTGCGGTACAGGGGAAAAAAGCAAAGCCTTTCTGAGCGGTGGACATGAAAAATCAAGGAAAGGAAGGAAATTTATTCCCCTTCAGTTTAAAATTAAAGGAAAGGGGGAAATTATAAAAGGGATCAAGAAAAGGTTGGGAAAGGGTATTACTTCTTTATTATTTATTTTTTTTCCCCTTTTGTGATTTTTTCCTGGTTTAGAAAGACGTAAACAAACACTATAACAATTTATTAGAAAACTTTCGGTCCTGGGATCTTGATCACTTCTAACTACAGGGGTAGAAAAACATTTTAATATAGGCGGAGAGTGAATGTGACGCACGTGACTGAGGAATGTTAAGACATAAGAATGGAGGAACACTGTAGGGCCTACTGGGGCCCCTGCGAGGCAGGCCTTTTCAAAACAACCTCTGCCTATGATGAGGGCGGGTAAAAACGATGAAAACATTGATCCCGTGTTGGGTTTGGGGTTTGGGGTGCTTTAAATATCATGTATGCCCAATTTTTTTAAATTTTGTAGTTTCCAGTGTTTTTCTATAGTGTCTGACGGCGATTAGTGAGGGTTCTAGGCCCGTCGGCGCTGAGGTCTGGTTTTGGGGAAACAGTTGTGCCCGTTCCAGTTCATCAAATGCCCCGTGGGGTCTCTGTGGAGGACACGGGTACTTACTCGTCTTGTTAAGGGATTTCGATGCTCATTCAGGGGACTGCAAAATCTCTGCCTTCTCGCCCCACATATTTCTTTGGGGCAGAACCCACAGGGGATATGAGCGCCCGTTAGAAGTTTGAGGGGTGTGGGGGTGCGTTTCGTAGTGAGGGGCTTTGTAGGGATGTGTTTATGGTGGAAAAAGTTTATGTACTCATAGAAAATGCCCGGGGAGTTTCGTGGGAACATCGCCACATGGGATACTATGAAGTTTAGGGGGGTGTTCCCTGGGCGGTTTGTTGAGGAAAGCTTTGCCTTGAGTCTGCAATCTCGGATGAAGAAAGATGGGAACTGAAGACTTTTAAAAGTTGTGTTATGTAAGTGCTTCTTTTTCTAAAAAACAAGGGCGGAGATGCGAAGAGCTTCAAGAAAACCCAATGGGATCCTTCTTAGTGCGGGTGTCTTGGGTGAATAAAATGTATAAGATCGTCCTTGTTGGGAGGGTTTTTTATAAATTTGAAGGAAGTTTGTCACCCCGTCGGGGGATCTGCACAGTAAACGTCGAGGAAAAGGGGTTCCATATTTTCGAGTTCAAATTAAATTTTATTGATGGTTAACTGCTTGATCTTTTTGAGAAGGGCCGGATATTAGACGTCTCGGTAGAAAACCATTTCATCAACGTATCTTAGCCGGGTAACGGTGCTGGGAATGAGGGTGCTGAATTTCTCTGTCTCCAAGTTTTTTTTGAAGGGTTGGCAAACCGCACTGGCGGGCCCCCTTCCCACCCCCAAAGTTGTTTGTAACAGTTGTCCGATACTTGAAGAATTTGAAATTAACCACAGTTCGCTGATTGATAAAATTAGAAGAGGAAAAGGGGAGGCGGGGTTTTCATCCAGTTGCAGTAAGGCACAACTATCCAAACAAACCCCCCATGGAAAGCCCAAAAACATTCATAGTCCCCCATGGGGCGTGTTGCCAAAATACTCGCCGGGCATTTTCTATGATAAATAAACGTTTCCACCATAAACACACCTCTATCAAAGACCTCACTACAAACGCAGCCCCACCCCTCTAACTTCTCAGCGGGCTTTACATATCCCCTGGGGGTTCTGTCCCAAAAAATTGTAGGCGAAAAAGGCAGGATCTTGCGCGCCTAAATAGCATCGAAATTCCCTCTAACAGAGACGAGTAAGGACCCCTGTGTCCCCAAAGAGACTCCACGGGGCATTTGATGAACGGGAACGAGGCACAACTCGTTCCCACCAAAACCAGACCTCAGACGCCGAGGGTGCCTAAAAGCCCACAATCGCCGTCCCCGACACTATATAACGCCACTGGAAAACAAAATTCAAAACATTGGATAATGATACTTAAGCAGCCCCAAACCCCAAAACACGGAATCCATGTTTTCTCGTCTACCCGTCTCATCATAGGCAGAGGTTTTTTGAAAAGGCTGCTTGCATGGGGCCCGTAGGCCCCTTTTCGTGTTCCCCCTTCTTATGTTCTTAAGAAATTCCCCAGGGCACGTGCGTCAATTACTCTCCGCTTATATATAAGTCTTTTTACCTCTAGCACTATAATTGAACAAGATTTTCTAAACTCCCCTATCCTCGTCACTTCCAGAGACTGCAGACGGGGGGATTAAACTCTTCAAACCCAGCAAGACATGCCGAGAAAGATACATAGCCTCCCCCCCAATCCATTGCCAAAAATGTTTCCAACATCTTTCCAATACACATTTTCCAAAATTTTTACCTCCACAACCAGCCCTGAAGGGCTCCCAGTGTAGCAGGGGGAAGCCCCCTCCTCTGCAGGGGTAACATAATCCCCTTGTAATGACTGCAAAAAAATTATATGTGGGGGAAAAAATCAAAAGACCCCCAAAAACGTTTTCAAAACACCAAAATGCAAACAGGACTGACGATACAAGGGTGCCTGTGTACAAAATCGCAATCACAAAACCATTTAATTTAAATACGACACTCAAGACTTATCGCCCCCGAAACAAAACTCAATACCGAAGAAACTGGAATCATGCTTTTCTCTAAACCAACAAAATTTTAACCAGAACAACGGGTTCTATACATGCTGAACCCTCGCCCAAAAAACTTCTTCATCGCTTCCCAAATAAGAAAAATAGAACACTACAGAAAGGGCTACTCACAACTTGTCCCAAAACCCCTGCCAAACTACCCAAGACTTATAACCCCCCCCGGGAGATCACAGAGCAGCATTCTCCCCTGACCTCAAATAAATAACAAAAAGGGACAATCCCTGACTGGAAGAACACAAATAACCCCAATAAAAAACAGAAGTTTCGACGACGTTTCGGTCCGACTTGACCCACAGTTGTCATCAGCAAAGACAACTGTGATAACTCCCAGTTTCACTTGTGTTAGATCTTCATCTTTTAACTCGACACATCGTGCCAACCTGAGCTATACTTCTCTCACAAAAATAAATTGACACCCTTGTCTAAGGTCTAATAATTTTTCTGGGAAATAATCGCCCTCTTTCCTACATACTCCTAACTTGAGCCACACTATCCTCGGAGAAACTGTTCACATGCTATCGTAACCTACCTCCACCCCATTCCGTATACATCTGCAACATCAGCCAAATTGCTTTCCCCTATCCACCACCCTTGTCACACGCCTTTTCCAAATCCATAAGTACCCAAACAAAAACCTTTTCCTTTATCTTAAATATCTGTTCTCCAATACGGTTTCACTGTAAACACTTGGTCTACACATCATCCTTGTTTCATCTGCTATCCTATTCTCGTTTTAACCCTCTAAAATTATTTCAATAATAAACTCTAACATACAACTTTGCCAGGGATATACTCAACAGACTTATCCCCCTATAAATTTTGCACTCTCTTTGTCCCTTTGCCTTCATACAAAGGAACTATGCATGCCTCTCCACGGCCAATCCCTAGGTACCTCACCGTCTTCCATCTATTTATTTAAATAAAAGCACCATCCTCTCCAAAACTAATATCCACACTTTATTTTTAACATTTCTCTCTTTATTCCCATTAATGCCTTTCTTTCCTTCTAGATGTTATTCCCCCATGCCCTATACAAGAAATCACAAGCCTCCAATCTTCATCAACATGTAACAATTCCTCAAAATATTTCCTCTATCTACGCGATAACCTCTAACTTTCCATTTAATAAATAACAAAAAGGCACAATACCGTGACTGGAAACGATACACAAATAACCCGCACATAAAAGACAGAAGCTTACGACGACGTTTCGGTCCGTCCTGGACCATTGACAAAGTCGGGGATCACAACAAGGAGGAGCAGGACGGCTATATATAGGCAGGAAGAGGTGGAGGTTAGTATAGTGGTAGTAGTAGTGGTAGTGTAGTAGTAGTAGTAGTACAAAATTGTATATAATACACCGACAGGATTGAATGACACATGCACAACACCCGGGCATCCCCACCGTAACGTTTCGCCATCAGCCAGCCACTGATGGCGAAACGTCCCACAACAAAGACAACCAGACGCCGCAACATGTGCCTAATTTCATCAGTAGATGTAGTAGAAGAAGAAGAGTAGTAGTAGTGGTAGAAGTGGGAAATAAGGGAAGACGAGGCCAGTCAAATACAAATGGAAGGGGAGCACTGCAAGAGAGCTAGAATACCCACAAGGAGAGCAAGCAACGAGGTGCGGTGAAAGGGAAGTGGTGAAATGAAAAATAAAGAAGGAACAGAAACACAGACAGAGAGAGAAAAGACAAAGCCAAGGAGAAAGGATAGAGGAAAGGGAAGAGGAAAAGAAAAAAGAAGAAGAGAAGAAAAAATGAGGATTCCAGTTAAGTCACGGTGATCTGTTCTTGGAAGTTTGAGCATTTTACAATGTAGTGGGAGAGGAAGGCATCTACAGAGACGAATCCAGGCTAGGTTCATACAAGGAAAGTTGTGTATAAGAAGAGGATTCAACTAAACGGCGACTGTTCGAGTTGGAGTAGGGAAGACGTTTTAGCAGAAGACCATCAATAGGATGGCTTAGATCTCACTGACGTACAGAAAAAGAGAGCATTGTAAGTGTCGGCAAGCCTAACACTATTTTTGTGCTCCTAAGTCTGTCAGAAAGAGATCCCACTAGAGGTACTGTCTCTTATTCTCTTGCTTCTTGGCTGGGCCAAAAACCCCTCACGTCCCTTTCTTGGTACTTTTTCTCTCTGCCCACCTCCGTCACTCTCAAGACTTTCATTGAACGGGTTCGCTCTCTCCCAACCTGTAAAGATGCTTAGTCTGACGTTGAGTCCCTCTTCACCAATTCCCTCTTGATGATGTACGTGATTTCCTTAGAGAGAAGGCCCATGAAGGGTTTCTTCTTCTCCTATCCCACTGATGTCTTTCTTGATCTATCCGCCTCTGTGTGGACTCTAACTCCTTTTCCTTCCAAGGTAAAATTATTCCCAAACCTCGGTGGTCGCTATGGGCTCTCCTCTCTCTCCTGTCCTTGCTAATCTTACATGGAATACTTCGAGACTGTTCTTCTTCTTCTTTCCTACCCTCGAAGTGCAACTTCACTCTGGCTCCGCTATGTGGATGACATCATTGTCTCTGTGGCCTCATGACTCAGTCTCTTCCAACCTTTTCTTAAACTCTAACAATCTTGCCCCTTCATTAAGTTAAAAGCAGAATGGAAATTCTAATTCCTTACTTCCTTTCCTTGATGTCCATGTCACCGCTCCAGATACGGGTTTTTTCCTTTTCCGTTTACCGTAACCAGCAGGGGTAGTACACGCAGGTGCATTATCATTCACTAACTTTCCTATCATGCTTCCCCTGTCAAGAAGTGTTCTTATCTCCCTCTTTCTCCGTGCCCTCCGCATTGTGATCCTCAGTTTCCTTCCAGCAGAAATTTCCACTCTTTATAATTCGTTCTCCCGTCTTGGCTACCCTTCCCATTTCATAGACTCTGCCCTCATAACGAAAAATCACGTTGCTAAACCAATTTCTTCTCGTCCCAAACTCTCTAATCATGGGACTCTTCTATCCTCTGCCTCCTACATTTCCGGTCTTTCTAATCTCAACAATCTCTCCGTCCCTTAGACATCCAAGCTTACCTTTCCGCCAGACTAAACACTCTTCGCACTAATCTCGTTCCATTACCTCTCCTCCCTCTACAGATGTTCCTGTGTCTACTCTATTTCTTGCTCCTCCTGTCCTCTTCAATACTTGGAGAAACTGTCGATCTCTTTCTGACAGACCTTAGGGAGCACAAAAATAGTGTTGGCTTGCCGACACTAACAATGCTCTTTTCGTCCGTCAAGATCCATAGCCATCCTATTGACTGTCTTCTGCTAAAACTGTCTTCCCTACTTCCAACTCGAAACAGTCGCCGTTAGTTGAATCCTCTCTGTATACCACAACTTTTCCCTGTATGGAACCTTAGCCCTGGCTCGTCTCTGTAGAATGCCTTCCTCGTCCTCCCACTACATTGTAAATGCACCAAACTTCAGAACACCCGTGACGTTAACCAGAATCCTTCATGTTTTTTTCCTTCTTCTTCTTCTTTTTCTTCTTCCTCTCCCCTTTCCTCTCTCCTTTTTCCCCTCTGGGTTGTCTTTCATCTCTCCTGTCTCGTGTTTCTGTTTCCCTTCTTTCTTTTATTTCACCACTTCCCCTTTCAACGCACCTCGGTGTGCTTGCTCTCCCTCTGTTGGGTTTCTAGCTCCTTGCAGTGCCCCCTTCCTTTGTATTTGACTGCTCGTCTTCCTTATTTCCCTCATTCTACCACTACTACTACCTCTTCTTCTCTACTACATCTACTGATGAAATTAGGCACATGTGGCGGCGTCTGGTTTGTCTTTGTTTGACGTTTTCGCATCCAGTGGCTGGCTGGATGCGAAATCGCTACGGTGGGGATGCCCGGGTGTTGTGTGCATGTGTCATTTCATCCTGTCGGAATTATATACAAATCCCGGTACTACTACTACTACTACTACTAACCCACACTAATACCACTAACTACTACACTCACCTCTTCCTGCCTATATATAGCCGTCTGCTCCTCCTCGGTTAGTGTGACTTGTCAATGGTCCAAGTCGGACCGAAACGTCCGTCGTAAGCTTCTGTCTTTTGATTGCGGGTTTATTTGTGTATTTTCCATTTAATTAACTCTCTTCTCCTATTTTTAAATTCAAATCCAATCGTTCCTAGGCTTCCTCAACTTCTTAATTCTCACTCCAAACTTTTTCTTATTTTCAAAAGCAAAATTGTTGACAAATATCTCCCGACGTTCTCTCCTTTGCTCTCTTTTTTCATTGCATTACCGTTCTCTTACCTCTCGTTTTCTCTCTAATACTTCTCCCTCCGTTGCACTCACTTACGCTTCGCAAAAACTCTCATATGCTAACTTTTTTTCTGTCTTATTACTCTCTTACATCATGATTCCAACCAATTGCTCTTCCTCCTACCCTCCCGCCACCCATTTTTCCTGTAACCACAGACTTCTGCTGAACACTCCCTAAAACTACATTTTTTAACCTCCACAACATCTTCAACGCCATTGCCTAATACTCTCACTAGCCCAATCTCTCCTCCAATAGTTGTATTAATCTTACCATAACTACCTTCCTCTTTAGTTATAAACCCTTCACCTCTCTCTTACTTGCTGTGGTCCTATTTTCCTTGTACCCCATCTAACCTTTTACTCTCACTGTATCTACCGCTAAAATGATATGTTATAACTGAAACATAAACCACATATGCGTATAATGTGATCCTTTACTGACAACGTTTCGCCCACCCAGTGGGCTTTTTTTCAAGTCACAACACAGATCTACCTGGGGTGGAAGGACGGAGTATTTATAGTCATGTCAGAATGTTGAGGTAGGTGGAGAATGCTGCTTCTCATGATCTACCGGTGGAGTTATAGAGTCTTGGGTAGCTTGGCAGGGGTATTTGACAAGTTGTGAGTAGACCTTCTGTAAGTGTTTCTATGTTCTTTATGTGGGATAGCGATGAAGAAGTTTCTTGGCGAGTGGTTCAGCTTTGTTATAGGAAGCCATTTTTCTGGTTGAAATGTTGGTTATAAGATAAGCGATGATTCCAGGATTCTTCGGTATTGAGTGTTGTCTTCTGGTTGGCGATAAGTCCTTTCAGTTTCTGTAGTTAATTAAATGGTTGTGTGAATTGCGATGTTTGTACACAGTCATTCCTTGTATCGTCCAGTCCTGCCTTGCATATTGTGTTCTGAAATACTGTTTGGAGGTCTCTTGATGTTTCCGCCCACAGTATAATTTGTTGCAGATTCATTACAAGGGATATGTATACCCCTGCAAGAGGATGGAAGCTTGTCCTGGTCACTACTGATGATGACCTTGATGGTCGTAGGGTTGTGGAGGTAGATACTTGGAATGATGTATTGGAAAAGTTGTTGGAAACATGTTTGGCAATGGAGTTTGGTGTGGGAGGACTATGTATCTTTCTCGGCAGTGTCTTCTCTGGGTGTGTTGAAGATGTTTAATGCCCGCCGTCTGCAGTCTTCTGATGAAGTGACGAGGATAGTGGAGTTTAGAAAATACTTGTTCAATTATAGTGCATATCTTCCTCAAGGACTCATTGCTGCAGATTCTGAGTGCGCGCAGGAAGAAGCCTATAATTACACCACCGTTTAGGTAGGTGTCGTGGTGAGAGTAAATTGGAGAAGATCGTTTTTGTTTTGGTTGGTTTTCGATTGACTTTAAAAACGAAGTTCATGGTCAGTTTTGCAGAGAAGAACATCAGGAAAGGAAGAGTGTTGTTTACTTATTCAAGTGGAACATGAACAGAACGCACCGCCGAAATCATTCGTAGCAGAGTTACCCACAGCGAATGTTCAACAGAAGATCAGACTTACACTAGAAAAACTACAAATTCTCTGCGATAATAGTCAATGGAAAAGTTTAGGAAGGCCTGAAATTTTCAAAATCTTTCATCTCGTCCACTAATCAACCACAGAAACCGAAGCCCTCAGCTTAGGCCTCAAAATTCGCCACAGGAATTACGAAACCAAAACATGAACCTCAATTTCATCGCCAAAAACTTACAGACAGACTATGACCCGTATTTACATTTAGTTCCCCCACCACATTTACTCTCGACTTTGTTCAGTAGTTTCTACACACTTCCACTCGCTTAACATTCTCCAAAAATCTCTTTCTAATCCTCTACACTCCCTCTCTTCTTCCATGTACATACACATTTATTAATGACCCACTTTTCGCATCCTACCCTTCTCATTGCCATAACTGTTCCTTCAATATTATTGCTAACACTTCCTTTTTCGTAAACTAGGAAAATGCATAACGTATTCTACGTTCCTGCTCTTATGCACAATTAAATGTAATTTGTGCATAAATAGTTTAGGCTAAATTATCAGATTGTAAGGTCCTGACGCGTCCATTGTAATTGTATTAATAATCCAATTTTAATAGGGGGGGGGGGGGGGGGGGGGGGGGGGGTGTCTGTATTTTTGATAATCTAATGTTTATACAAAGTTGTTAGGAATATTTTTCGACCTGAGTATATTTTATGTAAGGAGGATATTGTGTTGGTGAATGGGTATGGATTGTATTTAAAGTTATTGTTGGAGAGGTTGTGAGTCTCAATAATTGTTAACAATAACATTGTCATGTTTTAAGTATTTCGACATACCTATGTATGTATGTATTATGCATATAAAATGGTTAAAAATATATAAAATCAATCAGACTCTGAGAGAAGATAAAAAAGTTACTCTTACCAGCTTATTTTGGACTTCCTGAGTCTGCTGGTGGTAATTGAAATTCGCGACTTCATGCGGAGTTTCAGTGCTTAAAATGCTCTTAGTTTGCCAACTTACATTTCAAATAAGAATAACCAACATTAACAATTGTTTTTTCTTCCTTTCTGGTCGAGCGCGGCTAATACATTATTTCCTACAGATATGTTGGTCCCAAAGGATCGCCGATTGAAACAGTATTGTTCTAATAATTTTTAGAGTCAAATAACTAAATGATATTTCACTTTTTCTCAGTTAAATATTAAGCCCGAACTCCCTGACAGAGTTTGGTAAATACATTTTGCATCGGGTTCGTTCTGCTGTCCTGGGAGCCTCAGTGTTTGCATCTGCAACATCTGTACGATTCATTAACTAAATATTAACGCTTCGGAAGAAAATACCTGAAAAAAAAAGAATTGAAAATCACTGAAAATGCACTGTGTGGGAGGGAACGGTTTGTTATCGTGGGTTTACTGGGGTTATTGGAGTTACTTGGTGTTTACTCATAGGGAATGATGTGAGAAGATGAAGAAGACGCAAGTGAGAAGAAAAACAGAAACAGAAGACGGAAGAGGGGAGAGGAAGATGAAAGATGCAATGGAATTAAAGTAATCAATATCCGCTAGTAATAGTAGTAGCATTAGTCCTTAAATTATCAACTGTGGCAGTAACGGTAGCAGCCGTTAGTAGCAGTACAATGAGGTAGCAAGTGAAGAAGTAGCAATAGGTGTACTGCTGGCAACCTTGAATGGGATGACCGGGCTGGGTGGGTCATTGGATAATCGGGGGGTCATTGGTCCAAATCGGGGATGACATGGACCTGCTCGCATGGGTAGCTGGCCTGGTGTCAGTGTTCCTTCTTTCTTATGTTCTTATGTTCTTATACATATCAATATCTAACTCCCACACCTCCTTTACTATTACACACACCCACAAACACCAATTCATATGCCAGTTTTAAGGACCGTGACAGTAATTACGGGAGTTCAATTATTTTATATTTATATATATGTAAATTATATATATATATATATATATATAAATATATATATATAAATATATATATATATATATATATATATATATATCTATATAATAGTATATAATTTTTTTATTAACACACTGCCCGATTCCCATTAAGGCACGTGCCCGAAAAAGAAAAACTTTCAACATCATGTCACTCCATCACTGTCTTGCCATAAGGGTGCTTTACACTGCAGTTTTTAAAACTGCAACATTAACCACCCCTCCTTCAGAGGCAGGCCACTGTACTTCCCATCTCCAGGACTCAAGTCCGCCTCCGGTTTCCCTGAATCCCTTTATAAATGTTACTTTTGCTCACACTCCCAACAGCATGTCAATTATCAAACCATTTGTCTCCATCACTCCTATCAAACAATGCTCAGCATGCCTGCTGGAAGTCAAATGCCGTCGCCAGACAAAACCTCCTTTACCCCCTCCTCCAACCTTTTCCCTAGGCCGACCCTACCCTCCCGCCTTCCTTCCCTACAGACTGATACACTCCCTTGAAGTCATTCTGTTTCGCTCCATTCTCTCTACATGTCCAAACCACCTCAACAACTCTTCCACAGCCATCTGGACAACAGTTTTGTAATCCTGCACCTCTACCTAACTTCCAAACTACGAATTCTCTGCAATTATATTCACACCACACATTGCCCCTCAGAACATGACATCATCCATTGCCTCCAGCCTCTCCTCGCTGCAACATTCCATCACCCATGCTCACACCCATATAAGAGCGTTGGTAAAAACTATACTCTCATACATTCCCTCTTTTGCCTCCAAGGACAAAGTTCTTTGTCTCCACAACTCCTAAGTTGCCCCGCTCACCATTTTTCCTTTTATTTCATCAATTCTATGTTCCACCTCATCTTTTCATAGGCCCATCCGCTGACACTCCACTCCCAAATATCTGAATACACTTCACCTCCTCCATACTCTCTCCCTCCTCTATAACCAATCTTTTCATTACCTAATCTTTTTTGTTATCCTCATAACCTTACTCTTCAGTATTCACTTTTATTTTCTTCGTTTTGCATACCCTACCAATTCATCCACCAACCTCTGCAACTTCTCTTCAGAACTCCCAAGAGCAGTGTCATCAGCAAAGAGCAACTGTGACAACTCCCACTTTATGTGTGATTCTTTATCTTTTAACTCCACGCCTCTTGCCAAAACCCTCGCATTTACTTCTGTTACAAGCCCATCTATAAATAATTAACAACCAACGGTGACATCACACATCATTGTCTAAGGCCTACTTTTACTGGGAAATAATCTCCGTCTTTCTACCAACTATAACTCGAGCCTCACTATCCTCGTAAAACTCTTCACTGCTTTCAGTAACCTACCTCCTACACCATACACCTGCAACATCTTCCACATTGCTCCCATATCCACCCTGTCCATAACGCTTTCCAAACCCATAAATGCCACAAAAACCTCTTTATCCTATCTATAATACTGTTCAATTATATGTTTCACTGTAAACACCTGGTCCACACATCCCCTTCCTTCCTAAAGCCTCCTTGTTCATCTGCTATCACTATTCACTGTCCTTACTCTTAATTCTTTCAATAATAACTCTACATACACTTTACGAGGTTTACTCAACAACTTATCCCCCTATAATTTTTGCACTCTCTTTTGTCCCCTTTGGCCTTATACGAAGAAACTATGCCATGCTCTCTGCCAGTCCTAGAACCTTACCCTCTTCCATATATTTATTAAATAATTGCACCAACCACTCCAAAACTAAATCCCCACCTGCTTTTAACATTTCTATCTTTATCCCATCAACCCCAGCTTGTTTTTTACCCCCTTTCATTCACCTACTGGTCTCACGAAACTTCCCACTACTCACAACTGGCTCTTCCTCACTCCTACAAGATTAATTCCTCCTTGCCCTATAAACGAAATCACAGCGTCCTGTCTTCATCAACATTCAACAATTCCTCAAAATATTCCTTCCATCTTCCCAATACCTCTAACTCTCCATTTAATAACTCCTGCTTCTCCTGTATTTTTAACTGACAAATCCATTTGTTCTCTAGGCTTCCTTAGCTTGTTAATCTCACCCCCAAAAAAAAACTTTTTGTTTTTTCTTAATTTCTACAAAATTTGTTGATAACATCTCACCCTTCCTCTCATTTGCTCTCTTTTTTTACATTGCTTCACCCACTCTCTTAACCTCTCTCTTTTTCTCCATATACTCTTCCCTCTTTAGATCAACTTCTACTTTGTATAAACTCTCATATGCTAACTTTTTCTCCCTTACTACTCTCTTTACATTATCATTCCACCAATCACTCCTCTTCCCTCCCGCACCCACTTTCCCTGTAACCACAAACTCTGCTAACATCGAACACTATATTTTTCAACCTACCCTATACCTCTTCGACACCATTTTGCCTATCTCTCATTACCCCATCTATCCTCAAAGCTGTTTATATCTTTACCCTACCTGCCTACTCTTTTAGTTTATAAACCTTCACTTCTCTCTTCCCTGAGCTTTCTATTCTCTCCTTGTATCCCCATCTACCTTTACTCTCAGTGTAGCTACAAACTAAAAAGTGATCTGATATATCTGTGGCCCCTCTATAAACATGTCATCCTGAGTCTACTCAATAGGTCATTTATCTAACCAATACATAAATCCAACAAACTACTGTCAATTCGCCCTACATCATATCTTGTATACTTATTTATCCTCTTTTTTCCTAAATTATGTATTACCTATAACTAAACCCCTTTTCATACAAAGTTCAATCCAAGCTCCCATTATCATTTACACATGGCACCCCAAACTTACCTACCACACTCTCCCCCTCTCTAAAATTTTCTCCTACTTAATAGCATTCAGGTCCCCTACCACAATTACTCTCATCACTTGTTCAAATGTTCCCTATACACTCACATAACATCTCCTAAAATCTCTCTCTCTCCTCTACATTCCTCTCTTCTCCAGGTGCATACACGTTATTATGACCCACTTTACGCATCCAACCTTTACTTTAATCCACATAATCCTTGAATTACACATTCAAAGTTCTCTTTTCTCTTCCATAAACTGATCTTCAACATTACTGCACCCTTTCCTACAGGGCTCTAAACTCCTCTCAGATACCCAGATTTAATCCAATTATATTTCCCCTCCAGCCCCCCCCGGCGGCCCCCAAAAGGGGGGGGGAAAAAAAATGGAAAAAAAAAAAAAAAAAAGGGTTAATTGGGTTGGTTGGGTGTAAAAAAAATAAAATTTAGAAAAGTAAAAAGGATAGGGGGGAAGGTAATTATGATTAGAGGGATGGATTGTTATGATATGATGAGGGGGAGGGATGAAGATAGTAGGAATAAGATGGATTAAGAATGGATTTTGGGTTAGGAGAGGGTGGTGGTTTTAATTATGTTTTATAGAGATTATTATTATTATGGGTGATTTGTTTGTTAAATTATAATGGTATTTTACATTATTGAATATTACTTTACTTTGGAATCTGGGTGGATTGAATGAGCGGGAAGTAGGGCGATGACAAGAAACAGATATTGCTGAAGTTATGAAGAAAAGATGTTGGAGTCCTGGCCCAAGCGAAACATAGCTGAAGGGGGTGGGAGTTTCGGTGGGGGAAATAATGGATTAAATCTGGGTATCTGAGAGAGTTAAGCCAAGGAAAGGGAGCAGTAATGTTGAAGGATCAGTTATGGAAGCAGAAAAGAGGAACATGAATGTTTGTAAATTCAAGGATTATGTGGAATTAAAGTAAAGGTTGGAGATGCGAAAAGTGGGTCATAATATAACGTGTATCACCTGGAAAGAGAGGAATGTAAGGAGAAGAGAGATTTAGAAGATGTTAAGTGAGTGTATAGGAACATATTGAACCAAGTGAAGAGTAATTGTGTAGGGGACCTGAATGCTAAAGTAGGAGAAACTCTTTAGAGAGGGTGTGGTAGGTAAGTTTGGGGTCCAGGTGTAAAATGATAATGGGAGCCCTTGATTGAACTTTGTATAGAAAGGGTTTAGTTATAGTAATATCATATTTTAGAAAAAGAGGATAATACGTATACAAGATATGATGTAGGGCGAAATGACAGTAGTTTTGTTGGATTAAGTATTGGTAGATAAATGACTATAGAGTAAGCCTTCAGGATATACAAGTTTATAGTGGGGCCACAGATATATCAGAACATTATTTAGGTTGTAGCTACACTGAGAGTAAAAAGGAGAGGGAATACAAGGAGAATAGAAGCATCGGGAAGATAGAAGTTTGAAGGTTTTATAAACTAAAAGAGTAGGCAGTAGGGTAGATATAAACAAGCTATTGGAGGATAGATGTGCTAATGAGAGCATAGGCAATGGTGTCAAGAGGTATAGGTAGGTTTAAAAATTAGTGTTCTGAGTGTTCAGCAGAAGTTTGTGGTTACAGGAAAGTGGGTTGCGGAGGGAAGAGGAGTGATATGGTGGAATGATAAGTAAAGAGAGTAGTAAAGGGAGAAAAATTTAGCATATGAGAAGAATTATTACAAAGTAAAGTGATCAAAAGAGTGGGAAGAGTATATGGAGAAAAAAGAGAGAGGTTAAGAGAGTTTGAAGCAATGTAAAAAGAGAGCAAATAAGAGAGGTGGAGATGTTTCAACAAATTTTGTAGAAATTAAGAAAAAGTTTGGGGTGAGATTAACAAGCTAAGGAAGCCTAGAGAACAAATGGATTTGTCAGTTATAAATAGGAGAGGCAGAGTTATATAAATGGAGAGTTAGAGGTATTGGGAAGATGGAAGGAATTATTTGAGGAATTGTTGAAATGTTGATGAAGAACAGGACGCTGTGATTCGTTTATAGGGCAAGGAGGAATAACATCTTGAGGAGTGAGGAAGAGCCAGTTGGGAGTGTGGGGAAGTTTCGTGAGACAGTAGGTGAAATGAAAGGGGGTAAAACACTGGGTTGATGGGATAAAGATAGAAATTTAAAAAGCAGGTAGGATATAGTTTTGGGAGTGTTGGTGCAATTATTTAATAAATGTATGGAAGAAGGTAAGGTACCTAGGGACTGGCAGAGAGCATGCATAGTTACCCCTCGTAGAAAGGCAAAGGGACAAAGGAGAGTGGCAAAAATTTATAGGGGGATAAGTCTGTTGAGTATATACCCTCGTTAAAGTGTATGGTAGAGTTATTATTGAAAGAATGAGAGTAAGACAGTGAATAGATTAAGCAGATAACAAGGTGGCTTTAGGAAAGGAAGGGGAATGTGTGGACCAGGAGTTTACAGTGAAACATATAATTAACCGTTATTAGATAAGGCTAAAGAGTTTTTTGTGGCATTTATGGTTTTTGGAAAAGCGTATGACAGGGAGGATAGGGATCAAATTGTGGCAGTGTTGCAGGTGTTTTAATGGTGTATAGGAGGTAGGTTACTGAAAGCAGTGAAGAGTTTTTAACGAGGATTGTGAGCCTCGAGTTATAGTATGTAGGAAAGACGGAGATTATTTCCCAGTAAAAGTAGGCTTAGACAAGGAGTGTGATGTCACCGTGGTTGTTTAATATAATTTATAGATGGGCATTGTAACAGAAGTAAATGCGAGTGGTTTTGCAAGGAGGCGTGGATTAAAAGATAAGAATCACACATAAAGGGGGAGTTGTCATCAGTTGCTCTTTGCTGATGACACTGCTCTGGGAGATTTCGAAGAGAAGTTGGCAGGGTAGGTGGATGAATTTGGTAGGTTATGCAAAAGAAGAAAATTATAATGGAATACTGGTAAGAGTAAGGTTATGAGGATAACAAAAAGATAGGTAATGAAAGATTGGTTATCAGATTGGAGGGAGAGAGTATGGAGGAGGTGAATGTATTCAATATTTGGGATGGACGTGTCAGCGGATGGGCCTATGAAAGATGAGGTGACTTCATAGAAATGATGAAAGGAAAATGGGTGAGCGGTGCACTTAGGAGTCTGTGGAGACAAGAACTTTGTCCTTGGAGGCAAAGAGGGGACTTGTAAAAATGAGAGTATAGTATTTACCCAACGCTCTTATATGGGTTGAAGCATGGGTGATGAATGTTTGCAGCGAGGAGAAGGCTTAGGCAGTGAGATGTCATGTCTGAGGGCAATGTTGGTTGAATATAATGCAGAGATTCGTAGTTTGGAAGTTAGGAAGAGGTGCAGGATTACCAAAACTGTGTCCAGATGGCTGAGAAAGTTGATGAGGGGTTTGGACATGTAGAAGAGAATGGAGCGAAACAGAATGACTTCAAGATTGTAACAGTCCTGTAGTGGAAGGAAGGCGAGTAGGGGTCCCGGCCTAGGAAAGGTTGGAGGGAGGGGGTAAAGAGGTTTTGTCTGCGACGGGCTTTGACTTCCACAGGCATCGTGAGCATGATTGTGATAGGAGTGAATGAGACAAAATGGTTTTTGAATACTTGACATGCTGTTTGGAGTGGTGAGCAACAGTATAACATTTATAAAGGGATTCAGGGAAACCGCAGCCGGACTTGAGTCCTGGAGATGGGAAGTACAGTGCCTGCACTCTGAAAGGAGGGGTGTTAATGTTGCAGTTTAAAAACTGTAAGTGTAAAACCCTTCTGGCAAGACAGTGATGGAGTGAATGAAGGTGAAAGTTTTCCTTTTTTCGGGCCAACGCTGCCATTAAATGGAATCGGGCAGTGTGTTAATAAAAAAAATTATAATATATATATATATATATATAATATAATAATATATAATATCATATATATATTAAAATATTATATATAAATAATATATATAATATATATTTACATAAAAATATAAATATATAAATAATTGAACTCCTGTAATACGTCAAGGTCCCTTAAAACTGCATATGAATTGTGTTGTGGGTGGTGTAATAGTAAAGGCAGGGGAGTTAGAATTGATAAGTATAAGAACATAAGAACATAAAAAGAAGGAACACTGGCACCAGGCCTACTGACCCAGCGGAGCAGGTCCATGTCAATCCCACCGGATTTTGACCAATGACCCCCCCGGATTATCCCAATGACCCACCCAGCCAGGTCATCACCCACTCAAGGTTGGAGCCCTGCACCAGACCCAGCAGCACATTAGCCCCAGCCAGGCCAACTTCACTCCCACCCGACGAACCCACTCATGTATTTACTAACCCCCCCCTATTTTTAAAACTAACACAACGTTTTAGCCTCAATAACTTACTCGGGAGTTTGTCCACCTCCACAACTCTATTACCAACCAGTGGCTTTCCTATATCCTTTCCTGAATCTGAATTTTTCCAACTTGAAACCATTGCTTTCGAGTCCTGTTCTTGGACTGGAAAATTTTCAGCACACTATTTACATCCCCTTAATTATTCTGTTTTCCATTTTATACACATCAATATCCCCCCTAATTTTACGCCTTTCGTGAGAGTGCAGATTCAGGCCCTCAGTCCCCTATATCATAGGGAAATTTCTGATACATGGATCATCTTTGTCATCCCTCTTTGTACGTTTTCCAGAGCAATTTATATCCATTCTGTAATACGGTGACCAGAACTGAGCAGCTTAGTCTAATGAGTCCTAACCAATGAATACAGAGTTGAAGAAACAACCTGTGACTCTATTATTTATACTCTAGATATGAAGTCCAAGAATTCTGTAGCTTATTGCGAACACTATACGTATATACGTATCAATACTCCTATCTTTATTGTTTATATTCCATGTTTATTAGTAAAGTACCATTTGCTGTTCTATAGAGGTTTGGTGTCTGTACCTATTATCTGATATCTGTATGCACTCTTGAGTTAGATGTTGGTTCACAAGACACATGACAAACGCTATGTAATAAATATTAGAAAACGTTTGTCTAACATGACTTTGTGTTTCCTCACGTGTCTTTCTAACCCAATTTGTCCGGTATGCAATACTGAGGTTTACACCAGGTCAGGTGTTTATAGAATCTGTGGTAACATGTTTATTTTACTTTTATTATCACACGGCCGTCTCCCCCGAAGGCATAGCGGCACGAAAAAGAAAACTTTCCCATCATCACTTCATCACTACGTCTTGCCAGAGGCAATGCTCACAACTACAGTTTCAAAACTGCAACATTAACACTCCTCCTTCAAAGTGTAGACATTGTACTTCCCATCTCCAGGACTCAGTCGTCCCCTGCCGGATTTCTCTGAAAAATCCCTTCATAAATGTTACATTGCTCCACTAAAACAACACGCCAAGTCTTAAAACCATTTGTCTCCATCTGCTCCTATAAAACACTCTCACACATGCTTGGTGAAAGTCCAAGCCCGTTGCACACAATACTTCTTTAACCCCTCCCTCCAACCTTTCCCTAGCCGACTGCTACACCGCCTTTCCTCCGCTACAGATTCATACAATCTCAAAGTCATTCTATTTTGTTCCAACCTTTCTACATGTCGAAACCACCTCAACAATCCCTCCTCAGCCCTCCAGATATCCTCCTAATTTTCCAAAACTAAACGAATTCTCTGCTTATATTCACACCACACATTGCCCTCAGACATGATATCTCCACTGCCTCCACCTTTTTTTTTCCCTACCTCGCTGCAACATTCATCACCGATGCTTCACAGACCCATATAAGAGAGTTGGTAATAACTATACTTTCATACATTCCCCTCTTTGCATCTATGGACACAATTATTTCTCTCCACGACTCCTGAAGGACCACGTCACACCTTTTTCCCTTCAATATTCATGACTCACGCTCATCTTTCATAGATTCATCTGCTGACAACGTTTACTCTTAAATAACTGAATAATTCCACTCTCCTCCATACTCTCTCTCTTCAGTCTGAATATCCAATTATTCGTCACCTATTTTTTTTTGTTATCTTCATGCATCTGTTTCCATATTCACTAATAATTTTCTTCTTAACATAGCCCTACCAACTCTATCCACCAACCTCTGCAAACTTTCTCAGAATTCACCCAAGAGCACAGTTGTCATCAGCAAAGACAACTGTGATAACTCCCAGTTTCACTTGTGTTAGATCTTCATCTTTTAACTCGACACATCGTGCCAACCTGAGCTATACTTCTCTCACAAAAATAAATTGACACCCTTGTCTAAGGTCTAATAATTTTTCTGGGAAATAATCGCCCTCTTTCCTACATACTCCTAACTTGAGCCACACTATCCTCGGAGAAACTGTTCACATGCTATCGTAACCTACCTCCACCCCATTCCGTATACATCTGCAACATCAGCCAAATTGCTTTCCCCTATCCACCACCCTTGTCACACGCCTTTTCCAAATCCATAAGTACCCAAACAAAAACCTTTTCCTTTATCTTAAATATCTGTTCTCCAATACGGTTTCACTGTAAACACTTGGTCTACACATCATCCTTGTTTCATCTGCTATCCTATTCTCGTTTTAACCCTCTAAAATTATTTCAATAATAAACTCTAACATACAACTTTGCCAGGGATATACTCAACAGACTTATCCCCCTATAAATTTTGCACTCTCTTTGTCCCTTTGCCTTCATACAAAGGAACTATGCATGCCTCTCCACGGCCAATCCCTAGGTACCTCACCGTCTTCCATCTATTTATTTAAATAAAAGCACCATCCTCTCCAAAACTAATATCCACACTTTATTTTTAACATTTCTCTCTTTATTCCCATTAATGCCTTTCTTTCCTTCTAGATGTTATTCCCCCATGCCCTATACAAGAAATCACAAGCCTCCAATCTTCATCAACATGTAACAATTCCTCAAAATATTTCCTCTATCTACGCGATAACCTCTAACTTTCCATTTAATAAATAACAAAAAGGCACAATACCGTGACTGGAAACGATACACAAATAACCCGCACATAAAAGACAGAAGCTTACGACGACGTTTCGGTCCGTCCTGGACCATTGACAAAGTCGGGGATCACAACAAGGAGGAGCAGGACGGCTATATATAGGCAGGAAGAGGTGGAGGTTAGTATAGTGGTAGTAGTAGTGGTAGTGTAGTAGTAGTAGTAGTACAAAATTGTATATAATACACCGACAGGATTGAATGACACATGCACAACACCCGGGCATCCCCACCGTAACGTTTCGCCATCAGCCAGCCACTGATGGCGAAACGTCCCACAACAAAGACAACCAGACGCCGCAACATGTGCCTAATTTCATCAGTAGATGTAGTAGAAGAAGAAGAGTAGTAGTAGTGGTAGAAGTGGGAAATAAGGGAAGACGAGGCCAGTCAAATACAAATGGAAGGGGAGCACTGCAAGAGAGCTAGAATACCCACAAGGAGAGCAAGCAACGAGGTGCGGTGAAAGGGAAGTGGTGAAATGAAAAATAAAGAAGGAACAGAAACACAGACAGAGAGAGAAAAGACAAAGCCAAGGAGAAAGGATAGAGGAAAGGGAAGAGGAAAAGAAAAAAGAAGAAGAGAAGAAAAAATGAGGATTCCAGTTAAGTCACGGTGATCTGTTCTTGGAAGTTTGAGCATTTTACAATGTAGTGGGAGAGGAAGGCATCTACAGAGACGAATCCAGGCTAGGTTCATACAAGGAAAGTTGTGTATAAGAAGAGGATTCAACTAAACGGCGACTGTTCGAGTTGGAGTAGGGAAGACGTTTTAGCAGAAGACCATCAATAGGATGGCTTAGATCTCACTGACGTACAGAAAAAGAGAGCATTGTAAGTGTCGGCAAGCCTAACACTATTTTTGTGCTCCTAAGTCTGTCAGAAAGAGATCCCACTAGAGGTACTGTCTCTTATTCTCTTGCTTCTTGGCTGGGCCAAAAACCCCTCACGTCCCTTTCTTGGTACTTTTTCTCTCTGCCCACCTCCGTCACTCTCAAGACTTTCATTGAACGGGTTCGCTCTCTCCCAACCTGTAAAGATGCTTAGTCTGACGTTGAGTCCCTCTTCACCAATTCCCTCTTGATGATGTACGTGATTTCCTTAGAGAGAAGGCCCATGAAGGGTTTCTTCTTCTCCTATCCCACTGATGTCTTTCTTGATCTATCCGCCTCTGTGTGGACTCTAACTCCTTTTCCTTCCAAGGTAAAATTATTCCCAAACCTCGGTGGTCGCTATGGGCTCTCCTCTCTCTCCTGTCCTTGCTAATCTTACATGGAATACTTCGAGACTGTTCTTCTTCTTCTTTCCTACCCTCGAAGTGCAACTTCACTCTGGCTCCGCTATGTGGATGACATCATTGTCTCTGTGGCCTCATGACTCAGTCTCTTCCAACCTTTTCTTAAACTCTAACAATCTTGCCCCTTCATTAAGTTAAAAGCAGAATGGAAATTCTAATTCCTTACTTCCTTTCCTTGATGTCCATGTCACCGCTCCAGATACGGGTTTTTTCCTTTTCCGTTTACCGTAACCAGCAGGGGTAGTACACGCAGGTGCATTATCATTCACTAACTTTCCTATCATGCTTCCCCTGTCAAGAAGTGTTCTTATCTCCCTCTTTCTCCGTGCCCTCCGCATTGTGATCCTCAGTTTCCTTCCAGCAGAAATTTCCACTCTTTATAATTCGTTCTCCCGTCTTGGCTACCCTTCCCATTTCATAGACTCTGCCCTCATAACGAAAAATCACGTTGCTAAACCAATTTCTTCTCGTCCCAAACTCTCTAATCATGGGACTCTTCTATCCTCTGCCTCCTACATTTCCGGTCTTTCTAATCTCAACAATCTCTCCGTCCCTTAGACATCCAAGCTTACCTTTCCGCCAGACTAAACACTCTTCGCACTAATCTCGTTCCATTACCTCTCCTCCCTCTACAGATGTTCCTGTGTCTACTCTATTTCTTGCTCCTCCTGTCCTCTTCAATACTTGGAGAAACTGTCGATCTCTTTCTGACAGACCTTAGGGAGCACAAAAATAGTGTTGGCTTGCCGACACTAACAATGCTCTTTTCGTCCGTCAAGATCCATAGCCATCCTATTGACTGTCTTCTGCTAAAACTGTCTTCCCTACTTCCAACTCGAAACAGTCGCCGTTAGTTGAATCCTCTCTGTATACCACAACTTTTCCCTGTATGGAACCTTAGCCCTGGCTCGTCTCTGTAGAATGCCTTCCTCGTCCTCCCACTACATTGTAAATGCACCAAACTTCAGAACACCCGTGACGTTAACCAGAATCCTTCATGTTTTTTTCCTTCTTCTTCTTCTTTTTCTTCTTCCTCTCCCCTTTCCTCTCTCCTTTTTCCCCTCTGGGTTGTCTTTCATCTCTCCTGTCTCGTGTTTCTGTTTCCCTTCTTTCTTTTATTTCACCACTTCCCCTTTCAACGCACCTCGGTGTGCTTGCTCTCCCTCTGTTGGGTTTCTAGCTCCTTGCAGTGCCCCCTTCCTTTGTATTTGACTGCTCGTCTTCCTTATTTCCCTCATTCTACCACTACTACTACCTCTTCTTCTCTACTACATCTACTGATGAAATTAGGCACATGTGGCGGCGTCTGGTTTGTCTTTGTTTGACGTTTTCGCATCCAGTGGCTGGCTGGATGCGAAATCGCTACGGTGGGGATGCCCGGGTGTTGTGTGCATGTGTCATTTCATCCTGTCGGAATTATATACAAATCCCGGTACTACTACTACTACTACTACTAACCCACACTAATACCACTAACTACTACACTCACCTCTTCCTGCCTATATATAGCCGTCTGCTCCTCCTCGGTTAGTGTGACTTGTCAATGGTCCAAGTCGGACCGAAACGTCCGTCGTAAGCTTCTGTCTTTTGATTGCGGGTTTATTTGTGTATTTTCCATTTAATTAACTCTCTTCTCCTATTTTTAAATTCAAATCCAATCGTTCCTAGGCTTCCTCAACTTCTTAATTCTCACTCCAAACTTTTTCTTATTTTCAAAAGCAAAATTGTTGACAAATATCTCCCGACGTTCTCTCCTTTGCTCTCTTTTTTCATTGCATTACCGTTCTCTTACCTCTCGTTTTCTCTCTAATACTTCTCCCTCCGTTGCACTCACTTACGCTTCGCAAAAACTCTCATATGCTAACTTTTTTTCTGTCTTATTACTCTCTTACATCATGATTCCAACCAATTGCTCTTCCTCCTACCCTCCCGCCACCCATTTTTCCTGTAACCACAGACTTCTGCTGAACACTCCCTAAAACTACATTTTTTAACCTCCACAACATCTTCAACGCCATTGCCTAATACTCTCACTAGCCCAATCTCTCCTCCAATAGTTGTATTAATCTTACCATAACTACCTTCCTCTTTAGTTATAAACCCTTCACCTCTCTCTTACTTGCTGTGGTCCTATTTTCCTTGTACCCCATCTAACCTTTTACTCTCACTGTATCTACCGCTAAAATGATATGTTATAACTGAAACATAAACCACATATGCGTATAATGTGATCCTTTACTGACAACGTTTCGCCCACCCAGTGGGCTTTTTTTCAAGTCACAACACAGATCTACCTGGGGTGGAAGGACGGAGTATTTATAGTCATGTCAGAATGTTGAGGTAGGTGGAGAATGCTGCTTCTCATGATCTACCGGTGGAGTTATAGAGTCTTGGGTAGCTTGGCAGGGGTATTTGACAAGTTGTGAGTAGACCTTCTGTAAGTGTTTCTATGTTCTTTATGTGGGATAGCGATGAAGAAGTTTCTTGGCGAGTGGTTCAGCTTTGTTATAGGAAGCCATTTTTCTGGTTGAAATGTTGGTTATAAGATAAGCGATGATTCCAGGATTCTTCGGTATTGAGTGTTGTCTTCTGGTTGGCGATAAGTCCTTTCAGTTTCTGTAGTTAATTAAATGGTTGTGTGAATTGCGATGTTTGTACACAGTCATTCCTTGTATCGTCCAGTCCTGCCTTGCATATTGTGTTCTGAAATACTGTTTGGAGGTCTCTTGATGTTTCCGCCCACAGTATAATTTGTTGCAGATTCATTACAAGGGATATGTATACCCCTGCAAGAGGATGGAAGCTTGTCCTGGTCACTACTGATGATGACCTTGATGGTCGTAGGGTTGTGGAGGTAGATACTTGGAATGATGTATTGGAAAAGTTGTTGGAAACATGTTTGGCAATGGAGTTTGGTGTGGGAGGACTATGTATCTTTCTCGGCAGTGTCTTCTCTGGGTGTGTTGAAGATGTTTAATGCCCGCCGTCTGCAGTCTTCTGATGAAGTGACGAGGATAGTGGAGTTTAGAAAATACTTGTTCAATTATAGTGCATATCTTCCTCAAGGACTCATTGCTGCAGATTCTGAGTGCGCGCAGGAAGAAGCCTATAATTACACCACCGTTTAGGTAGGTGTCGTGGTGAGAGTAAATTGGAGAAGATCGTTTTTGTTTTGGTTGGTTTTCGATTGACTTTAAAAACGAAGTTCATGGTCAGTTTTGCAGAGAAGAACATCAGGAAAGGAAGAGTGTTGTTTACTTATTCAAGTGGAACATGAACAGAACGCACCGCCGAAATCATTCGTAGCAGAGTTACCCACAGCGAATGTTCAACAGAAGATCAGACTTACACTAGAAAAACTACAAATTCTCTGCGATAATAGTCAATGGAAAAGTTTAGGAAGGCCTGAAATTTTCAAAATCTTTCATCTCGTCCACTAATCAACCACAGAAACCGAAGCCCTCAGCTTAGGCCTCAAAATTCGCCACAGGAATTACGAAACCAAAACATGAACCTCAATTTCATCGCCAAAAACTTACAGACAGACTATGACCCGTATTTACATTTAGTTCCCCCACCACATTTACTCTCGACTTTGTTCAGTAGTTTCTACACACTTCCACTCGCTTAACATTCTCCAAAAATCTCTTTCTAATCCTCTACACTCCCTCTCTTCTTCCATGTACATACACATTTATTAATGACCCACTTTTCGCATCCTACCCTTCTCATTGCCATAACTGTTCCTTCAATATTATTGCTAACACTTCCTTTTTCGTAAACTAGGAAAATGCATAACGTATTCTACGTTCCTGCTCTTATGCACAATTAAATGTAATTTGTGCATAAATAGTTTAGGCTAAATTATCAGATTGTAAGGTCCTGACGCGTCCATTGTAATTGTATTAATAATCCAATTTTAATAGGGGGGGGGGGGGGGGGGGGGGGGGGGGTGTCTGTATTTTTGATAATCTAATGTTTATACAAAGTTGTTAGGAATATTTTTCGACCTGAGTATATTTTATGTAAGGAGGATATTGTGTTGGTGAATGGGTATGGATTGTATTTAAAGTTATTGTTGGAGAGGTTGTGAGTCTCAATAATTGTTAACAATAACATTGTCATGTTTTAAGTATTTCGACATACCTATGTATGTATGTATTATGCATATAAAATGGTTAAAAATATATAAAATCAATCAGACTCTGAGAGAAGATAAAAAAGTTACTCTTACCAGCTTATTTTGGACTTCCTGAGTCTGCTGGTGGTAATTGAAATTCGCGACTTCATGCGGAGTTTCAGTGCTTAAAATGCTCTTAGTTTGCCAACTTACATTTCAAATAAGAATAACCAACATTAACAATTGTTTTTTCTTCCTTTCTGGTCGAGCGCGGCTAATACATTATTTCCTACAGATATGTTGGTCCCAAAGGATCGCCGATTGAAACAGTATTGTTCTAATAATTTTTAGAGTCAAATAACTAAATGATATTTCACTTTTTCTCAGTTAAATATTAAGCCCGAACTCCCTGACAGAGTTTGGTAAATACATTTTGCATCGGGTTCGTTCTGCTGTCCTGGGAGCCTCAGTGTTTACATCTGCAACATCTGTACGATTCATTAACTTAATATTAACGCTTCGGAAGAAAATACTGAAAAAAAAAGAATTGAAAATCACTGAAAATGCACTGTGTGGGGGAGGGAATGGTTGTTATCGAGGGTTACTGGGGTTATTGGAGTTACTTGGTGTTATACCATAGGGAATGATGTGAGGAAGAGGAGAAGACGCAAGTGTGAAGAAAACAGAGAACAGAAGACGGAATGGAGGGGAGAGGGAAGATGAAGAGAGTGCAATGGAATTAATAGTATCAATATCGCTAGTAATAGTAGTAGCATTAGTCTTAATTATCAACAGTGGCAGTAACGGTAGCAGCCTTAGTAGCAGTAGCAATGAGGTAGCAATGAAGTAGCAATAGGTGTACTGCTGGTTAGAAGTATGAGTAAAGTGCAGATGTAGTCAAACAATTAGTAACTAGTAGATAGTAAATTTGCCCTGCCCATGTTGGCCCTTCTAGTGTATCAACCATTTTTCTATTGTTCTCATCGTATTCTTGTTTTGGCCTCCTGCTATTCATTGGTGGGTTGTGCATCACTGCAACCACCACCTTGGGACCTTTCAGTCTGATGTGTTCCTACAATAGTCCCTTGCTTCCCTTCTATCCACTCCTTTCAGCTCCTCAAAACTCCAATTGTTTTTGAAAACATGTGTAACTCCTCGTCCCCCTCTGTTCCTTCTATCTTTCCTCATGAGCTGATATCCGGTTGGAAAGATCGAGTCTGTCATCATTCCCGTAAGTTATAATGTCTGGGGATGACTCTATGATTCTTTCGTGCCTCTCCTCACAGTTATCTTTATTCTGTCTGTGTTGATCTACCATACCTTCATCATCCTTTCCAAGATCTTTTTTCTGGGGGATTGTGGGTACTGGGGGAGTGGGAGACTTAGCATGACACTATGGAAGGCTGCTGTGTAGTTAGGGTTTGTCCTGGGGAGGGGAAGTCTGTGAGCACAGAGTGTGGCTTGATTTGGGTTAATACGTTTGGGTGGATGTGTTCGATGGTCCTCCCGACTCTGGGTACTACTGCCTGTCTCTAGCCTTGTCTGTCTTTCTCGCTCCTTGCCTCTTTGTATCCTTCCTCTCAGTTTCTGCCATTCTGTGCACATTCTATCGAGGTTGACGAACAGCCATTAGTATTTTGTTTCCTTTAGCCATGGTTTCCAATGCAGGATCCTGTTTTGCATCATTTCTGTCCTGAAAACCAGTATGACTGGTTGATTTTTTTCCCCTCGAGTATAGACTGATACTCTACAAAATAATCAGCTCAGTCATGTCCTTCTCTCCGGTTCATTTGATGACATATGTCTTTTTCCTCTCCATGTCATCTTACTTTACAAATCCTCCCTTCGACCTCCTGAAGCCCATGGATAAAAACTGCCCTCACCTTCTCCTCTTCTCATTGCTTTTCATTCTGTACCTCTATTTGAATGATAGCCATTGATGTATCCTTTATCATTTCTTGTGTCTCTAAGTGACCTGACATTGAATCTGCAAGGGGTCTATCATCATCCCTACCAACAATTCCCTCTTTTACCATTGTCCCTGTGCCATATACTTCGCCAGTGTCTCTCCTTGGCATTTCCTGGCCCTCTTTGTGGCCTGATAGGGCCTCTAGATCTTATCATCTTCATTTATTTTCATCCCCTCATTGGATATTTGTGTATCTGCTCCTGATTCCAAGCCCTTCCTGTTCAGTGACTCTATATCCAGCTTCAGCATTCTCAGTTCGTTTTCTAGGCTCTGTATCCTGGCCTCCACAGCTTAAGCTTACTGCTCCCACTTCTTGCTCTTCATATCCATCCTCTTCTTCATTTTAATCGTAAACACTTCTAGCTTCCTTTCTCAGTCTTTTTCCATACTTCTGAGCTCTTCCACCCATTCTTCCTTTTGAGTCAGTCTTTCACAGTTCCTCTGGATTTTCATCATCTTCTCTGGTGACATAGCTCTAGGACCAGTCTTGTTGCAAACCTTTGTACTTTCTCTAATTTCTTGATGTGCTTGACCAAACGTGAGTTCCAAACTGGTGTTGCTTACTTCGATAGGGGCCCGACATACACGGTGCACAGAGTTTTGAACGATTTCTTACTGAGGTATCAGAATGCTATTCTAAGGTTTGCCAGATGCTCATATGCTGCAGCAGTTATTTGGATGATGTGCACCTCAGTAGATGTGTTTGAAATTATACTTACCCCAAAATCCATTTCCTTGAATGAGGTTTGCAGTCGTTGGCCACCTAACCTATACTCTGTCTGCTGCCTTCTTTGCCCTAACCTGATCTTCATGGCTTTGCATTTGGCGGAGTTAAATTTGAGCAGCCAGTTGCTGGACCAGGCTTGCAGCCTCTCCAGATATGTTTGTAGTCCTGCATGAACCTTATCCGATTTACTTATCCTCATTAACTTCACATCATCTTCAAAGAGGAACACTTCTGAGTCTCCCTTCCACCAAGTAATTCACCCCTGTAATGACTCCTGTGGAACCCCGCTCATCACAGGCGCCCACTCTGACACCTCATCACGTACCATGACTCGTTGTTGCCTCTCTGTCAGGTATTTTCTGATCCGTTGTAGTGCCTTTCCTTTAATGCGTGCCTGTTGCTTTAACTTTTGCACTAATCTCTTGTGAGGAACTGTGTCAAAGGCCTTCTTGCAGTCCAAAAAAATGCAGTCTACCCACCCCTCTATATCGTGTTGTGCTTCTGTTACCTTGTCATAAAAAATCCAATAGGTTTGTGACACAAGATTTCCATTCCCTTGACACCATGCTGGTTTTTGTTTATATGTTTGTTCCCTTCTAGTTGCTCCACCACTCTCCTCCTGATAATCTTCTCCATGACTTTGCATGCTATACACGTCAGTGCCACTGTTTAATTCCTCGTGCCAGTCTCCATTATTAAAAAATGAGACTACATTTGCTGTCTTTTTTCTTATTTTTTTAACAAAAGGTTTGATAAGGTTACGTTAAGGATCCCTAACTTTACTGACAAACTATTGACAAGTTAAGGATTCCTAACTTTATTGACAAGCTAAGAGCTGTTGCCACATCAGCTCATTTGAAAGCATTTTTATTTTTTAAGAAACATACAAGTAGGGAACAGGATGATGTCGGAGCCATTTGTGGGCCAGCATTTTCATTTGATCAACTGGATTTATCTCGTTGATATCATTATGCTGTACGAATGTGTTCCAGACTCGAGTCATCCTGTAGATAAATGATCTCAGATGAAGTGATGTTCTGGAGAAGGGTAGAGCCAGAGTGAAGTTGTTGCTTTCTGTACATCTTGTGGTATAGAATCTTGCTTCTCGCTGTCCTCGAAGTGGAGCCAAGTGTGGTACTTTGACAATGTTGGCCTTGTACATAACAGTAAGGCAACCCACATCCCTCTTTTGTTAAAGGCTCTGCTGAAATGACATGTATCCAGGCTGGGTCCAGGCGAAAGATGAGACGTCTTGCTCTGTTGTCTACTGTGTAGATGAGAGGGGGGAGGGAGAGGTAAATCAAGAAAGTGGAGCATATTCAAGGTGTGAGCATACTAGTGCAGACGCGAGATATGTATTGTAGAAGTGCTGTAAGCTTCCTGGCTACCTTGTCTGCAAGATTTACATTGTGGTTCTTCATGGTCAGCATGGAGTCAAATTTCATCCCAAGGATATCAACTTCTTCCCCAGGTACCAACACTTTTCCATTCATACTTACTACTGCTCCAACATTACCATCATGGTGCCTAGAGACCATCATCATTTGTTTTACTCAGGTGCAAATGTTAACTGCCATCGGTTTCCCGAAGCTGACATAGCTCTTAGCTGGTGATCGATGTAGCTTAGAGCAGCTGGCACTTCTTCTCTTGGATAAGTAAATGTCAGAGTACAGTCGTCTGCATATGCATGGGATTCTAGGATGAGATGAAGGAGATCATAGAAGTAGACATTCTATAATAATTGTCCAAACACACTTCCTTGTGGAACACTTGCCCGAATAGGATGTCATGCTGATTGTGTTCCATTGAGAACTACCCTTAGAGATCTACCATGAAGGTAATCACTGAGGAAACATAGTGTCGAGCCTGCAATTCCCAGTGTTTGCAGGTTTGCCAAGAGGCCATGACCCACACTCGGTCGAAAGCTCACTTTGGATTCATCCAGTGACCGGTGCCATTTAGTGGAGAAGTGTAACAACATATCAGCAGCAGAGCAACCTTTCCTGAAGCCATATTGACGGTCACAAAGTAGTGAGTGGTAGTCAAGAAACTCTGTCATTTGTCTTGAGATTATTGTCTCAATAATTTTGCCAGTGATTGACAGGAGTGACACTGGTCTATTGTTGCTGATTTCTGCTCTGCTCTTCTTTCTGTGAACAAGGGCTACATTAATTTGCCTCTTTCCACAGTGAAGGCCATTTACATTATACTAGGCCATACTGAAAGATTCGAGTTAGCTGCTGCTAGCTGATCTGCACATTTTTTTCAGCAATCTTGGGCTGAACTTGTCTGAGCCACAGCCTTTTCTTAGTTAAGCGATTTAAGAAAGATGCACCTCCTCCTGCCTTATTGTCACCTCTGACAGTTTTGACACAGTTCTTGCAGCTAGCCGAGGAGGGTCCCTTGCTGGACCAGGAGCTTGCACACACACAGTGTGACTTTGTCAATGGTCAAAGTCGGACCGAAAGTTCATCAGGCATAAACTTGTGTATCCTTGACCAGGGACCACCAGGTTTTGGAGCCTACTCTAACTGATGCTAGCTTTCTTTTTGTGTCCACCTCCCATTTAGCGATGGCCCACTTTTGAACGTCACCCATATGCCTACAGGCTTGCCTGTGAAAGTTCCTGTTGTAGGTAGTAGGATGTCTCTTGTACTTTCGCCATGCCGTGTACTTAACAGTAGTAGCCTCTCTACAACGAAAACTAAACCAAGGCTGATTTGTAGGCTTCGTCATACTACCGGTGAGGGATATGTTCTTGTTGTAGATTAAGGATATGTCCTGTGAAGGTTTTCACTTGGTTGTCAACATCCCTTTGGAGAAGAGCATTCAAAATCGGTGGTGGCGAGCTCAGAGCAAAGGGTTGGCCAATTACCTCTTTCTCATAAGGAGGTTGTGCGTGTAGACTCCTCACCTCGTTCTTTTGGGATCTTCTGTGTCGTAAAAACAGCCTTGTGGTCAGACGATCCAACGTAGCCGAGGGGTTGACAAGTGACTATACCTTCTGCCAGATCACTCACTACTGGGTCAAGGGAGGAGCCAGAGATGTGAGTAGAGAAATCAACAAAGTTTCTCATGTCAAACACTGCAAGAAGGTCATCAAAGTCCCTCTGTATAAGATGTTGGGTGAGGTCACCAACGTTAATGATATGTTGACAACTGTGTTGGAGCAGAAGGAAGTCCAAATTTCCTATTAGGAAGTTGATGGGGTCTGCATATTGCCACTGAGATCTGTACATTGTACATGATAGTACAGAGGTAATAGTGTTTATGCAGAGCTTGAAGAACATCATTTCAAGATGAGTATGGATGGCAACATCAATGTGCTGGGCATGAACACTTTTAGAGAAGCACACAGCAACACCTCCTCCTCCTTGCCCTTGCCTGTCTCTTCTCATCCATAAGCTATAGCCAGCAATTCTTGCAAAATTTTCTGGAGTCCTGTCTTCCAAAAATGTTTCAACAATAACTATCATGTTGGGACGTCGAGTGTTCACTAAACTATATGTGAGCTCTCCAACATTGGTACTGAAACCTCTAATATTGGCCGACAGGATGTTGATAGACTGACTCCTCATGATGCGTTCAGCTTGAGGTGGTGGGTGTGTAGGGCACCGTGGCAGCTGCTGGGATGTAGGTCTGTGGTCTTGAATAAGGGACGAAACCTGCTGGACTGGTCTTCCATATCTCACATCCATTTTCAATGGATGTGTTGAAGGTTGTTGTTAGTGTCACACACCGAGTCTCTGCTCCCTCTCTAAGGACCCATGGAGAGATGTTGTCAAGTTCCACCGCCTTTTAGGTATCAAGGTCGTTTAGCAACTTCTTCCCCACCTCCTCGGTTGTGTGTATTTTATCCAACACTTGTTGGTATATCCCTTGTTGGTGTACCCCTCTGTTCTGACCTCCCAGAGTCCTTTCCGTCTCCACTGTAAACACTTCCTTTAAATTTATGTTGAGCTCCTCACATACCTCTTGGGCGTTTCTTGTGAGCTCCCTACCTTCTTTCCTCAGCCTGATTACTTGGTCCTTGACTGCTGTCTTCCTTCTGATGTATCTATACAACAGCTTCGATGGCATGTCGTTTTCCTACTGTCGCTGGGCCTCCCTCCTTACCTGTGCATAGTCGTTTCTGTGTCTTCGACTGATATCTTTAATTTCCTGGGTTCTTTGTCTTCTGTACTTTTTTATTCTTTAGTGCACTTTCTTTTGCCTCCCTCTGCCTTGGGTAAACCAAGGGCTCGTTTTGGTCTTCCCATTATTTCTGTTGCCCTTGGGAACTAACCTTTCAGCTGCCTCCTTGCATTTTGTTGTTACATAGTCCATCATTTCGTTTACGGACCGTTCTATGAATTCTAACGTCCCTGTGACTCGTCTGAGTCTTCAGCTTCCAATTGTGACCCCTTGTTTCTGTCCCCTCTCTGGAGCATCCTGTTTCTGTCCACCTTGTCTATTCCACGCATTATTTTGTATGTTGTTACCATGTCTCCCATGACCCTCCTGTCCTCCAGTATCGTCAGTCCGATTTCCCTCAACCTGTCTTTGTAGGACATTCCCCTGTGCTCCGGAACCAGCCTTGTTGCAAACCTTTGTACTTTCTCTAATTTCTTGACGTGCTTGACCAGGTGTGGGTTCCAAACTGGTGCTTCATACTCCAGTATGGGCCTGACGTACACAGTGCAGAGTGTTTTGAACGATTCCTTACTAAGGTATCGGAACGCTATTTTCAGGTTTGCCAAGCACCCGTATGATGCATTAGTTATCTGGTTCTCCTTGAGTGAGGTTTGCAGCCTTTGTCCACCTAGCCTATACTTTGTCTGCGGACTTCTTTGCCCTTCCCCAATCTTCATGACTTTGCATTTTGCAGGGTTGAATTCGAGAATCCGGTTGCTGAACCAGGTGTCTTTGTAGTCCTGCCTGATCCTCATCCGATTTTATCCTTCTCATCAGCTTCACATCATCTGCAAACAGGACACTTCAGAGTCTATCCCTTCCATCATGTCTTCACCATATATCAAAAATAGCACTAGTCCTAGGACTGACCCCTGTGGGACCCCGCTCTTCACAGGCGCCCACCGTGATACCTCATCACGTACCATGACTCGTTGTTGCCTCCTTGTCAGGTATTCTCTGATCCATTTCAGTGCCCTTCCTGTTATTCACGCCTGGTCCTCCAGCTTCTGCGCTAATCTCCAGTGAGGAAAAAAAATCATACCACGGACGGGGATAGAACCCGCGATCAGAGATTCTCAAAACTCCAGACCGTCGCGTTAGCCACTGGCTAGCTGCTCCAGTGGCTAACGCAACGGTCTGGAGTTTTGAGACTCTCTGATCGTGGGTTCTATCCCCTCCCGTGGTATGGTTTGTTTGCAATCGTGTCATTACGATTTCGTAAATCCTGTGAGTACTGTGTCTAAGGTCTTCCTGCAGTCCAGTAAAATGTAATCAACACACCCCTCTCTCTCGTCTTACCTTGTCATAAAACTCCAGAAGGTTTGTGACACGGGATTTACCTTCCATGAATCCTTGCTGGTTATTGTTCATAATCTTGTTTCGTTCCAGGTGCTCCACCAGTCTCCTCCTGATAATCTTTTCCATGACTTTGCATACTATACACGTCAGATACACTGGTATGTAGTTTAGTGCCTCGTTTCTCTTTCCTTTCTTATAAATGGGACTACATTTGCCGTCTTCCATACCTCAGACCTCAGGTAATTACCCAGTTTCAAGGAATGTATTGAGGATTGTGGTTAGTGGCATGCACAGCGTCTCTGCTCCTTCTCTAAGGACCTACGAGATGTTGCCTGGACCCCTCGCCTTTGAGGTATCGAGGTCACTTAGCAGCTTTTGCACCTCCTCCTCCATTGTTTGTATGTCATCCAGCGCCTGTTGGTATGGTCCCTGTTGGTGTTCCCCTCTGTGCTGTCTTCTCGGAGCCATTCCTGTCTGTTCTGTAAATACTTCATTAAATCTCATGTTGAGCTCCTCGCATACCTCATGAACGTTTCTTGTGAGTTCCGCACCTTCTTTCCTCAGCCTGATCACCTGGTCTTTGACTGTTGTCTTCCTCCTCATGTAGCTGTACAGCAATTTCGGATCAGACTTGAATTCGATGCTATGCTATTTTCATTCTGTCGCTGGGCCTCCCTCCTTGCCTGTGCATACTCGTTCCTGGCTCTTCGACTAATCTCGTTATTTTCCTGTGTTCTTCGCCTTTTAAACTTTTTCCATTCTCTGTTGCACTTGGTTTTTGCCTCCTTACGCCGTCGGGTAAACCAAGGGCTCGTTCTGGTCTTCCCATTATTTCTGTTGCCCTTGGGAACAAACTTTTCCACTGCCTCCTTGCATTTTGTTGTTACGTATTCCATCAATTCATTTACCGACTTTCCTACCAGTTCTCTGTCCCACTGAACCTCTTACAGGAAGTTCCTCAAGCCTGGGTTTTCCCATTCAACTCCTGTTACCCTCTCCACTTGTAACTCTACTATGTATTCAAAGCACAGAACCACGTGGTCACTAGCTCCTAGGGGCCTCTCATATGTGATGTCCTCAATGTCTGAACTGCTCAGGGTGAACACAAGGTCCAGTCTTGCTGGTTCATCATCCCCTCCCTCTCTGGTAGTATCTTTAACATGTTGATGCATGAGGTTTTCCAGTACCACATCCATCATCTTGGCTCTCCATGTTTCGGGACCCCCGTGTGGCTCCAGGTTTTCCCAACCTGTAGTTCTGTGGTGGATTATACATCACTGCAATGACTACCTTGTGCTCCCAAGACTAAAGTGTACCTACTATGTATTCTCTTTCTCAAATCTCGTCCATGCCTCTCATTTCTTCAAATTTCCATCGGTGTTTTACGAGCAGTGCGGCCCCTCCTCCCTCTCTGCTCCTTTCTTTCCTCAGGATCTGATATGCTGGTGGGAAAATTGCATCTGTTATTGTCTCAGTGAGTTTCGTTTCTGTGACTGCTATGATGGCTGGGGACTTCTCATTGGTTCTTTCATGCCACTCCTTATATTTGTTCATTATTCCATCCGCGTTCGTGTACCAAACCTTTAACTTGTGTTCCAAAACTGTGGTCCTGGGAGGATATTGGGGTTGGGGGGGGGTCTAGAGGGGTTTGGTGGGGT
>NC_069404.1:20997274-21012274 GCF_026875155.1 Cherax quadricarinatus
AACTGAATGTGGGACATTTAGGGGGGAAAAAGGACAGTGTTAAGGGTTAAGTTATGAATTGGTTGACAGTGTAGTGGTGAGGACAGTGTAGGGGTGGGACGTGGAGGGGAGGACATGTAAATGGTGAGGACATGTAATGGGGGAAAGTGTAGAGGGTGAGGACAGTTAGATGGTGAGGAAGGTAAGGTGAGGAAGTGTAGATGGGGGACAGTGAGAGGGAGGACAGGTAAGGGGTGAGGACAGTGTAGGGGTTGGGACTGTGAGGGTGAGGACATGTAGAGGGTGGGACAGTTAAATGGTAGGGCAGTGTAGAGGGTGGGCTTTAGTTGGTGAGGACAGTGTAGATGGTGAGGACAGTTTAGATGGTGAGGTCGTGTAGATGGTGAGGACAGTGTAGATGGTGGGACAGACCCAATTGTAGATGGTGAGGACAGTTGTTGCAAGCCTCTTGGGTTACAATGATTATTATGTATATATGTAATGTTTATTACCTTTTCATTAATTGTATATTGCTTATATTTGCGATTAATAGCTAAATCGCAAATGTATTGCCTTAGATTGTTATTTGCGTAGCTTATGTTTTTGGTGTTACATATTACATAATGTTAGGATGTATATAAAATGTGCGCAGTTAGTCTTGATTGTCAAACTACTGTAAATTATCGCTTGTCGCTCGTTATACTGCCGGTCGAGCTGCGCTGTCCTGTAGCTTTAACGTTGATCGAGGGGGTGTCTACCTCTCGTGAAGTAGTCAGTCTGCCTCTAGACTCGCTTGCTGGTTGAGCAGATTGTCTGTCTCATTTTTGTTAGTTCTGTAGAACTTTGTATCACAGAACATTGTAAAGCCTTGTGATTTCGAGTGTACTGAGGGGTGTGTGTCACATAGACACTCTGAAAACAAATCTCCAGGTCATGATATAGGCTTTTCTGACCTAATTTTGTACTGGTTTTCTGTGTAATTGTCACAGTCGCGTTTTTTCCTATGCTGAAACCATAGATCCAGTTTTGTAACTTTTGTGAGGATTGCTGTAGTCCTACATATGTCGTTATATTTATCTCACAGTTCTGATTCTGTGTCGCAGTCGCATGATATTGCATTGCTAATTGGGGCATAGCATTCTTTGTTGTTCAAGCAGACTGTTAGGGTTGCAGTCGGTTCAAGAAGTTAGTTTATTTGAGAACTTTGTCAGTCATTGTTTAGTCTTATTCGATAATCTTAAGACATAGCTAAAACTATTAAGAGCACTTCACGCATACACAACATGTACATATTTGTAAATATCTTATTAAAAGTTAATATCCAGACGGTATTAGATTTATAAATGTGATATGTGCTTTCAGACAATATATTGAACTCGCGAGAAGTGATTTTATTTTGATTGCTGTAATTAATTTAATTTGATAATATACCTCTAGACAACTTACTGCTTAATAAATTTATTAAATTTTAATTTCTCTAGTTAGTAGCCTACCAGTTGTAATCCTAAAGCACTATTGAACCATACTGAATTTTAATGGATAATTGGACAAGGATACTGACTACTTGTTACGAAAACCCAGTAACAGGCTGGATGCTAGAAGGGCAGTCCTTTCTAGTATTCACTGGAGATCTCTAAGCTTTTAGAATCGCGTTTTTTGTAACAACAGTGTAGATGGTGAGGACAGTGTAGATGGTGAGGACAGTGTAGATGGCGAGGACAGTGTAGATGGTGAGGACAGTGTAGATGGTGAGGACAGTGTAGATGGTGAGGACAGTGTAGATGGTGAGGACAGTGTAGATGGTGAGGACAGTGTAGATGGTGAGGACAGTGTAGATGGTGAGGACAGTGTAGATGGTGAGGACAGTGTAGATGGTGAGGACTGTAGATGGTGAGGACAGTGGAGATGATGAGGACAGTGTAGATGGTGAGGACAGTGTAGATGGTGAGGACTGTAGATGGTGAGGACAGTGTAGATGGTGAGGACAGTGTAGATGGTGAGGACAGTGTAGATGGTGAGGACAGTGTAGATGGTGAGGACAGTGTAGATGGTGAGGACAGTGTATATCATGACAGGAAATAATAACGTAATCAACAGTCGTAATATATACTTTCCTTTCAGTAAACAATCAAAACAACTGGAGGGAATAAATTATATAATCCAGATGGAGAGGAAAAAAGTATTGAAAACATCTCATGTACTCGGAATAAACATTAAATTTGAATAGAGCCACAAATTAGAGCTTTGATACCGGTGTTTAATTAAACTTATTGTTTTTCAAAATGTGATTTCAGAAAATAGCTGCAGAAAGTTCTGGATCTATTTCATATAATGAAAACCCATCATGAACAATCACCAGTGAATATAATGATTGTTTGTTATTGATGACTTAATAAATTTTCCAAGTCGGACAGAAACGTCGTCGTAAGCTTCTCTCTCCTATGTGCGAGATATTGATGTATTGGTACCTTGTTTTCACACTGAACAACAAGCAAGTGTGTTCACTTAGTAATTTAAGTATATTTGTCAGGAGGGTGCATACGAGTGAGGTAAAAAAGATTCCTGGTAAAATATATGGGAGGGGAAAAGAGAAGAGGGATAGATGTATGTGAAGGGTTTGTGCTATAAGAGGAGTGAAGTGTTAGTGTTGGTCGTTTGTTTACATTGTGCCATGAAATATGAGTTGGAACAGAAGAAGGTAGTGTGATGAGTGCTTATGTCTAGGTATGGGTTATGATGACAAGGAAGAATAGAGAGGGACAGTTGAATTGTAGTTAGGAAGATAGGTGGGCATTAGAAAGAAGAAAGCATAGAAAGGGAGTAATGTTACTCTGGGTGATAGGGAAGGAATAGGCAGACTCTGTGTGGAAGCATGCCATGGGAGGTAATTAGAGTGGGTATATTTGTTATAGGTTGTTGGAGATATTTGGAGAGTGGGAGGTGGATGGGGTGGAGAAACATAACACAAGGAGAAAACAGGGCTGTTTGATTTTCTGTTGCTTGTGTTATGTAGATACTGTGTAGGTTAGTGAGAATTTTTTTTTTTTAAGTGTTGCACTTGTAATGGAGTGGTTTTTGGTAGAAGTATTGTTAATAGCTTGGGTCTCTTTATTTTTCTTCCATCATTGCTACTCAGAAGATGGAATTTGGGATGATAGAAAGTTCTGTGTAGGTTGAAAACAGTATTTTCATTCTCTGCCTTCACTGTTTTCTCTCACCGCTGCATCTCACTCCTCGGTGTAAAGCACATACATCTGTCTCTGTTCTGAAAGATAACTTTGCGGTATACGGGACACCATGCTGGATACGGGACATACCGAGTGTGACAGAACACTCCGCTGGACACAGGACACTCTCACAAAGCACAGGAAGCCCTAGCTTCCTTAGGACATTTCTAGGAACACATAACACCAGAACAGACACAGGCAACTGTACTGGAAAGTCGTGAGAATAAAGCAGAGGACACAACAGGGACCACACTACCTGATAAGAACAAGTTTTACACCAACAAGGAAGGCTACCAACAACGTGAGGTCTTAATGATTGCAACAAAATCCGGTCAAACTTGCGCTACAACTTTCGGAAATGACTGACTTCGAATAGTTACCTCTCTATTTTTTAAGGAATACAATAACTTCGGAGACCGGATTCGCTTCAGTAAATTCGGGTTCGGTTATGAAGGAATTCGGAAACTGGACACGAGCAAAACTGAGTTCACTGTTTGAGATACACAACTGTTCGCATACATATTACAAAAAAAAAAAAAAGTTCAACTTAGCTGACATGGACCAAATTCAACAAGTTAACTGCAAGTGTTTGGCGAAGATTTCAAAGCGTCAACAAGTCGCTCCTCGGGGCCTGGCTAATATGTCTTCGCTAGCGACACACTACTGTTATATTTACCTGTTCAAATTCCCTTAACACGTATTAAGGTAATCTGAAGGGGAGAAGTGCTCAATAAAAAATGGTATCTCTAATATTTAAACAGGACAAAGAGAACAACCTCAAAGACGTGCATGACACCAGGTAAATTTTCTGTTCCTCTCTAACATATGTTCCTGAAAACTATTTCTCAAACTCCCGCAAGTTCCTTAAGGATGCTGTTCGGGGTAGAATCCTGGCCTAGTGGCAGCTGCTCGCTGTAAACGATACATTTTTTTCTTCTGAAATTATTAATTATAGATGATTGATGCATACCTAGTGTATACCTAGTAATGTATACCTAGTGAGTTTGAAGTTGTAACCAAATAGTGATATATAAATATATATATATATATATATATATATATATATAATATATATATATATATATATATATATATATATATATATATATATATATATATATATATATATATATATATATATGTCGTGCCGAATATGTAAAACTGGTCAGTTAGCAACAACTCATTTAAAATTAAGTCCTTTCTAAAATCTTCTCTTATACGTTTAAAGATATATTTTTTTCATTAGTGTTGATGTAAAAATTTATAATTTTGCACCAAAAGGAACTTAGAAAACTTACCTAACCTTTTAGCCTAACCCAACTAAATATATTTTAGATATGTTTACAATAATTTAATACTAAACAAACACAGTGAAATATGTTTTTTTTCGTTAGGTTCAGAATGATTTTGGCGAAATTATTGCATACACAAATTTTCACTTGTCCTATATGGCAAGATGAGCGTTGCTATTTAAACCAAGATCGCAAGTTCTGCCTATTCGGCACGACATATACATATATAATGTGTGTATGTGTGTGTGTACTTACCTAGTTGTACTCACATAATTGAGGTTGCAGGGGTCGAGTCAAAGCTCCTGGCCCCGCCTCTTCACTGGTCGCTACTAGGTCACTCTCCCTGAACCGTGAGCTTAATCAAACCTCTGCTTAAAGATATGTATGGATCCTGCCTCCACTACATCGCTTCCCAAACTATTCCACTTCCTGTGTGTGTGTGTGTGTGTGTGTGTGTGTGTGTGTGTGTGTGTGTGTGTGTGTGTGTACTCACCTAATTGTGGTTGCAGGGGTCGAGACTCAGCTCATGGCCCCGCCTCTTCACTGCTCGCTACTAGGTCCTCTCCCTCTCTGCTTCCTGAGCTTTGTCATACCTCTTCTTAAAACTATGTATGGTTCCTGGCTCCACCACTTCACTTGTTGGGCTATTCCACTTCCTGACGACTCTATGACTGATGAAATACTTCCTAACGTCCCTCTAACTCGTCTGAGTCTTCAGCTTCCAATTCTTACCCCTTGCTTCTGTGTCCCCTCTCTGGAACATCCTGCCACTGTCCACCTTGTCTATTCCCCGCAGTATCTTGTATGTCGTTATCATGTCTCCCCTGACCCTTCTGTCCTCTAGTGTCGTCAGTCCGATTTCCCTTAACCTTTCCTCGTACGACATTCCCTTGAGCTCTGGGACTAGCCTTGTTGCAAACCTTTGTACTTTCTCTAACTTCTTGACGTGCTTGACCAGGTGTGGGTTCCAGACTGGTGCTGCATACTCCAGTATGGGCCTAACATACACAGTGTACAGTGTCTTGAACAATTCCTCATTAAGGTGTCGGAACGCTATTCTCAGGTTTGCCAGGCGCCCGTATGCTGCAGCAGTTATTTGGTTGATGTGTGCCTCCGGTGACGTGCTTGGTGTTATGGTTACCCCAAGATCTTTCTCCCCGAGTGAGGTCTGTAATCTTTGTCCACCTAGCCTATACTCTGTCTGCGGTTTTCTTTGCCCATCCCCAATCTTCATGACTTTGCATTTGGCAGGGTTGAATTCGAAAAGCCAGTTTCTGGACCACGTGTCCAGCCTGTCCAGGTCTCTTTGCAGTCCTGCCTCATCCTCACCCGATTTAATTCTTCTCATCAGCTTCACATCATCTGCGAATAGGGACACTTCAGAGTCTATTCCTTCCATCATGTCGTTCGCATATATCAAAAATAGCACTAGTCCTATAACTGACCCCTGTGGGACCCCGCTAGTCACAGGCACCCACTGTGATACCTCTTCACGTACAATGACTCGTTGTTGCCTCCCTGTCAGGTATTTCCAGATCCATTGCAGTGCCCTCCCTGTTATATGCGCCTGATCCTCCAGCTTCTACACTAATCTCTAGTGAGGAACTGTGTCAAAGGCCTTCTTGCAGTCCAGGAAAATGCAATCAACCCTCCCCTCTCGTGTCTTACTTCTGTTACCTTGTCATAAAACACCAGTAGGTTTGTGACACAGGATTTGCCTTCCATGAACCCATGCTGGTTTTCATTTATAATCTTGTTCCATTCCAGGTGTTTCACCACTCTCCTCCTGATAATCTTCTCCATGACTTTGCATACTATACAGGTCAGAGACACAGGTCTGTAGTTTAGTGCTTCATTTCTGTTTCCTTTCTTAAATATGGGGACTACATTTGCTGTCTTCTATTTCTCAGGTAGTTGCCCAGTTTCAAGGGATGTGTTGAAGATTGTGGTTAGGGGCACGCACAGCATCTCTGCTCCTTCTCTAAGAACCCACAGGGAGATGTTGTCCAGTCCCTTCGCCTTTGAGGTATTAAGGTCACTTAGCTTCTGCACCTCCTCCTCGGTTGTCGTATGTCATCCAACACTTGTTGGTATATTCCCTCTTGATGTTCCCTTCTGTGCTGTCTTCCCAGAGCCCTTCCTGTCTCTACTGTAAAAACTTCCTTAAATCTACTGTATAGCTCCTCACATACCTCCTGATCATTTCTTGTGAGTTCCCCACCTTCTGATCTCAGTCTGATCACCTGGTCTTTGACTGTTGTCTTCCTCCTGATGTGGCTATACAACAGTTTCGGGTTAGTCTTGACTTTTGATGCTATGTTATTTTCATACTATCGTTGGGCTTCCCTCCTTACCTGTGCATACTCATTCCTGGCTCTGCGACTAATCTCCCTATTTTCATGTGTTCTCTGCCTTCTGTACTTTTCCCATTCTCTAGTGCACTTTGTTTTTGCCTCCTTACACCGTTGGGTAAACCAGGGGCTCGTTCTGGTCTTCCCATTGTTTCTGTTGCCCTTGGGAATAAACCTTTCTACTGCCTCCTTGCATTTTGTTGTTACATATTCCATCATTTCATTTACTGGCTTTCCCGCCAGTTCTCTGTCCCACGGAACCTCCTGCAGGAAGTTCCTCAAAGCTATGTAGTCCCCTCTTTTATAGTCTGGCTTTTCCCATTCATCTCCTGTTACTCTCTCCACTTGCAGCTCTACTATGTATTCAAAGCACAGAACCATGTGGTCACTAGCTCCTTGGGGACTCTCATATGTGATGTCCTCAATGTCTGAAATGCCCAGGGTGAGCACAAGGTCCAATCTTGCTGGTTCATCCTCCCCTCTCACTCTGGTAGTGTCCTTAACATGTTGGTGCATGAGATTTTCCAGCACCACATCCAACATCTTGGCTCTCCATGTTTCGGGACCCCCATGTGGCTCCAGGTTTCCCAGTCAATCACCTTGTGGTTGAAATCACACGTAGACAGCAACTTTGCTCTGCTGGAGTGAGCTCTTCTTGCCAACTCAGCAAGTGTGTCCACCATTGCTCTGTTGCTCTCTTCATATTCCTCTCTTGGCCTCCTGCAGTTCTGTGGTGGGTTATACATCACTGCAATGACCACCTTGTGCTCCCCAGACTGAAGTGTACCTACTATGTAGTCCCTTTCTCCTGCCTCGTCTATGCCTCCCACTTTCTCGAATTTCCATCGTTTTTTTATGAGCAGAGCAACCCCTCCTCCCCCTCTGCCCCTTCTATCTTTCCTCATAATCTGGTATCCTGGTGGGAAGATTGCATCTGTTATTGTCTCCGTGAGTTTTGTTTCTGTAACTGCTATGAATTTTGGGGGCTTCTCATTGATTCTTTCTTGCCATTCCTCATATTTATTTGTTAATCCATCTGCATTTGTGTACCAAACCTTCAATTTCTGTTCTAATACTGTAACTGTGGTCCTGGGGGAATACTGGGGTTGGGAGAGCAGGAGCCCTGGTGGGGGCCTGTGGGGGGTTGCGGTGGAGGTGGAGGAAGAGCTCCCATAGGGGGTTGCTGTAGGGGTAGGGTTCGTGGTGCGGGGGGGGGACAGAGGGATCGGTGTGTGATGGCTGGTTTAGATTGTTCAGTTGCCTTGGAGGTGTTGTGGTTGGAGTCCTTCTGCAGGTGTTTCTGGTTGGTGAGTTTGCCCTTCCTCCTGTGCTTGGATTATTCTGCTCTTCTTCATCATTTCCTCCCATTCCTCCTTTCGTTTTTGCACTCTCTCTTTCAGTATCATCCTTTCCTCCTGTGTTCTGTCTCGATCGAGGAACACACTCTTGAACTCATGTTTGCCTCTCAGCCCTGCTTTCTCCTACAGGATCATGGTTCGAGTTGATTCTGCCTTGAAAATTACTTTGAGAGGCCGTTTCCTTCTCTTTGTGAACCACCCGATTCTCCGAAAATTTGTCACCTGGGTCATGTCTCCATCACCTATCACCTTCATGATACCTTCAATCGCTTTTTTCTCCTCCTGTTTTCTTTCATCATCAGTTTCCCCTTCAGCTTCGTCTAGCCCATAAACAAAAACTGATCTCCCCTTTCTGCCTCCCACTGTGACTCCCATTGCATCCTCTGAGGTGTTTTAGTTCCTTCCCATGGAGTGTTCCTTCCTTCAGTCCCTTCCCTAGCTGTGGCCCCTATGCTCATTGGTTTGTTCTTCCTGCTTACCTGTTTCTGGCCCGACAAGCACCTGGTAAGGTTCCTGCACATGTTCTAGTTCCTTCAATGTCTTCCAACCTCTCATGCTGTCCTAGTGTGCTCCCTATCTTTGTTTTACCTCCGTGTGGGTTTGACAGGACCTCTGCATACATTTTAGCTTCCATGCTCACTTCAGACCCTTTGTCTGTGTCTGATGTAAACATTGCTGATGTATTATCTTTATCTCTAGGCTGTTTCAGATTTCTCAACTCCTCTTCCAATCTCTGTATCTTGGTTTCTGCTACTGTGGCATATTGATCCCACTTTCTGCACTCTGCTGCTAACCTCTCCTCCATCTTCCTTGCAAGGTCATCTAGCCTCCTTCCCCAGTCTTCCTCCCATTTTTTGAGCTCTGCCTCCCTGTCTACCCTCCCAGATTCGTCTGTCGGGCCCTGGCTCTCATCCTAGTTCTAGGTTGCCCCATTGCACCACAGAAGGAAGGGGGAGAGATGGTTAGGGGGACGGGAATAGGTGTTTAGGGGGAGGGGGATCGATGGTTATGGGGAGGGAGAGAGGTGGTTGGGGGGGGGATGGATGGCTTGGGGGAGGGGGTTAGATTGTTTGGGGGAGGGGTAGGTAGCTAGGGGAAGGGGAGACATGGTTAGGGGAAGGGGAGTATGTGTATGTGTCAAGTGTATGTGTGTGTGCTTGTGTATATGTGTGTGCATGTGTGGAAGAGAGAGGGATGGAATTAAGAGGGGAGGGGGGAGGGGAGAGAAGGATGAGGGTAGAGTGACCCCTAGAAACCGAGGTGTGTGTGCGTGTGATAGGATTAGGAGGGGAGGGAAGGTGGGGAGAAGGGAAGAGTAGGATGAGAGTAGAGTGACCGCATAGGGTGTGTGTGTACTCACCTAGTTGTACTCACCTAGTTAGAGGTTGGATGGGTCGAGTCCAAGCTCCTGGCCCCACCTCTTCACTTGTCATTGCTAGGTCACTCTCCCTGAACCATGAGCTTTATCATACCTCTGCTTAAAGCTATGTATGGATCCTGCCTCCACTGCATCACTTCCCAAACTATTCCACTTCCTGACTACTCTGTGGCTGAAAAAATACTTCCTAACATCCCTGTGATTCATCTGTGTCTTCAACTTCCAACTGTGTCCTCTTGTTGCTGTGTCCCATCTCTGGAGCATCCTGTCTTTGCCCACCTTGTCAATTCCTCTCAGTATTTTGTATGTCGCTATCATGTCCCCCCTATCTCTCCTGTCCTTCAGTGTCGTCAGGTTGATTTCCCTTAACGTCTCCCCGTAGGACATACCTCCTAGCTCAGGGACTAGTCTTGTTGCAAACCTTTGCACTTTCTCTAGTTTCTTTACGTGCTTGGCTAGGTGTGGGTTCCAAATTGGTGCCGCATACTCCAATATGGGCCTAACGTACACGGTGTACAGGGTCCTGAACGATTCCTTATTGAGATGTCGGAATGTTGTTCTGAGGTTTGCTAGGCTCCCATTTGCTGCAACAGTTATTTGGTTGATGTGTGCTTCAGGAGATGTGCCTGGTGTTATACTCACCCTAAGATCTTTTTCCTTGAGTGGGGTTTGTAGTCTCTGGCCCCCTAGACTGTACTCCGTCTGCGGTCTTCTTTGCCCTTCCCAATCTTCTTGACTTTGCACTTGGTGGGGTTGAACTCCAGGAGCCAATTGCTGGACCAGGTCTGCAGCCTGTGCAGATCCCTTTGTGGTTCTGCCTGGTCTTCGATCGGATGAATTCTTCTCATCAACTTCACGTCATCTGCAAACAGGGACACTTCGGAGTCTATTCCTTCAGTCATGTCGTTCACAAATACCAGAAACAGCACTGGTCCTAGGACTTACCCCTGTGGGACCCCACTTGTCACAGGTGCCCACTCTGACACCTCGCCACGTACCATGACTCGCTGCTGTCTTCCTGACAAGTATTCCCTGATCTATTGTAGTGCCTTCCCTGTTATCCCTGCTTGGTCCTCCAGTTTTTCACTAATCTCTTGTGTGGAACTGTGTCAAACGCCTTCTTGCAGTCCAAGAAAATCCAATCCACCCATCCCTCTCTCTCTTGTCTTACTGCTGTCACCATGTCATAGAACTCCAATAAGTTTGTGACACAGGATTTCCCTTCCCTGAAACCATGTTGGATGCTGTTGATGAGATCATTCCTTTCTAGGTGTTCCACCACTCTTCTGTGTGAGTGTGAGTGTGTTTGGGGGAGGTGTGAGTTGGAGATACTGCTAATACATACCAGTAATTCTGAGTTATAAAAAGCAGAAATTGATACTTGGGTCTAAAGCTTCTAGCTTCTATGAGTGTCTACCCTTGTGTGTGTGTGTGTGTTTGTGTGTGTGTTAGTTAGTTACCATTTGGTCCTAGGCACATGTCGATTAGACACTAGGCCTGTTGTATGTGCATACGTGTGTGTGTATGTCTGTCCGTGTGTGTGTGTGTGTGTGTGTGTGTGTGTGTGTGTGTGTGTGTGTGTGTGTGTGTGTGTGTGTGTGTGTGTGTGCGTGCGTGCGTGCGTGCGTGCGTGCGTGCGTGCGTGCGTGCGTGTGTGTGTGTGTGTGTGTGTGTGTATGTGTGTGTATGTACTCACCTAGTTTAGGTTGCAGGGGTCGAGTCCAAGCTCCTGGCCCCGCCTCTTCACTGGTCGCCACTAGGTCATTCTCCCTGAACCATGAGCTTTATCGTACCTCTGCTTAAAGCTATGTATGGATCCTGCCTCCACTACATCACTACCCAGACTATTCCACTTCCTGACAATTCTGTTACTGAAGAAATACTTCCTAACGTCCCTGTGGTTCATCTGAGTCTTCAGCTTCTAACTGTGCTGTGTCCCATCTCTGAAACATCCTGTCTCTGTCCACCTTGTCGATTCCTCTCAGTATTTTATATGTCGTTATCATATACCCCCCTATCTCTCCTGTCTTCCAGTTTCGTCATGTCGATTTTGTGTGTGTGTGTGTGTGTGTGTGTGTGTGTGTGTGTGTGTGTGTGTGTGTGTGTGTGTGTGTGTGTGTGTATGTGTGTGTGTGTGTGTGTGTGTGTGAATGTGTATGTGTGTGAGGGAGAGATGGTTAGGGGGGCAGGGGAGGGGTAGTTTTGGTTGAAAGATCTGTTATACCTCTCTGTCGTGTAAGCTCAAATTTAGTCCCAGCTGTCTTTCCTGGTAATGCTACTCTCTCCACTTATTGCCCTTTCTGGATTTAAGTATCAATTACTGCTGGTTATTATTCTATTCCTTGCTCACATTGAGAGAGGACTTCCTAGCTTCCTAAGTAATCATACTGCTAATAGCTACCGGTAGTAATACTACATTACCCCTGATGATAAATTAGACACATTCTATTCAAGATTGATGAACTGAACACATCGACTCAAGGTTGAGGGACTGATTACCTCATTCTCCTGTTCTTCAAGTTTCTCCTACGTATGGACTGATGAAGCCACTGTGTGGCGAAACGTTTCCTCAATAAAGATACCCAAGAGTTGCACATGTGTCTAATTTATCAACATGTCGGTTCTCTGAACCATTCATCTACGAACCATTTATCTACAAATACATTACCCCTACGTTACCCCTCGCTAGACTGCTGCCCTACTCACACTCTCCTCAACACTATCTTCACCTTATCTATGCTATTTCTACTCTAATTCTGGTAATAGCTTGCAGGAGTGAGTGACCAGTATCTAACAGTGATGCAAGACCAGAATCCAGAGCCCACATGCAACCACAATAGGTGAACAATACTTGTGCTGGCAGCAGTGCAGTGACAAATTGCCAGATGGTGATGACGTAGTCGTCGTACATAGGCCTTCTATCACTATTTTGAGATCCTTCACCCGTGATGTTTATAACCATATGTGCTCATACATCCCGCATTCCTCATGCAATTTTACTTTTCACTTATGATAGTATACACTTCACATTATACACACTTCACTTTATATGTATAATGGCACACAACTTGTTGTGACGCCACTGCTTCAGTAGGCCTACTCTGCCACTTTCCCTTATTATATGTTTTATTTTTCCTTTCTCCTTTTGCTTATTAACTTTTTCCCTCTCACTGTATGGTGCCCCACATTTCACTTGTTATCCGAATGCTGGTAATTCTTGAACACCCACTTCCACACTCACTTTGATCTTTGTATATTTGAATCTGTGTGGCAACAGGTGCCTACTAGCCACTAACGGTTTGGCACTTTGAAATATTAATGATTTCAGGCTTCCTCTCGACTTTTTCTTAACTAATAACTTTAGTTATCACTCGTAGGATTGTTCACTGACGTTGCCACTACCACTGATTACTGCTAGCAGTTACTGCACACCTTAAAAACACTAAGGTTCTCGGAGCCTTGTGAACCCACGTCTGTGTGACTGTGTGTGTGTGTGCACTCACCTATTTGTACTCACCTATTTGTGGTTGCAGGGGTCGATTCACAGCTCCTGGCCCCGCCTCTTCGCTGATTGCTACTAGGTCCTCTCTCTCCCTGCCCCATGAGCTCTATCATACCTCGCCTTAAAACTATGTATGGTTCCTGCCTCCACTACATCCCTTTCTAGGCTATTCCATGGCCTGACTACTCTATGACTTAAGAAATACTTCCTAACATCCCTTTGATTCATCTGAGTCTTCAACTTCCAATTGTGACCTCTTGTGTCTGTGTCCCATCTCTGGAACATCCCGTCTTTGTCCACCTTGTCTATTCCGCGCAGTATTTTATATGTCGTTATCATGTCTCCCCTGACCCTCCTGTCCTCCAGTGTCGTCAGGCCGATTTCCCTCAACCTTTCTTCGTAGGACAATCCCCGTAGCTCTGGGACTAGTCTTGTTGCAAACCTTTGCACTTTTTCTAATTTCTTGACGTGCTTGACCAGGTGTGGATTCCAAACTGGTGCTGCATACTCCAGTATGGGCCTGACGTAGATGGTATACAGAGTCTTAAACGAATCCTTACTGAGGTATCGGAACGCTATCTGTAGGTTTGCCAGGCGCCCGTATGCTGCAGCAGTTATCTGATTGATGTGTGCCTCAGGAGATATGCTCGGTGTTATACTCACCCCCAGATCTTTTTCCTTGAGTGAGGTTTGCAGTCTTTGGCCATCTAAACTATATTGTGTCTGCGGTCTTCTTTGCCCTTCCCCAATCTTCATGACTTTGCATTTGGCAGGGTTAAATTCAAGGAGCCAGTTGCTGGACCAGGCTTGTAGCCTGTCCAGGTCTCTTTGTAGTCCTGCCTGATCCTCGTCCGATTTGATTCTTCTCGTCAACTTCGCATCATCTGCAAAGAAGGACACTTCTGAGTCTATCCCTTCAGTTATGTCGTTCACATATACCAAGAACAGAACAGGTCCTAGGACTGACCCCTGTGGAGCCCCGCTTGTCACAGGCGCCCACTCTGACACCTCGTCGCGTACCATGACTCGCTGTTACCTCCCTGTCAGATATTCTCTGATCCATTGTAGTGCCTTTCCTGTTATGTGTGCCTGATCCTCTAGCTTTTTCAGTAACCTCTTGTGAGTAACTGTGTCGAAGGCCTTCTTGCAGTCCAAAAATATGCAGTCGATCCACCCCTCTCTCTCTTGTCTTACTTCTGTCACCTTGTCATAAAACTCTAGTAGGTTTGTGACACAGGATTTTCCTTCCCTGAAACAGTGCTGGTTGTCAATTATTCACTTGTTTCTTTCCAGGTGCCCCACCACTCTCCTCCTGATGATCTTCTTCATGACCTTGCATACTATACACGTTAGTGATACAGGTCTGTAGTTTAGTGCCTCATGTCTGTCTCCCTTTTTAAAAATTGGGACTACATTTGCCATTTTCCATACCTCAGGGAGTTGCCCAGTTTCAAATGATGTGTTGAAGATCTTTGTTAATGGCTCACACAATATCTCTGCTCCCTCTTTAAGGACCCATGGAGAGATGTTGTCTGGTCCCACCGCCTTTGAGGTGTCAAGTTCGCATAGCAGCTTCTTCACCTCCTCCTTGGTTATATGTACCTCATCCAGCACTTGCTGGTGTGCCCCCCAGTTCTGATTTCTTGGAGTCCTACTGGTTTCCACTGTAAATACCTCTTTAAATCTTGTGTTGAGCTCCTGACAAACCTCTCGGTCGTTTCTTGTGAATTCCCCATCACCCTTCCTCAGTCTGATTACCTGGTCCTTGACTGTTGTCTTCCTCCTGATGTGGCTGTACAACAACTTCGGGTCAGTCTTTTCTTTTGATGCTATGTCATTTTCATATTGTCTCTGAGCCTCCCTTCTTATCTGTGCATATTCGTTTCTGGCTCTTCGGCTGATTTCTTTATTTT
>NC_069404.1:21017274-21049774 GCF_026875155.1 Cherax quadricarinatus
GATTAATGATACTCAGCATGGATTCACAAGAGGCCGGTCTTGTCTAACTAATTTATTAACTTTCTTCAGTAAAGCTTTTGAGGCTGTTGACCACGATAAAGAATTTGATATTATTTACTTAGATTTTAGTAAGGCTTTTGATAGAGTTCCGCACCAAAGACTTGATAAATTAGACACAGGTGCAACTCTTGGGTATCTTTATTGAGGAAACGTTTCGCCACACAGTGGCTTCGTCAGTCCATACAAAGGAGAATCTTGAAGAACAGGAGGAGAATGAGGTAATCAGTCCCTCAACCTTGAGTCGATGTGGTCAGTCCATCAATCTTGAATAGATTGATGGACTAACGAAGCCACTGTGTGGCGAAACGTTTCCTCAATAAAGATACCCAAGAGTTGCACCTGTGTCTAATTTATCAACATGTCGGTTCTCTGAACCATTCATCTACAAACCAAAGACTGTTAAAGAAAGTGGCAGCTCATGGCATTGGGGGAAGGGTGCTCTCGTGGATCGAATCATGGCTCACAGACAGGAAGCAGAGAGTGTCCATAAATGGGGTTAAATCCGAGTGGGGATCAGTAACAAGTGGCGTTCCACAGGGATCAGTCTTGGGCCCGTTGTTGTTTATAATATATATCAATGATCTTGATGAAGGAATTACTAGTGATATAAGCAAATTCGCCGACGACACAAAGATAGGTAGGATAATTGATTCAAACGTAGATGTTAGGGAACTTCAGAAGGATTTAGACAAACTCTGTTTGTTCTTGGTCAGAAAATTGGCAGATGCAGTTCAATATAGATAAATGCAAGGTTCTGAAGCTCGGGAGTGTCCATAACCCTAGCACTTATAAGTTAAATAATGTAAAGTAAAAGGACACAAATGCAACTAATGTGACGTTTTATTGTGGCAACGTTTCGCTCTCCAGGAGCTTTATCAAGCCATTACAAACAATACATGAACACAGAGGGTATATAAAGGCTCGGAGTGAGGTGCAATACTAGTGAGGTACCATTTCGATGTTCACTAGTGGTAGTAGTAGTAGTAGTAGTAGTAGTAGTAGTAGTAGTAGTAGTAGTAGTAGTAGTAGTAGTAGTAGTAGTAGTAGTAGTAGTAGTAGTAGTAGTGACAAAAGTAATACAATATGGTAGAGCAATTAATTCGTACATGAGTAAAAGGATATAAAAGGAGGATTCCTCCTGAAAACAGTAAACCCTGCACAAAGCACATTACAGAGAGTGAACACTGAAACAAGCTGCCTCTTTCCAGTCTATATTTGTCCAACCTATTTTTATGTTACCCAAGTAATAGCTTTTATATCCTTTTACTCATGTACGAATTAATTGCTCTACCATATTATATTACTTTTGTCACTACTACTACTACTACTACTACTACTACTACTACCACTAGTGAACATCGAAATGGTACCTCACTAGTATTGCACCTCACTCTGAGCCTTTATATACCCTCTGTGTCCATGTATTGTTTGTAATGGCTTGATAAAGCTCCTGGAGAGCGAAACGTTGCCACAATAAAACGTCACATTAGTTGCATTTGTGTCCTTTTAATTTACATATTGTCGGTAATTCTACCAACTTTATTACAAGTTAAATAATGGAAATATAAACATCTAAGCCCACACAGTGGGCTTTTTCAAGTCACACACAGATCTACCTGGGGTGTATGTATGTATATACAATGTTCGCCAGGACCAGGGTCCTGGCACGGGTCTTAATCTTAAGATGACCCGTCTCTGGCTCCTGAAGGAGAATTGATTCTTCTCTGTTGCAGCATGTAAGCGTTTGGAATTTCACTATTCTTTCAAGCACTGTTCCGGACAGTTCAGCTAGTGTGCCTCATAATCGACTGAAGTTACTCCATCTCAGCAGTTTCCTGAACTGGGGACTGGGCTCTGTCCTCTCTGATAATCTGCGGATTCATGGCATCCACTGCTTCCTGCTCTGTCAGTAATCACACCCACAGGAGTGTGCTGACCATCTGCCGGAACATGCTCTGTTGTTCCGTGGAGGTGATTGTGTTGCAGATAATATCCGTGAATGCCTTGATGAGTGTTAAGAGATCCTCTCTGTTGAGGGCCTGCGTTGTCTGTGGGTTCGAAGCAGTGGACATTATCTGGGCTGTCGTAATCTGTGGGGACTGCTGAGGGTTGTATTTCTTCACTGTGCACACCGTGGGCTGTTGCTGTATGCCAGGTTGTGTACCCGGCATCTGCTGGTGATGTGCAGCCACAGCCTGCATAGTGGTTGTGCCTGGCAAGGAGGCCGGTGGGGGCTCGTGTAGTGCCGTCTGCTGATTGTGTTGCCCAGATGTTTCCTGTTGGTTCCGCTTGTTCCTCATGTTTTTGTTTCTTCGTTGCGGTAGTGGGGGAGGATGCTCCTGTTCATGACGCCTGGTTGAGTTTTCAAGGGTCGGAAATTCCTGGGCATTGAGTTGGGTTGACTGATGAGAGTTCTGCAGTATGGAAGGATTCTCTGCACCCATCGCCTGCTGAGGGTGATGCTCTGCCATAGCCTGCTGTCTCGTCGTTGGTGTCTTCCAGGTCTCACGAATTCTAGTGAGCCTCTCCGGGCATCGAGGGTTCCAGGCATGGTGTTTCTGCCTGCAATTCGGGCATCGTGGAGTGGGTGGCGATGCATTCTTCAGCTTGGTGATGCATTCCTCGGTAGGGTGGGGCTGGCTGCAGACACCGCAGATTACTCTGTTCGGACAGAGTGCACCCAGGTGCCCGTAACGCTGACACTTGAAACAGCGAACTGGTTCTGCCGTGAAGGTCCTGACATCGTACCTGCCTCAAGAACCAAGGTCCAGCTGGGATGGCAGCGGTCCTACATGCTGAATGAGGACCTGCCGGGTTGGTGCATTGCCTGCCGATTTTGCCTTGAGACGCTGAGCTGACACGACACTGGGGTGAGGTGCTACTGCCTCGATGGGCATCATCCGCGGGTATCGCATCACTACACCCTTGGTGACCTTCTGCCGAGAATCCAGTTCCTCCAGGGTGAAGGAGCGGTCTGTCTCCATGACTTTCTTCAAGGTGATATGCATTTTCCTGTTGATAGGAGTCAGTATTGGTTCTCCCCTCAGGTTGAACCATATCTTGAACCTCAGTTTGTGCAGTGTTTCCAGGTGTGTAACCACGCCATAGTGGGTTTTGTGTTCCCCATAATCCTTTACCTTGAATCTGGAAGGTGATTTGAGCTGGTTTACCTGCTCCTTGGAGGGACGGCGTGTCTTACTGTTCACATTGATCCATCCTTCCGTATTCTCTGGCTGCATGGTTAGGCTTGTCAGAACTGGAGACTTTTCCTCTGATGACACGGAGTGGTCTCGCAACTTCTTCGCTAGGATTGCGCCCCACATTTCTAAATCCGAGTCGTCCATTTCTAAATCCGAGTCATCCGTCGTGTCCCTGGAACATCGTGACCTCTTCCTTTCGGCAGAAGCCATGTGTCTCTCCACGTGGTGCTGGACTGTGATACTGAAGTGTTCTGTTCTGCTCTGTACAACCTGCCTGTGTTCTTCCTGGGGTGAACGAACGAACGAAAGTTCAGGTAAGATCCCAAATGGGATGAGCGGGGAAGACGGGACAGACGAAGAATAGTGCTGGAGAGGAGTGTTCTTAGTCGTTGAAATAGAGCCAGGGCTTAACCCAGCAGCAAAGGCGATCGTGGGACAGATATTGAAAAGAGAAATTCAGGTTCTTCTGTTGGGACTCCGGTGGGGTGAGCTGGGAGTAAGGGACATGCGACGTTTAGAGCTAGAGAGGAGTGCAGAACTGAGCCATGTCTTAACCTAAAAATGCTAAGGCGAACGTGGGTCAGAGAATGGTACCTGTCTTAGAAGGTACCTGTCAGCGGATCCAAGGTTATTTGTAAGTAGGGTTAAGATCAGGATCATGCAAGGAGTAGAAAAGGCTGTGTTGGTTTGTGGGTCTGCGAATGTCTTCGTCAAGGAGAGAGGTCCAGTAGTCATGTCGTGTCTCAAGTTTGTCTATCTGTCTGTCACTGAGCCTCTTCCAGTACAGATTCAGCGCAGGGATGTCTAACTGGGCATGGAGAGACTCGCTTGTGGCGAAGTCCTCCCATCTGACATCAAGCACCCAGCGCAGCGCCTTGTTCTGGACACGCTGCAATTTAAGTTAAGTTTGTTTTTGCTGCAAGAGAAAGGGCTAGAGGAGAGTAAGTTATCAGAGGACGTATTAGGGATTTGTAGAGGTGTAGTTTGGTGCGTTGAGAGGCATGTTTCAGCTTGTAGAGGCCCGCAAGGGCCTTACTAGCTATTGCATGCCTTGAGTGAATGTGTCCGTGTAAACGAAGAAGGTAGTCAAGATTAACGCCAAGGACAGTGACAGATTGTGTTATAGGGAAGTAAGTGCGGGTGTCAGCTGTTCTGAGTTCGACAGGTAATGGAGGATCACGTTTCCTGTAGTTAAAATACGTAATGCTGGATTTTGCTGCATTGGTTTTGATCCTCCATTTTTGTTCCCAGATGGCTATCCTGTCAACCTCATTTTGTGTTTTGTGTGTGAGTGTATCTATATTGGCATGAGTGATAAGTTGTGTAATGTCGTCTGCATAGGCTAGTGTGATGGAGTTTTGGTATACAGGTGTTGGAATGTCGTTAGTGTATAAAATGTAGAATGTAACATGTCGGTTCTCTGAACCATTCATCTACACACTCGTTAATGGCTGACTAGGTTCCATCTTGCATTCTTTATGTACCCTAAAAAACAACTCGTCGCGCCCCGGGGACTTATTTTGTTTCAGATTATCTTTCTGTTTGATAACCATTTTCCTCTTGACAGTAATAATAGTTAATTTGAATTCTTCAGGAACTGAATAAATGCTAATTTCTGGAATCTCATTTACGTCTTCTTGAGTAAAGATTGACAAAAAATAATCATTAAATGGAGAACACATTTCCATTTCGTTATCCGTCAGCTGTCATTCCCAGTTTTCAGAGGTCCTACTTTTTCCTTCACCTTCGTCCTATACACTTGAAAGAACCCCTTTGGATTGGTCTTTGATTCATTAGCAACTCTAATTTCATAGTCACGTTTAGCCTTTCAAAACCCCTTTTTTACTTCTCTTTTAAACTGTGCATATTGGTCAATAAGGTTAACCTCTCCCCTTTTGATATGACTATAAATTCCTCTTTTCTCCCCTAATAGATTACTCCAGTCGAGATTAGACAGGTGTTCCCTAAGTCCAATATAATCGGCAGAACGAAAATCGGGGACTTGTAGGGTGTTATCCTTATTCTGGTACTCCCAGGTAATATTAAAAGTAATGGACTTGTGATCACTTGCGCCAAGCTCTTCAGTGATCTCCAGATTATTTACGAGGGTTTCTTTATTAGACAAGACTAGATCGAGCAAATTATTATCTCTGGTAGGCTCTGTTACACACTGTTTAAGAAAACAGTCCTGAACTATTTCCATAAAGTCACTGGACTACAGATTACCGGTCAAAGAAGTCCAGTCTATTTGACTAAAGTTAAAATCCCCTATTATCGCTACGTTATTGTGTCTAGGAGCCCTAACAATTACGTCCCAAAGACGTTTCCCTCTATCGTGATCCAAGCCAGGAGGTCGGTATATTACACCTAGAATTAGTTTTTCATGACCTAGAAATTCACCCAGACAGCTTCTGTCTGGCTTTAGAGTTCTGCTTACCATAACTCCCAAGTTCTTTTCACACTCTGTGTGCTCAAGCTCTACATTACCTATTTCATATCTTAGATAGTTAATTTTCTTCCCAAGTACTAGGATTTTACACTTGTCCACATTAAACCTCATCTGCTACATTTTAGACCAAGACATTAAATTGTCCAAATCCTCTTGGAATTCATTAGTATCCTCCTCAGAATGAATCCTCCCTATTTTTGTATCGTCAGCAAATTTACTCACGTCGCTTGTAATTCTTTCATTAAGGCCATTAATGTAAATTACGATAAACAAAGGGCCCAAAAGCGATCCCTGAGGAACACCACTACTGACCGGTCCCCATTCAGATTTGACCCCATTTAATGGAAACTCTCTGCTTTGTATCGGTAAGACACGACTGACTTTCAAAGACATCAATCGGATTTCATCGGGGTCCGGAGCGTTGACTCGACCCATGCAAAACATAAAAAGGTGAGTCCAGGCTGAAATGCGCTGCCTCACTCATCACGATCACAAGCAGAAAATATGAAAAACCATAAAAAACAACTTTGTCAATTTATTCTGCCGTTCAGACCATAACATCCAACACTGCCAATGCAATAAAGAAAATTATCTGAAAATCCTGTTATCCAAACTAATTGCGGGTTGATGCAAGGCTTTATACGCATTACACTCGGTTAATACTCTAGTGAATGTTGCAACTGACACCCCAGAGGACTTACACTCGGGAAAAATTATATACGTGTCATGCCATATTGAAATTATATTGTGCATGAATCTCACTGTACACATCAGTATATCAGAATAAAACATGTATATCATACTGAATTTAGATGACAGGCACACTGTGCTCATGGCTCTGCTCCATACACATACACACACACGCACACACACACACAGGGCGCACCCCGTGGCGGGAGTTTACCTGGAGAGGGTTTCGGGGGTCAACCCCCCGGGGCCTGGTCTGAGACCAGGCCTTATGGTGGATCAGGGTCTGTTCAACTAGGCTATTACTGCTGGCCGCACTCAAGCTGACGCATGAACCACATGCCCGGTTGGTGAGGTACTGACTTAAGGTGCCTGTCCAGTGCCTTCTTGAAGACAGCCAGGTGTCTATTGGTAATCCTCCTTATATATGCTGGGAGGCAACTGAACAGTCTTGGGCCCAGGACAATTATTGTGTTGTTTCTCAATGTACTCGTGGCGCCCCTGCTTTTCATCGGGGGAATGTTGCATCTCCTGCCGAGTCTTTTGTTTTCATAGGGAGTGATTTTCGGGCCTCCCAAGGACACTTCAGAGACCAGTGAATGTGACAGTGTCAGTAAACAGGGTGTGAATTACAAGGTATCCAGTGTGAAAAGTGAGGTAAAGACCAGATTTTATAAGTCAGTTTAAAAGTGCCAAATGGAAGGTACGGGGAGGCAACAATCGGCCTGGTGCCAAGCTAGAGTTACAGCGCCGGGAGGCGACAGTAGGCCTGGTGCCAAGCTGGAGTTACTCCGCCGGGAGGCAACAGTCGGCCTGGTGCCAAGCTAGAGTTACAGCGCCGGAAGGCAACAGTAGGCCTGGTGCCAAGCTAGAGTTACAGCGCCGGGAGGCACAGTAGGCCTGGTGCCAAGCTAGAGTTACTGCGCCGGAAGGCAACAGTAGGCCTGGTGCCAAGATAGAGTTACAGCGCCGGGAGGCAACAGTCGGCCTGGTGCCAAGCTACAGTTACAGCGCCGGGAGGCAACAGTAGGCCTGGTGCCAAGCTAGAGTTACAGCGCCGGGAGGAAACAGTGGCCTGGTGCCAAGCTAAGTTACAGCGCCGGGAGGCAACAGTAGGCCTGGTGCCAAGCTAGAGTTACAGCGCCGGGAGGCAACAGTAGGCCTGGTGCCAAGCTAGAGTTACAGCGCCGTGAGGCAACAGTAGGCCTGGTGCCAAGCTAGAGTTACAGCGCCGGGAGGCAACAGTCGGCCTGGTGCCAAGCTAGAGTTACAGCGCCTAGGAGAGGAACTGAGTAATCTGAAACAGCTTAAAAAAATAACAGTACAGACATAACATCAGGAACATCTACATCAGACACAGTCAAAGGGATTGGAGGGAGCAAGGAAGCTATACTGTATGCAAAGGTCCTGTCAGACCTACACGGGGCCTAAGCAATGACATGGAGCGCACTTGGAACAAATGAGAGGTCGGGAGACACTGAAGGAGCTAGGATATATGCAGGGACTCTACCAAACTCCTGCAGGGGCCAGAAACAGCTGAGCAGGAAAGACAAACCAATGAGCAATGGGGCCTCAGCTAGGGGAGGGATTGAAGGAAGGAACGCTCCAAGGGATGGAACTTAAGCACCTCAGAGGACGCTATGGGAGACACAGTGGGAGGAAGAAAGGTAGAGATCAGTTTTTGTCTATGGGCTCCAGGAAGCCGAAGATAAAACCTACGAGGAAAGAAAACAAGAGGAGATAAAAGCGATTGAAGGTATCGTGAAGGCAATAGACGAGGGAGACATGACCCAGGTGGAAAATTTTCGGAGAATTGGATGGTTCGCAAGGAGAAGGAAGCGGCCTCTCAAATTAATTTTCAAGGCAGAATCAACTCGACCCATGATCCTGCAGGAGAAAGCACGGCTGAGAGACAAACTGGAATTCCAGAGTGTGTACCTCGACTGAGACAGAATGCAAGAGGAAAGGAGGTATTACAACCCAGGAGTCCCAAAGGCCTGTTATCCTGGGTGTAAAGGGAGCAAAATAAACACAGCAGAAAAACTTTTGACTTATATTATCCTTCACCAATTTAGAACAAAAGTATGTACACTATATACACTATGTACAACAATAGGTATTATTGCACTCCACGGTAAGCAAGGCAGAACAGAAGCCACTAGAGAGCAGACCGTGCTTCAACCAGCTCTAGAATGGGAATGACAATGGCAGACAGGTGAGTGGTACCCACATCACCTCTGCGATTGCCAAAACCATCTTCTCATTGGCTGGAACCTGGATACTGGTTGAACGACGGGGCCCCATCGTCAACCCTCAGTCCCTGGTTCGCTGGTAGGGGAAGATAGCCTGTAAATGAGGGTGTGTGCATGCCACAGGAGGATATTGAAAGAGAGAGTGCAAAAACGAAAGGAGGAATGGGAGGAAGTGACAAAGAAAATCAGAATAAACCAGACACAGGTAGAAGGGCAAACACCCACACCAGAAACACCCGCAGAAGGACTTGAACCACGACAACCCCAAGGCAACTGAACAATCTAAGCCAACAATCACAGACCGATCCCTCTGTCCCCACCTTCCACACCATGAACCTCAACCCTACAGCAACCCCCTATGGGAACTCTACCCCTACCACAACCCCTCATAGACCCCTGCCCCAACCCCAATATCCTCCCAGGACCACAGTTTTAGAACACAAGTTAAAGGTTTGGTACACGAACGCGGATGGAATAATGAACAAATATAAGGAGTGGCATGAAAGAACCAATGAAAGCCCCCAGCCTATGCAGTACGAAACGAAATCACGGGCCAATAACAGATGCAATTTTCCCACCCTATCAGTCCTGAGGAAAGAAAGGAGCGGGGGGAGGGGGGGCCGCACGCTCGAAAACACCGGGAAATTTGAAGAAAGAGAGGCAGGGAAAGAGATTGAGAAAAAAAAAATAATAGTAGGTAAACTTAGTTTTGGGGGCCAAAAGGTGTCATTGCAGTGATGTATAATCCCCACAAACTACGGGTTTGGGGGAAAACCTGGAGCCACACGGGGGGGCCCCGAAAATGGGAGCCAAATGATGGTGTGGTTGGAAAAACCTCTGCACAACTGTTAAAAGATACTACCAGAGGGGAGGGATGATGAACCAGCAAGAGGGGACCTTGTGTTCCCCTGAGCAGTTCAAATTGAGGACTCACTATAAGGCCCTAGGAGCTTTGACCACGTGGTTCTGGCTTGAATACTAGTGGTCAAGTGGAGGGGGTAACAGGGGTTTTGAAGGGAAAAAACCCCGGGTGAGGAACTTCCTGTAAGAGGTTCAGGGGACAGAGAACTGTGGGAAGTCGTAAATGAATTGTGAATCGAAACAAAAAAATGCAAGGGGAGGGGAAAAATTTGTTCCCAAGGGCAACAGAAATAAGGGGAAGACCAGAACGAGCCCTTTTTTTACCCGCGGGTAAGGGGGCAAAAACCCAAGGCAAAGAGAAGGGGAAAATTTAAAAGGGAAGAACACGGGAAAAATAACGAGATTAGCAAGAGCCGGGAAACGGTACCCCAAGGAAGGGGGGCCCAGCCAGAATAAAAAACTGCACGAATTAGTCTGTCCGAAATTGCTGTACAGTACATAGGAGGAAAAAACCCAGTAAAGAAGGTGATCAGGCTGAGGAAAGAAGGTGCGGAATCCAAGAAACTTTCTGAGGTATGCGAGGACTCAAATGAGTTTTTAATAAATTTTACAGAACAAAAGGAAGGGCCCGAAAAACCCAGCACAGGGGGGAACCCAACAGGGCCCATCCCAACAGGTGGATGACATCAAACAAGGGGAGGGGGGTGAAAAAAAGCTGCTAAGTGCCCCCTCTTACCTAAAAAGGCGAGGGGTCCAGGCAACATCCGTAGGTCCTTAGAGAAGGAAAAGAGCGTGTGTTCCACTAACCCAATCCTCAATACATTCCTTGAAACTGGTAATTACCGAGGTTGAGGATGGAAGACGGAAATGTATTCCCCCTTTTTATAAGAAGGAAAGAGAAAGAGGCACTAAACTACTACAGTGTATTGAGTGTATATATCAAAGTAGGGAAAAGTTTATCAGGAGGAGCTGGTGGAGCCCTGGAACGAAACAAGATTTTGAACAAAAACCCCGCAAGGATTCAGGGAAAGGTAATTCGTGTCACAAACCCCTTCTGGAGTTTTTTGACAAGGTAAACGAGAGAGAGGGGTTTGGGTTTTTACTTTTTCTGGACTGCGGAAGACCTTAGACACAGAAATCACAGGTTTACGAAATTTTCGAATTTACACGATTGCAAACAAACAACCCAGGGGGGGATAAAAAACCCGATCAGAGAGTTCAAAACTCAGCCCGTTGCGTTACCCATGGAGCAGTAGCCAGTGGCTAAGCGACGGTCTGGATTTTGAGAATTCGATCGCGGGTTCTATCCCCGCCCGTGGTATGATTTTTTTCCCTCCGGGGATTAGCGAAAGCGGGGGGGGACCAGGCGGGGGAAAAACAGAAGGCACTGAAATGGATCAGAAAAACCCTGAAAAGGGGGCAACAAGAGTCAGGTACGTGATGAGGTATCACGGTGGGGCTGTGAGGGGGGGGTCCCACAGGGGTCAGCCCTAGGACGTGCTTTTTTGATATAGTGAATGACATGAGGGAAAGGGGATAGATTTTGAAGTTTGTTTGCAGATGGTGAAGCTGATGAGAAGGATAAAATCGGGATGAGGATCAGGCAGGCCCCTACGGGCCACCGGGTTTTCGAAACCCGGATTCCAAATTTAAACCCTGCAAAAGCAAATCAAAAAATTTGGGGGAAGGGCAAAGAAGCCGAGAAAAAGTATGGCTAGGTGGCAAGGCTGAAAACCTCACCAAAGGGAAAACCAGAAAAACTAATCCCAATACGGGGTGCTTGGCAAACCTAAAAATAGCGTTCCGATACCTTAGAAAGGAAATCGTTAAAAAACACTCTCCCGTGTATTTTGGCCATACTGGAGTTGAGCCCCTTTTGGGAAACCCACACCTGGTCAAGACGTCAAAAAAGAGAAAGTAAAAAAGTTTGCAACAAGGCTGGTTCCGGACACAGGGGATGTCCTACAAAGCGGGGGTTTTGGGGGAAAATGGGAAAATGACGATACTTGGAGGACAGGGGGTCATGGGGGACATGGTAAAAACTTTTCAAAAAAATGCGGGGAAATAGACAAGGTGGCGAAACAGGATGCCCAGAGAGGGGACAGAAAAAAAGGGGTCCAATTGGAAGCGAAGACTCAAACTTACAGGGACGTTAAAATTCATGGGAAAATTTCCTTTAAACGAAATGATGGCTATGTAACAACAAAATGCAAGGAGGCAGCTGAAAGGTTTGTTCCCAAGGGCAACGAAATAATGGGAAGACCAAAAAAGGCCCTTGGTTTACCCAAAAGGGAAGGGGGGCAAAAAAAAAGTGCACAAAAAAATAAAAAAGTACAGAAGACAAAAACCCAGGAAATTAAAGATTCAGTCGAAGACACAGAAACGACTATGCACAGGTAAGGAGGGAGGGGGAGCGACATAGGAAAACGACATTTCTCGAAGCTGTTGTTTTTATTTTAAAAGGAAGCCGCGTCAAAAGGGCCAAGTAATCAGGGTAGGAAAGAAGGTAGGGGCCCAAGAAAGCCCAAGAGGTATGTGAGGAGCCAACATAAATTTAAAGGAAGTGTTTACAGTGGAGCGGAAAGGACTCTGGAGGTCAGAACAGAGGGGTACACCAACAAGGGTATAAAAAAAGTGTTGGTAAAAAAACACCAAAAGGGGGGGTGGGGAAAAGGTTGTAAAACGACCTTTATACCTAAAAAGGGGGGGAACTTGCAACATCTCCCATGGGCCCTTTGAGAGGGGGCAGGACTCGGTGTGGACACTAACACAACCTTCAACACATCCATTAAAAAAAGGATGTGAGATTGGAAGACCCTCCCGAGGTTTCGTCCCTATTCAAGACCCCAGCCTACATCCCCGCAGCTGCACGGGCCTACACCCCACCCCTCAAGTGAACGCATCATGAGGAGTCAGTTATCAACATTTTGTCGGCCAAATTAGAGGTTTCAGTACCAATGGGGAGCTCACATATATTTAGTGACATCGACGTCCCAAAAATAAGTTATTGTTGAAAAAATTTTTGGAAACAGGACTCCAAAAATTTTGCAAGAATTTGGCTAAGCTTTGGGTGAGAAGGACAGGGAAGGGCAAAGGGGAGGAGGTGTTTTGTGTGCTTCTCTAAAATGTTTTGCCCCGCACTATGTTGCCATCCATACTCATCTTGAAATGATGTTCTTCAAGCTCGCAAAAAACTATTACCTCTGTACTATCATTACAGTACAGATCTCATGGGAATATGCAGCCCCACAATTCCCAATAGGAAATTTGGACTTCCTTCTGCTCCAACAGTTGTCAACATATATAACGTTGGTGACCTCACCAAAAATCTTAAACAGAGGGTTGGACCCTTTTTGCAGGTTTGACAGAGAAACTTTGTTGTTTTTACTCACATCTCGGCTCCTCCTTGAAACCCGAGTAGTGATCTGGCAGAAGGGATAGTCACTTGTCAACCCCTCGGCTACTTGGGGCGTCTGACCACAAGGCTGTTTTTCGACAAAGAAGTCCAAAAGAACGAGGGGGAGGGTCTAACCCCACAAACCCCCTTAGAAAAGGTAATTGGCCAACCTTGCTTGGCTCGCCCCCACCCATTTTGAATGTCTTCTCCAAAAGGGATGTTTGACAACCAAGTGAAAACCCTTTACAGGGAAATCCTTAATTCAACAAGAACAAACCCTCACCGGATTTACAAGCCACAAAACAGCCCGGTTTTTGTTTTCCCTTGTAAGGGCTTTTCTGTTTAATACACGGGGATGGCGAAAGTAAAGGGGAAATCCCACCCTACAACAGGAACTTTCACAGGGAAGCCCGTAGGCAAAAGGGTGACGTTTAAAAATGGGCCCGCTAAGGGAGGTGGCACAAAAAAAAAGCTTGCATCTTAGAGTGGCTCAAAAAAGGGTGGGCCCTGGTAAGGATACACAAATTTTGCCCTTTAATTTCGGTCCGCTTTGGGCCCTTGACAAAGTCACCTGTGTGTTGCAAGCTCCGGTCCGCAAGGGACCCCCCCCGGCAGCTCAAAGAACTGTGTCAAAACTGTCAGAGGTGACAATAAGGCAGGAGGGGTGCATCTTTTTTAAATGTTAAAAAGAAAAGGCTGTGGAGACAATTTAGCCCAAGATTTCTAAAAAATGTGGAAACAGCTAGAGCACTAATCGAACTTTCAGTATGGCCCGTATAAAGTAAATGGCCTTTATGTGGGAAAAAGGCAAATTTAATGTAGCCCTTGTTCACGAAAAGAAAGCGAGCAAAATCACAACAATGCCAGTGCATCCTGTCAATCACTGGCAAATTATGAGACAATAATCTCAAGACAAAAAACGATTTCTTGATACCACTCACTACTTTTTTGCCTTTAATATGGCTTCAGGAAAAGGTTTTCGCTGCGTATTTGTTACATTTCCATAAAGGCACCCGGGCACTGGATGAATCCCAAAATGAGCTTTTTGACCGAGGGGTGGGGCTGGCCTCTTGGCAAACCTGCAAACACGGGAATTGCGGTCACACTATTTTTCCTCAGGATTACCTTATGGGAGATCTTAAGGGTAGTTCCAAAGGGAAAAATCGCGCTCATTCGGGCAAAGGGTTCCACAAGGAAGTTGTTTGGACAATTATTATAGAATGTCTACTTCTTACTCCTTTATTCTCCCAGAATCCCCTGCATAGGGAGACGACTGACTCGACATTTACTATCCAAGAGAAAAAGTGCCGCTGCCTAAGTACAGATCACCCCTAGGCTATGTCCATTCGGGAAACCGATGGCAGTTAACATTTTCACCCGAGTAAAACAAATGTGTGGTTCTAGGCACATGATGGTAATTTGGAGCAGTAGTAAGTATGAATGGAAAATGTTGGGCCTGGGGAAAAAGTTGAATCCGGGATGAATTTGACTCCATTGACCCGAGAACCCCCAATGTAAATCTTGAGACAAGGGAGCCCGGAAGCTTCGCACTTTAAAATTTTTCTGCCCCCTGCACTAGTTGCTAACCCCGAAATGTCCCTTTTTGATTTACCTTCCCTCCCCCCTTCTTACAAGTAGAAAAAAGAGCAAGACGTCTCATCTTTTGCCCGGACCCAGCCCGGTACATGTCATTTCAGCAGGCCTTTTAAAAAAAGAGGGATTTTGGGTTGCCTTACTGTTATGTACAAGGCCAAAATTTTCAAAGTACCACACTTGGGTCCACTTCGAGGACAGCGGAAAAAGCAAAATTCTATACCCCAAGAGTACAGAAAGAACAATCACTTGGCTCTACCTTTTCCGAACATCCCTTTTCCCGAGTCATTTATTACGGTGATGGCTGGAAACCCCTTCGTACAGATAATGATATAACGAGAAAATCCCGTTGATCAAATAAAATGTGGCCCCCAAAAGGCTCCCAATCTCCCTTTTCCCATTTTTGTTTTTTTAAAAAAAAAAAATGCTTTCAAATGAGCTGATGGGGCAACAGCTCTTACTTGTAAATAAAGTTAGGAACCCTTAAATTTGGGTCAATAGTTTGCAGTAAAGTTAGGGATCCTTTAAACGAAACCCTTATCAAACCTTTTGTTAAAAAAATAAAAAAAAAGGGGACAGAAATGTGTCCCCTTTTTTAAAAATGGAGACGGGCACGGGGAATTTAAAACAGGGGCACTGACGTGTATAGCATGAAAAGTAGGGAGAAGATTATCGGGGGGTGGGGAGAAACTAAAGGGAACAAGAAAAAAAACAAAAACCGCGGGTGTCAAGGGAATGGAAATCTTGTGCACAAACCTATTGGATTTTTTATAAAGGTAACAGAAGCCAACACGATATAAGGGGTGGGAACTCTTTTTTTGGATGCAAGAAGGCCTTGACACAGTTCCCCACAAAAGGGTTGTGCAAAAGTTTAAAACAAAGGCACCCTTTAAAGGAAAAAGGGATGAAGGGGTCGAAAAAACCTGACGAGAGGCAACAACATCATGGTCGTGTGAGGTGTGAGGGGCGCCTGTGTGAGGGGGTTCCCCAGGATCATTACGGGGGAATTACTTGGTGGAAGGGAGACTAGAAGTGTTCCTCTTGAAGATGATGTGAAATTAAAGAGGTTTAAAAAATCGCTGGTTCAGCAGGACTACAAAATATCTGGAGAGGCTGCAAGCCCGTCCGCAACTGGCTGCTCAAATTTAACTCCGCCAAATGCAAAGCCTTCATGAGGAGAGGCACGAAAGAATCATAGAGTCATCCCCAGACATTATAACTTACGGGAATGATGACAGACTCGATCTTTCCAACCGGATATCAGCTCATGAGGAAAGATAGAAGGAACAGAGGGGGACGAGGAGTTACACATGTTTTCAAAAACAATTGGAGTTTTGAGGAGCTGAAAGGAGTGGATAGACGGGAAGCAAGGGACTATTGTAGGAACACATCAGACTGAAAGGTCCCAAGGTGGTGGTTGCAGTGATGCACAACCCACCAATGAATAGCAGGAGGCCAAAACAAGAATACGATGAGAACAATAGAAAAATGGTTGATACACTAGAAGGGCCAACATGGGCAGGGCAAATTTACTATCTACTAGTTACTAATTGTTTGACTACATCTGCACTTTACTCATACTTCTACCAGCAGTACACCTATTGCTACTTCTATTGCTACCTCATTGCTACTGCTACTAAGGCTGCTACCATTACTGCCACTGTTGATAATTAAGACTAATGCTACTACTATTACTAGCGATATTGATACTATTAATTCCATTGCACTCTTCATCTTCCTCTCCCCTCCGTTCCGTCTTCTGTTCTCTGTTTTCTTCACACTTGCGTCTTCTCATCTTCCTCACATCATTCCCTATGGTATAACACCAAGTAACTCCAATAACCCCAGTAACCCTCGATAACAACCATTCCCTCCCCCACACAGTGCATTTTCAGTGATTTTCAATTCTTTTTTTTTTCAGTATTTTCTTCCGAAGCGTTAATATTAAGTTAATGAATCGTACAGATGTTGCAGATGTAAACACTGAGCTCCAGACAGCAGACGAACCCGAATGCAAAATGTATTTACCAACTCTGTCAGGGAGTTCGGCTTAAATATTTACTGAGAAAAAGTGAAATATCATTTAGTTATTTGACTAAAATTATTAGACAATACTGTTTCCAATCGCGATCTTTGGGACCAACATTAATCTGTAGGAAATAATGGTATTAGCCGCGCTCGACCAGAAGGAAGAAAAAACAATTGTTAATGTTGGTTATTCTTATTTGAAATGTAAAGTTGGCCAAACTAAGAGCATTTTAAGCACTGGAAACTCCGCATGAAGTCGCGAATTTCATTACCACCAGCAGACTCAGGAAGTCAAAATAAGCTGGTAAGAGCTAACTTATTTATCTTCTCTCAGATCTGATTGATTTTATATATTTTATTAACATTTTATATGCATAATACATACATACATAGGTATGTCGAACATACTTAAAACATGACAATGTTATTGTTAACAATTATTGAGACTCCACAACCTCTCCAACAATAACATTAAATACAATCCATACACATTCACTCAACACAATATCCTCCTTAACATAAAATATACTCAGGTCTAAACATATTCCTACAACTTGATAAACATTAGATTATCAAAAATACAGACAATTAAACATTTGATTATTAATACAATTACAATGACGCGTCAGGACCTTACAATCTGATAATTTAGCTAAACTATATATGCACAAATTACATTTAATTGTGCATAAGAGAGGAACGTTTAAGAATACGTTTGCATTTTCCTAGTTTACGAAAAAGGAAGTGGTAGCAATAATATTGAAGGAACAGTTATGGAAGAAGAAGGGTAGGATGCGAAAAGTGGGTCATAATAAATGTGTATGTACATGGAGAAGAGAGGAGTGTAGAGGATAGAAAGAGATTTTGGGAGATGTTAAGCGAGTGTGTAGAAACTACTGAACAAAGTGAGAGTAATTGTGGTGGGGGAACTAAATGTTAAAGTACGGAGTCATTGTGTCTGTAGTTTTTGGCGATGAAATTGAGGTCATGTTTTGGTTTCGTAATTCCTGTGGCGAATTTGAGGCCTAAGCTGAGGGCTTCGGTTTCTGTGGTTGATAGTGGACGAGATGAAAGATTTTGAATAATTTCAGGCCTTCCTAAACTTTTCCAATGACTATTATCGCAGAGAATTTGTAGTTTTCTAGTAAGTCTGATCTTCTGTTGAACATTCGCTGTGGTAACTCTGCTGCGAATGATTTTGACGGTGCGTCTGTTCATGTTCACACTTGAATAAGTCAACAACACTCTTCCTTTCCTTGATGTTCTTCTCTGCAAAACTGACCATGAACTTCGTTTTAAAGTCTATCGAAAACCAACCAACCAAAACGCTCTTCTCCACTTCTACTCTCACCACGACACCAAACCTAAACGTGGTGTAATTATAGGCTTCTTCCTGCGCGCACTCAGAATCTGCAGCAATGAGTTCCTTGAGGAAGAATGCACTATAATTGAACAAGTATTTTCTAAACTCCACTATCCTCGTCACTTCATCAGAGACTGCAGACGGCGGGCATTAAACATCTTCAACACACCCAGAGAAGACACGGCCGAGAAAAGATACATAGTCCTCCCCACCAACTCCATTGCCAAACATGTTTCCAACATCTTTTCCAATACATCATTCCAAGTATCTACCTCCACAACCACGACCATCAAGGACATCACCAGTAGTAGACAGAACTAGCTTCCATCCTCTGCAGGGGTATACATAATCCCTTGTAATGACTGCAACAAATTATATGTGGGCGAAACATCAAGAGACCTCCAAACACGTATTTCAGAACACCAATATGCAAGCAGGACTGACGATACAAGGAATGCCTGTGTACAACATCGCAATTCACACAACCATTTAATTAACTACAGAAACTGAAGACTTATCGCCACAGAAGACAACACTCAATACCGAAGAATCCTGGAATCATCGCTTATCTCCATAACCAATAATTTCAACCAGAACAATGGCTTCTATAACATAGCTGAACCACTCGCCAAGAAATTTCTTCATCGCTATCCCACATAAGAACATAGAACACTACAGAAGGTCTACTCACAACTTGTCCAATACCCCTGCCAAGCTACCCAAGACTCTATAACTCCACCCGGTAGATCATCAGATGCAGCATTCTCCACCTGACCTCAACATTCTGAACATGACTATAAATACTCCCGTACCTTCCACCCCAGGTAGATCTGTGTGTGACTTGAAAAAGCCCACTGTGTGGGCGAAACGTTGTCAATAAAGGATCACATTATACTGCATATGTGTTTATGTTTCAGTTATAACATATCACCTTTTAGCGGTAGATACAGTGAGAGTAAAAGGTAGATGGGGTACAAGGAAAATAGACACAGCAAGTAAGAGAGAGGTGAAGGTTTATAAACTAAAGAGGAGGTAGTTATGGTAAGATAAACAACTATTGGAGGAGAGATGGGCTAGTGAGAGTATAGGCAATGGGGTTGAAGATGTATGTGGTAGGTTAAAAAATGTAGTTTTAGAGTGTTCAGCAGAAGTTTGTGGTTACAGGAAAATGGGTGCGGGAGGGAGGAAGAGCAATTGGTGGAATCATGATGTAAAGAGAGTAATAAGACAGAAAAAAGTTAGCATATGAGAGTTTTTTGCGAAGCAGGAGTGATGCAAGGAGGGAGAAGTATATAGAGAGAAAACGAGAGGTTAAGAGAACGGTAATGCAATGAAAAAAGAGAGCAAAGGAGAGAGTCGGTGAGATATTGTCAACAAATTTTGTTGAAAATAAGAAAAAGTTTTGGAGTGAGATTAAGAAGTTGAGGAAGCCTAGGTAACGAATGGATTTGATATTTAAAAATAGGAGAAGAGAGTTATTAAATGGAAAGTTAGAGGTATCGCGTAGATAGAGGAAATATTTTGAGGAATTGTTACATTTTGATGAAGATAGGGAAGCTGTGATTTCTTGTATAGGGCAAGGAGGAATAACATCTAGAAGGAAAGAAAGGCATTAATGGGATAAAGAGAGAAATGTTAAAAAAAAGTGTGAATATAGTTTTGGAGAGGATGGTGCTTTTATTAAATAAATGTATGGAAGAGGGTGAGGTACCTAGGGATTGTCAGAGAGCATGCATAGTTCCTTTGTATAAAGGCAAAGGGGACAAAAGAGAGTGCAAAAATTATAGGGGAATAAGTCTGTTGAGTATACCTGGTAAATTGTATGGTAGAGTTATTATTGAAATAATTTAGAGTAAGAGGAAGTGTAGGATAGCAGGTGAACAAGGATGTGTGTAGACCAAGTGTTTACAGTGAAACGTATTGGTGAACAGTATTAAGATAAAGGAAAAGAGTTTTTTTGGTACTTATGGATTTGGAAAAGGCGTGTGACAGGGTGGATAGGGGAGCAATTTGGCAGATGTTGCAGATGTATGGAATAGGAGGTAGGCTACCGATAGCAGTGAACAGTTTCTCCGAGGATAGTGAGGCTCAAGTTAGAGTATGTAGGAAAGAGGGCGATTATTTCCCAGTAAAAGTAGACCTTAGACAAGGATGTTCAATTTATTTTGTAAGAGAAGTAATAGCTCAGGTTGGCAAGATGTGTCGAGTTAAAAGATGAAGAATCTAACACAAAGTGGGAGTTATCACAGTTGCTCTTTGCTGATGACACTGTGCTCTTGGGAGATTCTGAAGAGAAGTTGCAGAGGTTGGTGGATGAGTGTGGTAGGGTATGTTAAAGAAGAAAATTATAAAGTGAATATAGGGAACTAATGTGATGAAGATATCAAAAAAAATAGGTGACGAATACTTGGATATCAGACTGAAGAGGAGAGTATGGAGGAGGTAAATTTTTATTCAGATTTTTAAGAGTAAAGTGTCAGCAGTGAATCTATGAAAGATGAGGTGAATCATAGAATTAATGAAGGAAAAAGGTGTTGAGGGGTTCTCTCAGGAGTCCGTGGAGGAGAAATAATTTGTGTCCATAGATGCAAAGAGGGGAATGTTGAAAGTTAGTTATCCCAAAACTCTCTTATATGGGTTGTGAAGCATGGGTGATGAATTTTTGCAGCGAGGGGGAAGGCTGGAGGCAGTGGAGATGTCATGTCTGAGGGCAATGTGTGGTGTGAATATAATGCAGAGAATTCGTAGTTTGGGAATTGGGAGGGTATCTGGAGGGCTGAGGAGGGTTTGTTGAGGTGGTTTCGACATGTAGAAAGGTTGGAACAAAATAGAATGACTTTGAGATTGTATGAATCTGTAGCGGAGGGAAGGCGGTGTAGCAGTCGGCCTAGGAAAGGTTGGAGGGAAGGGGTAAAGGAAGTATTGTGTGCAACGGGCTTGGACTTTCACCAAGCATGTGTGAGAGTGTTTTATTGGAGCAGATGGAGACAAATGGTTTTAAGACTTGGCGTGTTGTTTTAGTGTGAGCAAAGTAACATTTATGAAGGGATTCAGAGAAACCGGCAGGACGGACCTGAGTCCTGGAGATGGGAAGTACAATGTCTACACTTTGAAGGAGGAGTGTTAATGTTGCAGTTTTGAAACTGTAGTGTGAGCATGCCTCTGGCAAGACAGTGATGAAGTGAATGATGGAGAAAGTTTTCTTTTTCGTGCCGCTCTGCCTTCGTGGGAGACGGCCGATGTGTTAATAAAAGTAAAATAAACATGTTACCCAGAATTCTATAACACCTGACCTGGTGTAAACCTCAGTAATGCATACCGACAAATTGGGTTAGAAAGACACGTGAGGAAACACAAAGACATGTTAGACAACGTTTTCTAATATTTATGACATAGCGTTTGCTCATGTGTCTTTGTGAACCAACATCTAATCTCAAGAGTGCATACAGATATCAGAAAATAGGTACAGACACCAAACCTCTATAGAACAGCAAATGGTACTTTACAATAAACATGGAATATAACCATAAAGATAGGAGTATTGATACGTATATACGTATAGTGTTCGCAATAAAGCTAACAGAATTCTTGGCTTCATATCTAGAAGTATAAATAATAGAAGTCCACAGGTTGTTCTTCAACTCTGTATATCATTGGTTAGGCCTCATTTAGACTAAGCTGCTCAGTTCTGGTCACCGTATTACAGAATGGATATAAATGCTCTGGAAAACGTACAAAGGAGGATGACAAAGATGCTCCCATGTATCAGAAATCTTCCCTATGATGATAGACTGAGGGCCCTGAATCTGCACTCTCACGAAAGGCGTAGAATTAGGGGGGATATGATGGTGTATAAATGGAAAACAGGAATAAATAAAGGGGATGTAAATAGTGTGCTGAAAATTTCCAGCCAAGACAGGACTCGCAGCAATGGTTTCAAGTTGGAAAAATTCAGATTCAGGAAGGATATAGGAAAGCACTGGTTTGGTAATAGAGATGTGGATGAGTGGAACAAACTCCCGAGTACAGTTATTGAGGCTAAAACGTTGTGTAGTTTTAAAAATAGGTTAGATAAATACATGAGTGGGTGTGGGTGGGAGTGAGTTGGACCTGGCTAGCTTGTGCTGCTGGGTCTGGTGCAGTGCTCCATCCTTGAGTGGGGATGACCAGGCTGGGTGGGTCATTGGGATAATCCGGGGGGTCATTGGTCAAATCCGGGGGATGACATGGACCTGCTCCGCATGGGTCAGTAGGCCTGGTGCAGTGTTCCTTCTTTCTTATGTTCTTATGTTCTTATACATATCAATATCTAACTCACACCTGCCTTTACTATTACACACACCCACAAACACCAATTCATATGCCAGTTTTAAGGACCGTGACACTATTACAGGAGTTCAATTATTTTTATATTTATATATATGTAAATATATATATATATATATATATATATATATATATATATATATATATATATATATATATATATATATATATATATATAATATATATATATATATATATATATATATATATATATATATATATATATATATATTTATTAACACACTGCCCGATTCCCATTAAGGCAGCGTGGCCCGAAAAAGAAAAACTTTCACCATCATTCACTCCATCACTGTCTTGCCAGAAGGGTGCTTTACACTACAGTTTTTAAACTGCAACATTAACACCCCTCCTTCAGAGTGCAGGCACTGTACTTCCCATCTCCAGGACTCAAGTCCGGCCTGCCGGTTTCCCTGAATCCCTTTATAAATGTTACTTTGCTCACACTCCAACAGCATGTCAAGTATTCAAAACCATTTGTCTCCATTCACTCCTATCAAACATGCTCACGCATGCCTGCTGGAAGTCAAAGCCCGTCGCAGACAAAACCTCCTTTACCCCCTCCCTCCAACCTTTCCTAGGCCGACCCCTACCTCGCCTTCCTTCCACTACAGACTGATACACTCTTGAAGTCATTCTGTTTCGCTCCATTCTCTCTACATGTCCAAACCACCTCAACAACTCTTCCTCAGCCATCTGGACAACAGTTTTGGTAATCCTGCACCTCTTCCTAACTTCCAAACTACGAATTCTCTGCATTATATTCACACCACACATTGCCCTCAGACATGACATCTCCACTGCCTCCAGCCTTCTCCTCGCTGCAACATTCATCACCCATGCTTCACACCCATATAAGAGCGTTGGTAAAACTATACTCTCATACATTCCCCTCTTTGCCTCCAAGGACAAAGTTCTTTGTCTCCACAGACTCCTAAGTGCACCGCTCACCATTTTCCTTTCATCAATTCTATGATTCACCTCATCTTTCATAGGCCCATCCGCTGACACGTCCACTCCCAAATATCTGAATACATTCACCTCCTCCATACTCTCTCCCTCCAATCTGATAACCAATCTTTCATTACCTAATCTTTTTGTTATCCTCATAACCTTACTCTTTCCAGTATTCACTTTTAATTTTCTTCTTTTGCATACCCTACCAAATTCATCCACCAACCTCTGCAACTTCTCTTCAGAATCTCCCAAGAGCAGTGTCATCAGCAAAGAGCAACTGTGACAACTCCCACTTTATGTGTGATTCTTTATCTTTTAACTCACGAACTTCCCCCACACTCACAACTGGCTCTTCCTCACTCCTACAAGATGTTATTCCTCCTTGCCCTATAAACGAAATCACAGCGTCCCTGTCTTCATCAACATTCAACAATTCCTCAAAATATTCCTTCCATCTTCCCAATACCTCTAACTCTCCATTTAATAACTCTGCTCTCCTATTTTTAACTGACAAATCCATTTGTTCTCTAGGCTTCCTTAGCTTGTTAATCTCACCCCAAAACTTTTTCTTAATTTCTACAAAATTTGTTGATAACATCTCACCCACTCTCTCATTTGCTCTCTTTTTACATTGCTTCACCACTCTCTTAACCTCTCTCTTTTTCTCCATATACTCTTCCCTCTTTAGATCACTTCTACTTTGTATAAACTTCTCATATGCTAACTTTTTCTCCCTTACTACTCTCTTTACATTATCATTCCACCAATCACTCCTCTTCCCTCCCGCACCCACTTTCCTGTAACCACAAACTTCTGCTGAACACTCGAACACTATATTTTTAAACCTACCCTATACCTCTTCGACCCCATTGCCTATGCTCTCATTAGCCCATCTATCCTCCAATAGCTGTTTATATCTTACCCTACCTGCCTACTCTTTTAGTTTATAAACCTTCACTTCTCTCTTCCCTGGTGCTTCTATTCTCCTTGTATCCCATCTACCTTTTACTCTCAGTGTAGCTACAACTAAAAAGTGATCTGATATATCTGTGGCCCCTCTATAAACATGTACATCCTGAAGTCTACTCAATAGTCATTTATCTACCAATACATAATCCAACAAACTACTGTCATTTCGCCCTACATCATATCTTGTATACTTATTTATCCTCTTTTTCCTAAAATATGTATTACCTATAACTAAACCCCTTTCTATACAAAGTTCAATCCAAGGGCTCCCATTATCATTTACACCTGGCACCCCAAACTTACCTACCACACCCTCTCTAAAAGTTTCTCCTACTTTAGCATTCAGGTCCCCTACCACAATTACTCTCTCACTTGGTTCAAATGTTCCTATACACTCACTTAACATCTCCTAAAATCTCTCTCTCTCCTCTACATTCCTCTCTTCTCCAGGTGCATACACGGTTATTATGACCCACTTTTCGCATCCAACCTTTACTTTAATCCACATAATCCTTGAATTTACACATTCATGTTCTCTTTTCTGCTTCCATAACTGATCCTTCAACATTACTGCTACCCTTTCCTTGGCTCTAACTCTCTCAGATACCCCAGATTTAATCCAATTTATTTCCCCCCACCGAAACTCCCCTACCCCCTTCAGCTTTGTTTCGCTTAGGGCCAGGACATCCAACTTCTTTTCATTCATAACATCAGCAATCATCTGTTTCTTGTCATCCGCACTACTTCCACGCTCATTCAAGCATCCCAGTTTCATAAAGTTTTTCTTCTTCTCTTTTTTAGTAAATGCCTACAGGAGAAGGGGTTACTAGCCCATTGCTCCCGGCATTTTAGTCGCCTCATACGACACGCATGGCTTACGGAGGAAGATTCTTTTCCACTTCCCCATGAACAATAGAAGAAATAAATTAGAACAAGAGCTATTTAGAAAAAGGAGAAAAACCTAGATGTATGTATATATATATATATGCATGTGAGTGTCTGTGAAGTGTGACCAAAGTGTAAGTAGGAGTAGCAAGATATCCCTGTTATCTAGCGTGTTTATGAGACAGAAAAAGACCCCAGCAACCCTACCTCATGCCAAACATTTACGGGTTTCTTCACAGTCATCTCGCGGATGGATCTTCCCTGGCGGAACTTGAAATTTGGGTGGGACACAAACGGCAACACCCTTTGGTCGGGAAGTCAGGGGGGGGGATTTGGGGGGGGTAGGGGGGGGGGGGTGGTGGGGTAAGGGGGAATTTGGGATAATTTTGAAATTGTTTTTAAATTTTTTTTTTAAAAAAAATTTTTTGGAATAATAATGTTATTGAGGGTTATTTGTTAATATAAATTTTTGTATGAATGAAAGGTGGGGTTAGGAAATTTTAGAAGAGAAAAAGGGGGGGATTTGGTTTGGGAATTGATCAAAATTAGGAAAATTTTGGGAAAGGGGTTTAGTGGAGAGTAAATTTTGGAAAAAAAAGTTTAAGAAGGTAATAGTGGTTATCAAAGGGTAAATTTTGATAAATTAAACCCAAGGATTGAAAAAAGCAGCTCCGCCCTCAATGCTAAAAATTTCCTCCCTTTCTGAAGAAAGTAAACATGCCCTTCAAACAACAGATCCTGGCACAGCCCCTTTTTTTACAATGCTTTTTTGGCTGCCCCACAAGGAGGGAAAGCCTGAAAATGTTTGGGCAAAAAATGTTTTCCCCAAAATTTTATGACAACCTCGTCCTCTCCCCCCTGGGGCGACAAACACCACCGGGCAAAATGCCAAAAACGGGACACCCGACGCCTCAAAAATCGAGCCCAAATTAGCAAAAAATTTAAAAGGAATACTTTTGGAGTTGGGGCTTATACCTGGTAATGCCCCCAAAGGGGACGTCAGCAGGCCAAGTCTAAAGGACAAACATCCACCCAGGGTTCCCAGTACCAACTTTGACCTCCCTGACATTGCAGAGGCGAAGAACATCAACCTTACGGGAGTGGGGGGTTAAGTGTTGAAAAGGGGAAAGCGGAGTTCACTCAACATTTAAAAAAAACTAAACCACATTGGGAGGTTTAAAGGAGGCCTGTCTGAATCCCCAAAATTTTTTCCAAGGCCCGGTGGCAGTGCCCCAGGGGCCCATCAGACCCCTTATTTTTGGGGCCTCATTGTTGCCCCCCGGGAAAAAATGGGGGGGTAGGCTTTGCGGGGAAACATCCTTCTTGCTAGTCCCCCAAAGGCTGCAGTAAAAAGGTGAGTCAAGGGCTGCTACAATGCCTGAAACCAACTCAGCTCGTTTCGTCGTTCAACGGGGCTGTAACCCAGCCCTGTTAAAAGCCTTGGTAAAATTTTGGATTTTGGCCAACGTTTTTAAAACTAGTAAGGGGGGGGGGCTCTCCTAGCATTTATAGAAATTTCCCCTTCCCCTTTAACCCTTCATAAAATCGGTTATAGTGTGACTTCCAAACTATTTTTTGGGGGACCATGAATTGACCTTGGGCGTGCAACAAGGGGCCCCTATCCCCCCCCTTTCTATTCTGTTTGGTCATCAAAAAAGTCACAGAAGCCCCCTTCCACGAGCCTTTATGGTTTGGACAACGATCCCTAGTGGCACAAAAACTTCCAAGAGGACAAGTTTGGGGGGGAGGTGGTTTTTTTAAAACCCCCCAAATGTAAATTTTTAAAATAAAAATGATTCAGAATTTTACCCTTTTTAAAACGGGAGCAGAGCCGATCCGCAATAGCACTCTCCTTGGTGCTTCTAGAAAAAAAAGCTCAGCCCCTTGACGATAAAGCAGGATGAAAGACACACAACTGATCCCTTCTACCTACTCACAAGGTGCCTGTCAATTCCAAAAAATTTTCCCTACTTTCTGAGATGCCCCCCAGCCTTAAATTTAAGGGAAATATGGCTCTTCCTTAAGACCATGTAGGAGTGTATTGAATTTTTCCCCTTTGAAGATGGCAGTGTTGCAAGCCTCACTCCGGCGGCTTGGGGGGCGGGGGAGTACCAGACCCTCCCAATTTGCTCTCCCAGCTTTCCTATCCTCTTCCAAGCATAAACGAGTTGATAAGACAAATTTTCCGAAAACCCAGGATCAGCAGGAATAGAAGACCCAGCGTGCCAGTGCCAACACGAAGGGAGACCTTTTGCTCTCCAGACCAAACCCAAGTCAGCACTGGCTCAAAAACATCAAGGGGGAGGGCCCCGATCGCTGAAAAGGTCTTGTCAACATGCTCAGGCGCAGCATAGATAGGGAGACTCCCCGTCTCCAGGCTGTGAGGCACATCCCCAAGGGTTTCCCCCAAAAGTTCCCATATAGGCAATGGGAACGCTGCCCTAATTCAACAAAATATTCGATTTGGGGCAAAGCGCAAGCAACCAATAGGGTCTACATGGTTTTTAAGTTTCCAAAAAACCAAGGGCTGGCATGAAAAACCAAAATGAGGTCAACGAATCATAAAGAGAACCCTTGTTACGCTGGATGCCCAGCCGAGGGGGACCCCGATCACTTACTAGCAGGCAACAATACCCAAACCCAGCAAACCCCCCGACGGGATCACCATCTACCTTGGAAAGAAGGGGCAAGCTCTTAGCAGGGGATTTAAACCGTGGCCATTGGCTGACCCCTAACCATCAAGTGGGGGCGACAGGAAGGAGCTGCTACCAAGGGAGGTACAAGATCAGCAAGACATGTATAAACCCCGCAGTATCAATTTGTCCCAAGGGATCAGAGCCCCTTGGGGGATTGGGGGGAAAAAATGCCACTTTCCTTAAAAAATTTGGGTTCCGCCCCATCAACACCACCGGGGACCCAAGGGCAGCCATTTTCATGTTCCACCCCTCAGCAAGCCACCCAAGGGGGGAAAAGCTTGCTGCTATTTGGGCTCGCGTCTGGCTTGGGAGGAGTGGAGGACATTCATGATTTTTTAATACTTTGTACCATTGTATTCAGTTTTGTTTTTTTCTGCAAAATACCGTTTATTAATAAATTTCACACCCACACACACCACAAAATATATATATATAAATATATATATATATATATATATTTATATAATATAAAAATAATTAAAATTATTATATAATATTATATATTTTAAAAATATTTTAATAAATATATATATATATAATATATATAAATATATATAATTATATATAATATATATAATATAAATATTTTAAAAATTATAAATATATGTTTATATATATATATATATATATATATATATTTTTAAATATATAAATATATACATAAAAATATATATATATATTATATAAAAATTATATATATTTAAATATATATAAAAATAATATATAAAAAAATTTATAAATAAAATTAAATATAATATATTAAAATATATAATATATATATAATATAAATATATTAAATATATATATAAGTGAATTCAGTGTACATCGTCTGCTATGATGTGTTTGGGATAAAGATAAGAAGGTCGTTGAAGTAGACATCCATAACAATGGCCCAGCACGCTTCCTTTAAACACTTGCCCCAAAAGGATTCTTGCGATTCCGTTCCATTGGAAAATACTCTTAGAGACCCCTGAAGGTAATCACTGGGGAGCCCGGGGAAGCCTGCAATTCCCTGTTTTGTATTTTTGCTAAGAGGCCCTGGTCCCCCAACCCGGTCGAAAGCCCCAGCAATGCCCAGGCTACCACACAGCTGATTTTTGGATTCACCCAGTGACGGGTGCCACTTTAGTGGAATTTTTTAACAACAACACAGCAAGAAACCCTTTTCCCTGAAGCCATATTGCGATCAAAAAGTAGTGAGGGTAGCAAAAAACTCTGCTTTTGTCTTGAGATTATTTCTAAAGGGATCTTACCATGATTGACGGGAGTAATTGGTCTGTAGTTGTGATTTTGCTCTGCTCTTTTTTTTGTGAACGGGATACATTTCCTTTTTTTCCATAAGGGGGCCCATTTACACTGTATGGGCAGGCTGAAAGTTGTAGTTAGGGGTGCTGCTAGCTGGTCGACACCCTTCTCAACAATCTTGGGCCAACTTGTCTGGGCCCACACCTTTTCTTGGTCAAGCGTTTAAGAAGGAAATGCCCTCCTCCGACTTATTGTCACCACTGACATTTTTTGAACAGTTCTTGCAGCTACCAAGGGGGCCCCTTGTGATAGGAACTTGCATTTTGGTAGCAAAGTGTTCAGCAAAGAGGTCCCTTCCTTATACTTTAGAGGTGGCCCCATCCTGTCGATTTAGAGGGGGAAAAATAGTTCATCAGGCAGTAACCTTGTTGCCCTTGACCAGGGACCACCGGTTTTGGAGCCTACCCTACCTGTTGCTACTTTCTTTTAGTGTCCACCCCCCTTTTTAGCAAGGGCCCATTTTTTGAACATCCCCCCATATCCCCTACGGGCTTGCGTGTGCAAGTTCCTGTTATAGGTGGCAGGATGTCTCTTATACCTTCGCCATGTTTTGTACTTAGCTAGCACTTCTCTACAACAAAACCCAACCCAAAGGCTGATCTTGGGCTTCGCACAATTGCGGTGAGGGAATATGTTCTTGTTTAGAAAAAGGTGTTCCAGTGAAGGGCTTTCACTTGGTTGTCAACTCCCCTTGGAGAAAGCTTTCCCAGTCGGTGGTGGCGAGTAAAAGCAAAGTGCTGCCAAATTTACCTCTTTCCCTAGCCGGGTTTTGTGCGTGTGGACTCCTCCCTGGGTCTGTTGGGATCTTAATCCCTAAAAACAGCCTTGGGGTCAACGATCCAACGAGCCGGGGGGTTGACAAGTGATATGCCTTCTGCCAGCCCTCACTTGGGTCAAGGGGGGGCCAGAGATTGAAGAGAAAAAACAAAGTTTCTCAGACAAACACTGTAAGAATGTCTTCAAAGTCCCTCTGTAAAGGTGCTGGGTTTAGTCACCCAAAAATTTTAAAAATTTTTGAAAATTGTGTTGTAAAGAAGGGAATCAATATTTTCCTTTGGAAGTTGAGGGTCGCATGTTGCCAGGGTCTGACATTGCCGCTTACAGAGGGACTATGTTTATATAGAGCTTAAAGACATCATTTCAAGATGTGTAGGGTGGGCAACATCAATTCTGGGCATGAACACTTTTTTGAGAAGCACACGCAACACCCCTCCTTTCCCCTTCCTGCATTCTCATCCATGAGGGGGTAGCCACAAAAACTTGAAAATTTTTGGGGTCCCCGTCATCCAAAATGTTTCAAAACAGCTATCTTTTGGGCTCGAGTGTTTTACAAAAAATATTTTTGAGCTCTCCAACATTAGTTTGAAACCTTAATTTGGCCGACAGGATGTGATAGACGGCTCCTCATGATGAATGGCCTTGAGGTGGTGGGGGTGTAGGGAATGTAAGGGGGCCTGCCCCCGAGAGAGGTAGGGTACTGAGGCCCGCGCAGGGGTGTAGGTCCCGTGGTCTTGTATAAAGGGACAACCCCCCCCGCGGGGTGGGATAGGAGTAGCTAAGTGGGGGGAGTGTGGGAAAATGTTCACAAATCCCCGAGATCCGCTGGTTTGTTCTAAAAACAGGGCTTAAACAGGTGGCCCCCGTCTCTTTCTCTCTCTCTCTCCCCTCCCCCCTCTCCTTCCTCTCTCTCTCTCTCTCTCTCTCTCTCTCTCTCTCTCTCTTCTCTTCTTTCTTTTTCCCCTCTTTCTCTTTTTTTTTTCACAGGGTTTTACAAGGTTAGGTTAAGGACCCTAACTTATTGATAAGCAAGAGCTGTTTTTCAATCTTTTCCCCTCTCCTCTCTTTTTTGTCTGTGTCTGTCTCTCTCTCTCTCTCTCTCTTCTTCCCCCTCTCTCCTTTTCTCTCTCTCTCTCTCTCTCTCTCTCTCTTTTCCTCTGGTGCACAAAACTTACAATAACCCATTCTCACATCCAACTCTTTTTCCATTGTTTTGACACCACCTTTCTCTCATGACTTTAAAAAATTATTTCTGTCTTCCCCTCTTGACTGCTCCAGGCATACTTCAATAACACAATTTTGATATTTTTCCCGTCTTTTCCTTTTTGAAAGTGGCCCTGAAGAAGGGGTACACCCCCTTTTTTCCTTTTGTTTTTTTAGGTCTTCACAAAACGCAGGGGGCTCGAACACAAACAATTCCTCTCTCTCTCACGGGGAACGAAAATAAAGAAAGAAACCCGTTTTCTTCTTCTTGTTCTTTCTTGTTGCTTTTTTTTGTTTTTTTTTTATTTTGTTTTTTAATTTTTATTAAAAAAATTATTTTTTTTTTTTTTATTATCACACTGGCCCCATTCCCACCAAGGGAGGGTGGGGCCCAAAAAGAAAAAAACTTTCACCCTCATTCACTCCACGCTGCCTTTCCAGAAGGGGGCTTTTCCCAAATATTAAAAAAACCTTTGTCTCCATTCACTCCTATAAAACACGCTCACCATGCCTGCTGGAAGTCCAAGCCCCCCGCACAGAAAAACCCTTTACCCCCTTCACTTTGTTTCGTTAGGGGGGACTCCAAATTTTTTTCCCCCCAATCATCGTTTTTGCATCCCACTACATCCCCACATTTTAAGCATCCCAGTTTTAAAAAGTTTTTTTCTTTTCTTTTTTAGTAAATGTCACAGGAGAAGGGGGTTTCTAGCCCTTGCCCCATAATTTAATCAATAATAATTAGTACTATTACTGTTTTTTTATTGTTTATTATTAAAGTTTTTTATTACGACTTCAATACGTAACTTCATAAAAATCCTGGCTCCTAAATGGCTGTTCAGTTTCTGTCTAGGGGATTTAAAATTTCACTGAAAAAAAACAGCAACTCTGGGCCATCATGTTTTCGTACAAATTATGAAAAATGAGGAAAAATTTAAAATAACATAAGGAAGACAAACAAACTCACCCAATACAAAAATATACATAATTTTAATAATAGTAACGATATACAATTTATAATTCCCCACAACATCTTAATCCAGGTCACAAAAAGCTCACAGCCACTGTTTCTAGCGATTAAAATATATAAACGGGGGGGTTTATGACATACACCCCCCCCCTTCATATGCCTGGGAGACTAGCTACCCCGCAGGCAAAAACAAATACGAACTCCCCCGTATAAAAACCTCTGCATACTAGGGCCTTGGGGCAATATCCCAGACCCCCTTAAAGTTAGGCATTCCTTCCATTTCCCCGGCTCAAGTCCGGCTAAATCTATAATAACGGTTTTTTTGAAAACCCTTCACTAAATATTACCTAACTCCCCCTCCAAACAGTTTTGTCAAATCCCAAAAACCAATCGTCTCCTTCAGCCCTATCTAACACGCTTTCACACGCTTGCTGGAACCTCCTTTTTCTCCCCCCCCTCCAACCTTTGCGAGGACGCCCCTCCCCCCCTTCCTTCCCCCCCAAAAGA
>NC_069404.1:21054774-21069378 GCF_026875155.1 Cherax quadricarinatus
GCCTTTCTAACCACAGCAGTTATGCGGCGCTTCTGTGATGCTAAGGTCACCTCACCACAAATGTAACAGTTGTCTGCCTAATTCACACAAGTAAAAGGCATCTGAAAGAAGAAAAAAGACAAAGGATTAGAAGATAAATAGAAAATTTATTCATTAATTTGTCATTATAATACAGAGCATGACAGCTAAGCATGCCTATTGGAACCTGTTGCGACACGTCGGTGTATATTGAAAAGCAGAGCAAACAAATAATTTTAACCATGATATTCATAATCAGTGACCTAAAATTAGTTGGAAATTGCTACTCTGCTCTCGGAAGCATTTTGGGTTGAGCCTCAGCTCCTGGTGCCGCCTCTCCGTTGGCCGCTACTGAATTCACTCTGCGCGTATGTTATTCCACCTTTTTTCCGTTCCTAATATCGCAGTGACTCATTTATGTTTTAAAGTTACAGCTGTGCCCTTGTGTACCTGTGATCCGCCACTCGCTTCAGTCCTTGGCAATTTCTTGTAGCATTCTCTACTTTGTATATTACCTCTGGCCTTCTTTCCTCTCCTCTAGTGTGGTCTCTCCTCGTACTTCATACCTCACACTCCCGGGATTAGTTTCGTTGGAATTTTTTTCACTTTTTCCAACTTACGCACATGATTTATGAGCTGTGGGTTCCATACAGGCGCTGCGTACTCCAAGAATGACCTGATGAGGGTCAGAAAGGCTGCATGAAGGGTCGTAAAGGCCTGAAAATTTACATGCATCTATTACACATAATTGTAGAGATAAGTATTCGTGTCTAACTCTCTCCTGGTTTCCACAGCTACGTGTATGGGTCAGACAGGACTCTGTACGTTCAGGAAGTGACGCATGCGGACGCCCACGCCTTCTTCCTGTGTCGCATCAGGCACAGAGCCGCCCACACACCCATCACCAGTACGCCCACCTCCCTCACCGTTCTGGGTAAGCTCTCACTACTTTCTCCTCTTTCTCATCCTTCTGCTGTTGCTGCTGCTGCTCCTACTGCTGCTGCTGCTGCTGCTGCTGCTGCGGCTGCTGCTGCTGCTGCTGCTGCTGCTGCTGCTGCTGCTGCTGCTGCTGCTGCTGCTGCTGCTGTTGCTGCTGTTGTTGCTGCTGTTGCTGCTGCTGCTGCTGCTGCTGCTGCTGCTGCTGCTGCTGCTGCTGCTGCTGCTGCTGCTGCTGCTGCTACTGCTGCTGCTGCTGGTGCTGCTGCAGTTGCTGCTGCTGCTGCTCCTGCTGCTGCGTCCCCTGCTTTTTTGGTTGTTTTTGCTGCGCTCCCTGCGGGCGACTGCGTGCTGCTGTTTCTGCTGTGCTGCTGTTTGTCGGGTGTTGCTGCTGCTGTTGCTTTGTGGCTGCGCTGCTGCTTTTCTGGCTGCGGGCCCCTACTTGCCTTTGCTGCTGCTGCTGGTGCTGCTGCATTTGTTTGCTGTGCTGCTCCTGTGCGTTGTTACTGCTGCTGCCGCTGTTGCTCCCTTTGGGCTGCTGTACTGCGGGCGTTACTACTGTTCCCTGTTGCAAACGGGCGGGTGCTTTGCGGGTTGCGGGGGCTGCGGCTGCTGCTGCTGTTGCGGGCTCCCTGTTGCGGGTGCTGTTGCTGCGGGGGGCTGCTGCTCGGTTTAAATTTTTCATTCATTGGTTGAATAACCCTTACTCTAGGGTTTCCCCCACACCCCTTTTCCTCTGTGGTTCCCCATCCCTTATTCTGGGGTTTCCCCCACATCCCTTCACTCTGGGGTTTTCCCCACACCCCTTCATCTGGGGTTTCCCCAACCCCCTTCACTCTATGGTTCCCCACACCCCTTACCTCTGGGGTTTCCCCACATCCCTTCACTCTGGGGTTTCCCCCACATCCCCTTCACTCTGGGGTTCCCCACACCCCTTCACTCTGTGGTTCCCACACCCCTTCACCTAGGGTTTCCCCCACCCCCCAAACCTCTGGGGTTCCCCCAACCCTTCATTTCGGGGTTCCCACACCCTTTACTCTGGGGGTTCCCCCACACCCCCTTCATTTTTGGTTCCCCACATCCCTTCCTCTAGGGTTTCCCCCACACCCCTTTCCCTCTGTGGTTCCCCCCAACCCCTTTCATTTTCTGTGGTTCCCCACATCCCTTCCTCTGGGGTTCCCCACATCCCTTCACTCTGGGTTTCCCCACACCCCCCTCACCCCTATGGTTCCCCCACCCCTTACCTCTGTGGTTCCCCACACCCCTTCACTTTTTGGTTCCCCCACACCCTTTCACTCTGGGGTTCCCCCACACCCCTTCACTTGGGGTTCCCCACTTTCCTTCCTCTATGGTTCCCCCACACCCCCTTCCCTCTGGGGGTTCCCCAAAACCCCTTCACTCTGGGGTTTCCCCCCACTTTCCCTTCACTCTTTTGGTTCCCCACATCCCTTCCCCTTGTGGTTCCCCACATCCTTCACTCTATGGTTCCCCACCCCCCTTTCCTCTGTGGTTCCCCCACTTTCCCTTCACTCTGTGGTTCCCCACACCCCTTTCACTTGTGGTTCCCCCCCCACCCCCTTCACTCTGTGGTTCCCCATTCCCCCTCACTTAGGGTTTCCCCACACCCCTTTTCCCTCTGGGGTTTCCCCCAAAATCCCTTCCTCGGGTTTTCCCCCACATCCCTTCACTCTGGGGTTTCCCCCACTTTCCCCTTTCACTCGGGGGGTTCCCCACACCCCTTCACTCGGGGGGGTTTCCCCCACACCCCTTTCCTCTGGGTTTCCCCACACCCTTCACTCGGGGGTTTCCCCAAAACCCTTACCTCTGGGGTTTCCCCCACATCCCTTCCTTTTTGGGGTTTCCCCAAAACCCTTACCTCTGGGGTTTCCCCAACACCCCTTCACTCTGTGGTTCCCCACATAGTTACCTCTGGGGTTTCCCCCCACACCCCTTTCACTCGGGGGTTCCCCAAACCCCCTTCACTCTGTGATTCCCCACATCATTCACTTTTTGGGGTTTCCCCATTCCCCTTCCTCTGCGGCCCCCCAACTTCCCTTCATTTGGGGTTTCCCCCACATCTTTCATGGGTATTTTCCCCCATTTCCCCTTAACTCTCCCAGTTCCCCGCACCCCTTCACTCTGGGGTTCCCCCACACCCCTACCCCTCGTGGGTTCCCCATTTCCCCTTTCATTTCTGGGGGTTTCCCCACATTTTTTCCCCCCCCCTTGGGGGGGGTTCCCCCACATCCCTTCACTTGGGGTTTCCCAACCCCTTCACTCTGGGGTTTCCCCCACATCCCTTCACTCTGGGGTTCCCCCATTTCCCCTTCACTCTGGGTTTCCCCCCACACCCCTTCACTCGGTGGTTCCCCACCCCCCTTCACTCTGTGGCCCCCCACACCCCTTTCCCCCAGTGGTTCCCCCACCCCCTTAACTCTGGGGTTTCCCCAAATTCCTTTACTTGGGTTTCCCATAAACCCCTTTCACTCTGGGGTTCCCCACATCCCTTCAATCTGGGGTTTCCCCCAAAACCCCTTAAACCCTGGGGTTCCCCCACCCCTTCACTCTGGGGTTTTCCAAAACATCCCTTCACTCTGGGGTTCTTCCTTCGCTTCACTCTGGGGTTTCCAACACCCCTTTTCATTTCTGTGGTTCCCACTTTCCCTTCACTCTGTGGTTCCCATTACCCTTCCCCTCTGGGGTTTCCCCCTTATCAATTCTTTCTTTTTTTTTCCCCACATCACTTCACCCGTGGTTCTCACAAAAAATTTTCACTCTGGGTTCCCCACACCCCTTCACTCCGGGGTTCCCCCATTCCTTCATCTTTTATTTCCCCAACTTTACCTTCAATCTGTCTTTTCCACAACCCCTTTCACTCTGGGTTTTACACACCCCTTCACCAGGGTTTCCCCCACACCCCTTTTTCACTCGGGGTTTCCCCCCACTTTCCCTTCATCTGGGGCCCCCACACCCCTTCACTCTGTATTTCCCCCACTTTCCCTTCACTCGGGGGTTTTCCCCACACCCCTTTCACCCCGGCATTTCCCCCCACACCCCTTCACTCTGTGGTTCCCCATACCCTTCACTTGTGGTCCCCCCAAAACCCCCCTTACTCTGGGGTTTCCCCCAAATCCCTTCACTCTGGGGTTTCCCCACATCCTTTCACTCGTGGTTCCCACTTTCCCTTCACTTTTCCCCCGGTTTCCCCACTTTTTTCACTCTGGGGTTTCCCCAAAACCCTTCACTTTTGGTGGTTCCCCAAAAAAAATTTCACTTGTGGATCCCCAAAACCCCTTTCACTTTTGGGGTTTCCCCACACCCCCTTCACTCGGGTTTCCCCCAATCCTTTCACTCTGGGGTTTCCCCCACCCCCCTTCATCGCCGTTCCCCACATTTTTTCCCTGTGGCCCCCACACCCCTTTCACTCTGTGGCCCCCCAACTTTCCCTTCATTGGGTTTCCCCCCTTTCCTTTCACTCGGGGGGATCCCCAACCCCTTCACTCTGGGTTTTCCCTACACCCCTTACTCGGGGGTTCCCCACCCCCTTCATTCGGGGGTTCCCCCACACCCTTTTTCACTCGTGATCCCAACCCCCTTCACTTTTTTGGCCCCCCACACCCTTCACCCCTGAAAGCCCCCAATCCCTTAACTTTTTGGGGTTTAAACGAAACCCCTTTAAATTCTGTAGTTCCATACATCCCTTCCCCCTTGGGGTTTAAACCCAATCCCTTCACTCTGGGGTTTAAAAACCCACCCTTTTACTTGGGGGTTCCCCAACCCATTCCCTTCACTCTGGGGCCCCCAACCCCTTCCTTGTGTTCCAGTCATCCCTTACTCGGTTTTTCCCCCTCCCCCTCACTCTTTTGTTGCCCACACCCTTCACTCTGGGGGTCCCCACCCCCCTTCATCGTGGTTTTTTCCCCAACATCATTTCCCCCTTTGGGGTTTCCCCCACATCCTTCACTCTGTGGTTTCCAACATTTTTCACTCTGGGGTTTTCCCCACATCCCTTCACTCCCCCTTTCCCCCCACACCCCTTCCCACTCTGGGGTTTTCCCCAAACCCCTTCTTATGGGGCCCCCAAAAGCCCTTCACCGGGGGTTTTTCCCCCCACATCACTTCACTCCGTGGTTCCCAACCCCTTCATTTCGGGGGTTCCCCTAAATTTCCCTTCACTCTGTATTTCCCCACACCCCTTCCCTTTTCGGGGGTTCCCCACACCCCCTTACTTGGGGTTTCCCCCAAACCATTTTTTTTCTGGGGGTTCCCCTCATTCCTTCACTCTGGGGTTTCCCCACACCCCCTTCACTCTTTTTTTTCCCCCACATCCCTTCCTCTGTGGTTCCCCACATAAATTTTCATCTGAATTTCCCCACATCCTTCACTCTGGGGTTTTCCCCACATCCTTTCACTCTGTGGAAACAAAATTTTTTACTTGGGGTTTCCCCCAATCACTTCACTTGGGGGCCCCCCACACCCCTTTCACTCTGTAGTTCCCCAAAACCCCCTTTCCCCTTTTGGGGTTTCCCCCACACCCTTCACTCTGGGGTTTCCCCACACCCTTTCACTCGGGGGTTTTCCACAATCCCTTAAACTTTGGTTCCCCACATCCCTTCCTCTGGGGTTCCCCCACATCCTTTCACTCTTTTTTCCCACCCCCTTTCCCACTCTGTTTTTTCCCCCAACCCTTCACTCTGGGGTTTTCTCCACAAAAATTTCCACCTGTGGACCCCCAATCCCTTCACTCTGGGTTCCCCAACCCCTTACTCTGGGGTTTCCCCCACACCCTTTTTTCACCTGGGGTTTCCCCCAAAAACCCTTTACTCGGGCCTTTCCCCCACATTCCCACTCTGTGGCCCCCCACACCCCTTTCATTTGGGGTTTCCCCCAAACCCCCTTTCATCTGGGGTTTCCCCCACACCCCTTAAACTCGGGTGGGTTCCCCCACTTTCCTTCACTCTAGGGTTTCCCCCAAATCCCTTACCTCTGTGGTTCCCACATCCCTTCATTTCTGTGGTTCCCCACACCCCTTTTCACTCTGGGGTTTCCCCCACATCCCTTCACTCGGGGGTTTCCCCACACCCCTTCACTCTAGGGTTCCCCCAAATTTTTTTCCTTTGGTTCCCCACACCCCTTCACCCCTGGGGGTTCCCAAAACCCTTCACTCTTGGGGCCCCACATCCCTTCCCTCTGTGGTTCCCCACATCCCCTACTCTAGGGTTTCCCCCACATCCCTTACCTCGGGGGTTTCCCCAAAAAAAAAAAATTTCCCCTTAAATTGGGGTTTCCCCAAACCCCTTCCTCTGGGGTTTCCCCCACACCCCTTCACTCTGGGGTTTCCCCCACATCCCTTACTCTGGGGTTTCCCCCACACCCCTTACCCCGGGGGTTTCCCCCACATCCCTTCATCTTGGTTCCCCCCCTCCCTTACCTCTGGGGGGGCCCCCTTTTCCCCCCTTCACTCTGGGGTTTCCCCCAACCCCTTACCTCTGGGGTTTCCCCAACCCCCTTCACTCTGGGGTTTCCCCCAAAAGGGCTTCCTTTCTTTTTTTTTCCCCACACCCCTTTTCCCCTCTGTGGTTCTCAAATCCCTTCACTTGGGGTTTTCCCCACTTTCACTCACTCTGTGGTTCCCCATTTCCCCCTTCACTCTGGGGTTCCCCCCTTCCCTTTCACTTGGGTTTTTCCCCCACATTTTTTTTCACTGGGAATTTTCCCCATTTTCCCTTTAAACTCTGCTTTCCCCCCCCGAAATCCCTTCACTCTGGGGTTTCCCCCACACCCCTACCCTCTGGGGGTTTTCCATTTTCCTTCACTCTGCGGTTCCCCAATTATTTCATTTGTGGCCCCCCCAACACCCCTTTCACTCGTGGTTCCCAATCCCTTCACCTTTTGGTTTCCCCACACCCCTTCACCCCTGGGGTTTCCCCCCTTTCCCCTTCACTTTTTGGGGTTTCCCCCCCTCCCTTACTCTGTGGTTCCCAATCCCTTCACTTGGGGTTTTCCCACACCCCTTCATCATTTGGCCCCCCCCCCCCTTAACCGGTTTCCCCCCAATCCCTTAACTCTGGGGTTCCCCCATTCTTTCCCTGGGTTCCCCTCTTTTTCGAGGCCCCAAAACCCCTTAAATCTGTGGTTCCCCACCCCCCTTCCCCCCGGGGGTTTCCCCCACATCCCTTAAATCTCTTTTTTCCAACACACCCCTTTCACTCTGGGGTTTCTTCAATCGCAAAAATCTGGGGTTTTCCCACACCCCCTTAACTCTGGGGTTCCCCACATCCCTTACTCTGTTTTCCCCATATTTTTTTCACTCTTGGCCCCATATCAATTCTTTTCTGGGTTCCCCAATCATTTCACCCGGGGTTCCTAAATTTAAATTAAATTGGGGGTTCCCCAATCCTTCACCCCGGGGTTCCCCCAACCCCTTCACTCTGTATTCCCCACTTTCCCTTTCCCAATCTGTCTTTCCACACACCCCTTCATTCTGGGGGCCCACCACCCCTTTAAACCATGGGGTTTTCCCCCAATCCTTAAATCATTTGGTTTCCCCCAACCCCCTTCCCTCTGTTTTTCCCCACACCCCTTCCCTCTGTAGTTCCCCACCATCCCTTCACCCCTGTGGTTCCCCCAATCCTTCACTCTGGGGGTTTCCCCCACCCCTTTCACTTTGGGGTTTCCCCAATACCCCTTCCTTCTGGGGTTTCCCCACTTTCCCTTCATTCTGGGGTTTTCCCCAAAACCCCTTCACTTTTGGGGTTCCCCACATCCGTTCATTTGGGGTTTCCCACAAAATCCTTCATCATTTTGGTTCCCCAAATTTTTTCACTCTTGGTTCCCCCCCATCCTTTCACTCTGGGGGTTCCCCACACCCCTTCACCTCCCTTTCCCCACATCTCTTCACTCTGGGGTTTCCCCCAAAATCCCTTCACTCTGTGGTTCTAAAACATAATTTCATCTGGGGATCCCCCCCCCTTCACTCTGGGGTTCCCCCCAATCCCTTCACTCTGGGGTTTCCCCACTTTTTTTTTAAACTCTTTTGGTTCCCCCCTCCTTCCCCACTCTGCCTTTCCCCACTTTCTTTTCACCCCGGTTTTTTCCCCCCACCCCTTCACTTGGGGTTCCCCCCAATTTCCCCTTTTTCCCCCCTTGTGGTTTCCACCTCCTTAAAATCTGTGGATCCCCCCACCCCTTCACTTTTGGGGTTTCCCAACACCCCTTCATCTGTGGTTCCCCCATCCCTTTCTTTGGGGTTCCCCCAAATTTCCTTCCCACTTTGGGTTTCCCCACATCCTTCACTCGGGTGGTCCCCCCCCATCCTTCCTCGTATTTCCCAAAAATTTCCCCTTACTCTGGGGTTAAACGATCATTTCCCACCGGGTAGTTATACACCCCTTCACTCTTGGAAAAACCACACCCCTTCATCTGGGGAAAAACCCACATCCCTTCACTTTTGGGGGTTTTCCAACACCCCTTCCCCCTCGGGGGTTTCCCCAAAAACCCCCCTTAAATCTTTTAAGTTCCAGTACCCCCTTACTTGGGGCCCCCTCACCCTTCCCCTCTGTATTCCCCACACCCCACTCTGGGCCCCCCCCAAAACCCTTTCACTCTGTGGTTTTTTCCCCATCATTCCCACTTTGGGGTTTTCCCCCACTTTCTCTTCCCTGTGGTTTCCAACATCTCTTCACTCTGTGGTTCCCCACATCCTTTCCCTCCCCCATTTCCCCCCACACCCCTTCACTCTGGGGTTTCCCCCAAAATCCCTTCTCTATGATTTTCCCAACACCCCTTCCCCTTGTGGTTCCCCCATCACTTCACTCCGGGGTTTTCTCCACACCCCTTTCACTCTGGGGTTTCCCCTCTTTTCCTTCCCTTGGGTTCCCCCACTATCCCTTCACTCTGTGGTTGCCCACAACCCCTTTCACTCTGTGGTTCCCCAAATCATTTCATTTCTGGGGTTTTCCCCTCTTTTCCTTCCCCTCGGGGTTTTCCCCACACCCCCTTCACTCTGGGGTTTTCCCCACACCCCTTTTCACTCTGTGGTTCCCCACATCATTCCTCGTATTTCCCCAACACCCCCTTCACTCTTTTGGTTTAAAACCACACCCCCTTTTCACTCTGTGGAAAAACCCAAATTTTTTCCTTGTGGCCCCCCCAAATTCATTTTCACTCTGGGGTTTCCCAAAAAATTCCCTTCATCTGTAGTTCCCCACACCCTTTTTAAACTCGGGGTTCCCCCACCCCTTTCCCACTCTGGGGGTTCCCCCATCCGTTCACTCTGGGGTTTCCACACACCCCTTCACTCTGTGGTTCCCCAACCTTTTATTTGTGGTTCCCCAATCCTTTCACTCTTTTGGTTTCCCCACACCCCTTTTCACTTGGGGTTTTCCCCACACCCCTTTCACTCTGGGGGGTTTTTCCACTTTAATTTACTTGTGGATCCCCCACCCCTTCACTTGGGGTTTTCCCCACACCCCTTCCCTCGGGGGTTTCCCCACTTCCTTTACTCGGGGGTTTCCCCCACACCCCTTCACCTGCCTTTTCCCCATTCCCTTTCACTCGGGGGTTTCCCCCCACATCCCTTCACTCTGGGCCCCCCAAAACCCTTCACTCTGTGGTTCCCACCTCCTTTCATCTGTGGTCCCCACCCCTTCCCATCTGGGGTTTTCCCTCACCCCTTTCACTCTGGGGTTTTCCCCAAAACCCCTTTCTTTCCCCTGTGGCCCCCCAAATCCCTTCATTTCTGTGTTTCCCCCCCAAACATCCCTTCACTCGGGGTTTTCCCCACTTCCCTTCACCGTAGTTCCCCACACCCCTTCACTCTGGGGTTTTAAAACGCATAAATTCACTCTTATTTCCATACATCCCTTCACCTGGGGTTAAAACCACTTCCCTTCCTCTGTGGTTAACCCACCCCTTCACTCTGGGGTTTTCCCAAAACCCCCCTTCACCTGTGGTTCCCCAAACCCCTTCCCTTCTTTTAGTTCCTTGTCATCCCCACTCTGGGGTTTCCCCCTCACCCTTACTTTTGTAGTTCCCCCACCCCCTTCACTTGTGGGTCCCCAACCCCTTTCACTCTGGGGTTCTCCACATACTTCACCGGGGTTTCCCCCCACATCTTTTCCCACTCTGGGGGTTTCCCAAACATCTCTTCACTTTTGGGGTTTCCCCCAAACACCCCTTTCCCACTCCCCCAATTCCCCACACCCCTTCACTTGGGGTTTTCCCCAAACCCCCTTCTCTTTGGGGTTTCCCAACACCCCTTCACTCTGTGGTTCCCCCTCATTTTCCCCTTCCTGGTTCTCCACACCCCTTCACCCTCTGGGGTTTCCCCCTCTTTCCCCCTTCCGCCTTGTTTTGCCCACTTCCCCTTCACTCGGGTGGTTGCCCCACATCCCTTTCACTCGGGGGGCCCCCCTACTTATTCTGTGGTTCCCCCCTTTTTCCCTTCCCCTCTGGGTTCCCACCCTTCACTCTGGGGGTTCCCCACATCCCTTCCACTTGGGGTTTTTCCCCACACCCACTTCACTCTGTTTTTCCCCCAATCCCTTCACTCTGTGGTTAACCAAAATCCCTTCATTTCTGTGGTTAAAAAATTCTTTTCACTCTTTTTTTTCCCCCAACATAATTCACTCGGGGGTTTTCCCCCACACCCCTTAAACTTGTATTTCCCCGTCATCCTTCACTTTTGTGGTTCCCTACTTCCCTTCACTCTCTGGTTCCCCCCCTTTCCTTTTTCATCGGGGGTTTCCCCCACACCCCTTTAAATTTTGGGTTTCCCCCCACGCCCTTACTCTGTGGTTCCCCACATCCCTTCACTTGGGGTTTCCCCTTTTCCTTCACTCTGTGGTTCCCCCACATCCCTTCACTTGTTTTTTCCCCACACCCCTTCAGCCCTTATTTTTCCCCACTTTCCCTTTCATTTATGGCCCCCCACTTCCCTTCACTCTGGGGGTTCCCCAAAAATTCCATTCATTTCCTGGGTTTCCCCCAAAAACCCCCTTCACTCGGGGTTTCCCCCACATCCCTTCACTATCTGGTTCCCCACATCCCTTCACTCTGTGGTTCCCCACATCCCTTCACTCTTTGGTTCCCCACATCCCTTCACTCTGTGGTTCCCCACATCCCTTCACTCTGTGGTTAACCACATTCCTTCACTCTTTGGTTCCCCACATCCCTTCACTCTGTGGTTCCCCACATCCCTTCACTCTGTGGTTCCCCACATCCCTTCACTCTGTGGTTCCCCACATCCCTTCACTCTGTGGTTCCCCACATTCCTTCACTCTTTGGTTCCCCACATCCCTTCACTCTGTAGTTCTCTATATCCCTCCACTCTGTGGTTCTCCACTTCCCTACACTCTGTGGTTCCCCACATCCCTTCACTCTGTGGTTCCCAACATCCATTCACTCTGTAGTTCTCCACATCCCTTCACTCTGTGGTTCCCCACATCCCTTCACTCTGTGGTTCCCAACATCCCTTCACTCTGTGGTTCCCCACATCCCTTCACTCTGTGGTTCCCCACATCCCTTAACTTCTCAGTAGTAGTAACCAGTTACCAGTCTCAGTAGTAGTAACCAGTTACCAGTAACCGTCCGTTGACTCAACGACCAACCGTCTCTGCCTGAGTCACGGTCTTTCATATTGTGCTGACCTCAGCAGTATTCAAAGGCCCCCTCACATAGGGTACTGCAGCCGGCTAGTGAGTATTACGAGTGTAACCAAGGAGATAGGTACGGCTGGCAAGGGCTCACTCCACATAACAGCAATTATACGTAATAACAGCCTACGTGAGTATTTCTTCCCTAATCCACGTATCGAACTCCCACATGATAGTAAGTAAGTAAGTAAGTAAGTAAATTTATTCAGGTATACACAATACAGTTACATAGAATTATCATACATAGCAGCATATGTGTAGAGAACCTGGGATAACACAAAAAAGTCAGACAGAGTGACTTATTTCCATTGGGGTCCTTTTACCTTATTATTATAATATAAAGGTTATAATATTTTCTTATTATCTATAATGAAGATAACATCTTATTATCATACTAAAAAGACTATTACTACACGAGGGTCATTAAGACTATCTACAATACAGGGTCATTAAACTATACTACTACCCGAGGTCTTACGACTATCTAAAATACGAGGGTAAATTACTAGGGATAAGGTAAAATTTACACGTATTTTAGCTAAAAAATAGAAAATCATTCCCCTCCCTTTCTGTTGCTTCATTCATCAACACTTTTTGGCATTTCTTCTTGAACGGTTTTAAAGTATGACTGGCCTTGACTTTGTGGGTATCTGTTCCATTCCTTTATTGCTGTACAATAAAAGGTTTTTTGAAGCCTGGCCACTGACTGGGGGTACTACAAAGTTGTGCTCTCTCCCCTAGTACTATGATGCTGGGGTTCCCAACCTTGACAAAATTGACAGCAAGTTTATTCTGGACACTGTTCGTGAGAAATTTTTATAAACATGATTTAGCTTCAGTTGTTTTACTCTGTCTTCAACATTCAGCATATCCAACGCTGTAATTCACCCTGGCCTACTGTTTCTCTTGGTCCCAGCCCCCGGATGAATTTTACGATTTTGTTCTGGTGATTTGCATTCTATTCTTTCATTTTTTTGTCAAGGCAGAGTACCAAGAAGAGCAAGCGTAATCCATATGGCATTGTATAAGGGCTAGACATGGGGTCCTGCGAGCCTCAGTAGTTAGACACTGTGCTTTGTCTATCAGGGAACTTCAGCCTGGCATTCGCTTTCTTTACTACACTGTTCCCTATCAATTCTCCTGACATGCATGGGTCAAAGGGATTCCCAGATATTTAACTGATAAACCAAAGTGATGGACTCCCCCTTACACTGAACATTAAAATTATTTACCCTTCTCAGTTTATGTTTTCTTTCCAAAGAGAAGGCTTCATTTTCCCTAGGTGTAATGATAGTTTTTTGTCTACTAACCATTTGCTGCAGACTCCAGTTCCAGTGTTAAAACATTAGCAATATCTTGTGGGGCTTTACCTGTCACAACAGAGCACTGTCATCTGCATACAGTAGGAGTTTGCACTTGACACTGATAGGCATATCATTGACATAACATAAGAATATAAGGGACCCAGAATACTACCTTGGGGAACTCCACATGTTATCGGCATGGGTTTTTTTCTGTTTTGTTGATTTTGACTATTTGTCTCCTGTTGCTAAGGTAGGACTTAAACCAGTCTACAGAACCTTTCCGATAGCATGAAGTTTATTACATAATATATTGTGGTTGACAGTATCGAAGCCTTTTGCAGGTCTAGTTACCATACCTATGAGGTTCCCTTTGACATTTCAGTTTCTCAGGTAATCCATCAGATTAATAAGGGGGGTATCGGGTTTTAGTAGGATCTTCTAAAGCCCCATTGATAGCTATGGAAATGCTGTTGTCTTAAGGTACTAACTACTTGAGAATAACACCGCCCTCTCCAGAATTTTAGATATTAAAACTGAGTATACTAACAGGTCTAAAAGTTGCTTACATCAGACCTATTATTTTTCTTGAAGATAGGATAATCTGGCCTCCTTGAACCCCTCCGTACGGTATTAGTGGGGATTGATAGTTTATTATGTGAGCAATAGGGAAATTTACAGTTCAGAAGCACCATCTTTTAGGAACTTAGACGGGATTTTATCAGGGCCTGTGCTCTTAGTTGGTTTAACCCGCTTAGTTCTTTTTGAATGAAGTCATGAGATTTCACTTACTATTTTACAACTGTTTGGGGTTACCCCTTTATTGGTATAGTATGTTTGAAACTTATCAGAGTCTGTGTTAAAGGTATTTGATGCAGCTGGTAGTTTACTTACTAGTGTTGATGCAACAGATGTGTAGTAGGGAAATTAAAGCAATTTGCCACCTTAGATGTTTCGTGGCATACCTCATTATCGATAGTGAGTACTATGTTAGACCTATCTACTGGCTTATGGCTATACCCCAACTGTTTTTAGGGTTTTTGCCAGAGCTTTTTGGGTTATGCTTATATTCTTCAATTTTTGAGCAATAGTGCTTTGCCTTTGCTCCTTTTATAAGCCTCTGTACTCTGTTCCTCACCCTTTGGAATTCATTTAGTGCTGCAATATCCTGTCTGTTTGCTTTAAATCTTTTTAGCAGCTGGTCTCTGAATTTCATATTATCTAATATCTCAGTAGTCATCCAGGGTTCAGTTCTTCGTTTAATCCTAACCTCTTTAACTGGTGCAATATTATTAAGAATGGTAGTGAACATTGTTTTGAATTTTTCCCAGGCATCACTATGTGGTTCCCCACATCCCTTTACTCTGAGGTTCCATACATCCCTTCACTCTGAGGTTCCCCACATCCCTTCACTCTGTAGTTCCCCACAACCCTTCACCCGGTGGTTCCCCACATTCCTTCACTCTGTGGTTCCACACATCCCGTCACTCTGTGGTTCCTCACATCGCTTCACTCTGTGGTTCCACACATCCCTTCACTCTGTGGTTCCACACATCCCTTCACTCTGTGGTTCCTCACATCGCTTCACTCTGTGGTTCCACACATCCCTTCACTCTGTGGTTCCCCACATCCCTTCACTCTGTGGTTCCCCACATCCCCCTTCACTCTTGGTTGCCCTATCCCCCTTTTTTTTT
>NC_069404.1:21077378-21079878 GCF_026875155.1 Cherax quadricarinatus
TTACTGCTAACCAGAACTCCTAAATCTTTTTCGCATCCTTAATATTAAGATCTACATTATTTGTCTTAATATGTGCATGATTATTGTCCTGTCCAACATTTAGAACTTTGCATTTGTCTATATTAAACTGCATCTGCCACTTCTCCGACACTGCATCAGTCTATTCAAATCTTCCTGGAGTGCTCGAATGTCCTCTTCAGAATGAATTCGCGGGCCTATTTTGGTGTCATCCGGCAACTTTGCGATGTTCGCTCTTTATGCCCTCATTAAGTCGTTTATGTGATTGTGAACCAGCAGGGGGCCAACACTGAACCCTGTGGAACACCGCTCGTGGACACTTCCCCACTCTGATTTCTCCCCATTTATGCAAACACTCTGACTGCCTAATTGTCAACCATGCCTCTATAGGGGATAAAAATTTCTCCTCCTATTCCATGTGCTTTAATTGCTTCCTCATTAGTCTCTGATGTGGGACCCTGTCAAACGCCTTACTGAAGTCCATTATACACAATATCATATTCATTACCATGATCTACCTCCTCAAATACCTTAGTGAAAAAAGTTAATAAATTCGTAAGGCAGGAACGCCCCCTTTGTAGAAAACCATGCTGAGAATTGTTGAATTAATTTATGCTTTTCAAGGTTGGCTACGAACTGCCCTAGGCAATTATTATTCCATAAATTTTCCCCCACTCTGGAGGTTAGGCTTATTGGTTCTATAGTTCGAACTAAGGGACTGTCACTCTGTTTTGAAAATAGGTATTCACATTTGCCATTTTCCACTTATCTGGCACCATGCCAAGTTTGTAGTGATATGTGAAAAGATTAGCCAAAGGTGTGCTAAGCTTCCTCTTTCATTCCTCTTTAGAACCCTTGCATACAGTTCATCAGGGCCTGGGGATTTGTTAGGTTTTAATTTATCTGTTTGCTCTAAGGGACCATTTCATGGTGACCTATAGTACAAACAAGTTTGATTATCGTCCTGTTCTACATAATTTATCATTACTGTGGATTATCGCTGGTATCCTCCTGTGTAAAAACTGGAGAGGAGTATGTGTTTAAAAATTCTACACATTTCCTTAATCACTGTCAGTGTGGCTGACCCGAGGAACTTTTGAGTGGGCCTATCTTGTCCCTGATCTTACTTCTGTATACCTGAAATATAATCCTTGTGGGTTTGTCTTCGGATTCTCTTGCCAACTTTAACCTCATAATCTTCTTTTTGCTTTTCTAATTCCCTTTTTTATTTCTCCTCTTAACTGAATATATCGATTTTCTCAATTGCCTCTCTCTTTTGATTTGCTATATATGCCTCTCTTTTGACCAATCAGATATTTTAATCTAATGTTCATCCATTTAGATCATTTTTGTTTGATCGTGATTTCCCCTATTTGGAAATTAATTTGACCGAGCAGCTAGAACTATGCCTGGAAAGGATCATATCGGCAACCATCACACCTACCTGACCTTAGTCAAAGGTCATTCCAGTTCCAGCCCCCTAGGTTAATTTTTCAGTCCTATGAAATCAGCCAAAGCGAAAAGTCAGGGACGGAGAAAGGAGACTTGATTGCCATTATAGGGGAATTCCATGATATATTAAAACTGAGTGATTTGTGATCACTTTCACAAGCTCATCATAACCTCAGATTATTAATTAGTGTTTCCCTATGGCAAGAACCCAAGTCAAGGAGGATTATTTCCCTAGTTGGCTCTGTCAACAAACTGTTTTAAAAAACAATCTGGATTTCGTATCAAGAAAGTCACCCTGACTATAAATTTCCTGTTCAAATTGCTCCAGTCAATCTGTCTATAGTTGAAATCTCCAATTAGCACAACATTTTCGATGGAGATGCCTTACGAATTTCGTCCATAGAAGTTTACTGACTCCCTTCAGATTTGGGCCCTGTAAATCACACCCAAAATTAGTTTTGTCTCGGCCCTCTGAGAAGCTGTAACCAAAAGATTCAGTGGCAGACGCTTCTAATTTAATATTTGTCTAACACAACAATTTAAATTGTCTCTGACTTACATCGCCTACTCCTCCACCTTTCCTGTTGACCCTGTCCAGTGTGGAATAATTTATAGCCTTGTATGTGACATTCAGAGGGCATCTTCTCTTATCTTTCTGATTGAGCCAGGTCTCCTCTGTTATAGCCAATAATATCTATGTCTCTGCCACTTGCAATAATCTTAGCTCATCTTCTTATTTCTTACTTACACTCGCTATTTAGTATAGTAACCTTTAAGGGAGTAGTCCCTTGCTGCCCTCTGCTGTCCCCCTTTGTTTGCTGGGACCTGAATCTATTGTCTTTATTTTATAACTGTCATGCTGGAATGCCTTTTATACATTTACTGTTTCCAACCCAAGTGTTGCAACCATGCTTGTTGCCCACACACCACCCATACCTCTATCTTCAGGGGGCCAAGCCCATGATGACACTCTTTCATAGGTCACTGTTCTATCTAGGCTGGAATATTGCTGCACTCTAACTAGCACCTT
>NC_069404.1:21082378-21084878 GCF_026875155.1 Cherax quadricarinatus
AAGAAAAGAGAAATAAGTAGAAAAAGAAGAAGGAGAAGAAGGAAAAAGAAAAAGAATAGATAATGCAGAAAAAGAGAAGAAGAAGAAGAGAAGAAAGAAAAAGGAAAGAAAAAGAAAAGCAAGAAAGAACAGAAAAGAAGAAGAAAGAAGAAGAGAAGAGAAGAGAAGAGAGCAGATGTGTAGCAAGAAGGATAGATAAGAAAGAAGAGAAAGACTCAGAAGATAGATAGAGACAGGAACAGACAGAAAGTAAAGAAGAAAAAAGAGAGAAAAGAGAAAGGAAAAGATGGAGAAGAATAAGACAGAGAAAGAAAGAGAGAGAAGGGAGAAGAAGAATATGAATAGTAAAAAAAGTAGATTGAAGAAGAAAAGAAAAAGAAGAAGCAAAAGAAGAACAAGAAGTAAGAAGAGAAGAAAGAAAAAGAGAAGAGAAGAAGGAAGAATGAAAGAAGAAAGATTGAAAAGAGGGAAGTAAAGTAAAAGCAAGAGAGGGTAGTAGAAAGAACAAATATAAAAGAAGAGAAAGAAGAAACATAAAAAGAAGAAGAAGAAAGATTGTGAAAAAGAGAGAATAAAAGAGAAGAGGATAAATGAGAAAAATGCAAGAGAGAAAGAGAAAGGAATAGACGAGAGAAAAAGTGAGATAGAAGAAGAAGAGAAAAGAGAAAGACAAGAAAGAAAGAGAAGAAAAAGAGAAGAAAGAGAGTGAAGAAAATAAGAAAGGAGAAGTGAGAGCAGAAAAGTGAAGAGAAAAAGAGAATGAAAGAGAACACAAGAAGACAGAAGAAAGGAAAAAAGAGAGAGAGAACAATAAAAAGCAAAGAAAGAGAGTAGAAAAAAAGAACAAGAACTATAAGAGTGACAAGTAGAGTTAAGATAGAAGAAGAAGTATGGTAGTAATGTAGAAAAAAAGAGAGTAATGGAGTGAAAGAGAAAGATAATTGTTATGTGTTTTAGTAAGGAGGAAGAGATTAATAAAAGAAAAAGAAGAAAGATAGAGAGGAAGTGTAAGTGAAAATAGATTGAATAGAAGTAAAGAAAGAATGAAAGAAGAAAGAAGTGAAGAAGAAGAAGAGTAAAGAAGAATGTTGATCAGTTTTTTTTTGTTTTTTTTCTTTATTATATTGAAGAAAAAGAGAAGAGATGAGATGAATTTTGACAAAGAAAAGTATGAATTATGTAATAGTTTAAATAGAGTAAGAAAAGAAGATAGAAGAGAAGAGAGAGAAAATAAGATAGAGAAGATAGAGATATAGAAATAGAGGAAAGATGTAAAGCAAGAAAGTCGAATGTGGAATAAGATTGAAGTAATAATAAATAGAAAGTAGAATGAAGAAGAAGAAAGAGAACAAAGAAAGACATAAGAGAAAGAAGCGACAGGAGGCAAAGTAAAAGTAGAGAGTGATGACTGAGTAGAGAAGACATGAAAAAGAGAGTAGAGACTAACAGAGAAAAAAAGAGAAAGACGTAAAATAGAAGAAAAAGAGTAAGAGAAAAGAATGATGAGAAAGATAAGAGTTAAAAGAAAAGAAAGAGAATAAGAAACTCTGACCATAAATCAAGAGTGAAGTTGAAAGAGTATAATGTAAAGAGATTGAGAAAGAGATAAAGAGTGTATAATTGGATGAATGCATGTAGAAGAGAAAAAGATTAGGTATTTAGTTAGTAGTAGTTGAGAAAAGAAAGTCAAAGAGAAAAGATTGAGAATGATTAAGAAGAAGATGGAGATGAACAGTGAGATGATGATAGATGAAGAAAATGAATAAAGAGAGAGAAAACTAATAGATCAAGTAGATGAGAAGAGAAAAAGAAGAAGAGAAAGAAAGAATACTAAGAGAGAAGGCAGAGGAAAAGAGAGAAAGTCCAAAAATAGAAAAAGAATGAAAGTAGAAAGAAAAAGATAGAAGAATAGAGATAAAGATGAGTCCTGAAGAGATGAGTCAGTGAGAATTGTCTAAAGATCGAAAAAGAGAAGATAGTAAGAAAAGAAAGAGAGTGAAAGGAGAGGGAGGAAAGTATGAAATGTAGATAAGTTGTAGAAGAAAGTTTTGAGACAGTAGTTAAAGAGAAAAAGATTGTAAAAGCAGTAGATAGAAGAGAAATAAGTTGATGAAAGATAAAAGAGTGAAAGTAGAAGAGAAAGATAGTTAAAGAAGGAAGAAAAAGTAGTAAGTGCAAAAGATAAAGAAAAAGCAAGAGAGAAAAGAAAAGAGAGAAGAAAGAAAGAAAAAAAAGAAAAGAATTCATAGATAGGAGACAGAGAGAATGAAGAATGAAGAAGATAAATGAGAGAAGATGACAGTGATAAAGAATGTGAAATTAAGAAAGAGAGAGAAGAAGAAAGAAAAAAAGAAGAATATATAGTAAGAAAAGAAAGAGAAAAAATAATAAAGGTAAACAATAGAAAAAAAGAAAAGAAGGAAAAGAAGAAGAAAGAGAAAGCAAAGAAGAAAAACAGAAGAAAGACAGATAGAAGAAGAGAGTGAAAAGAAAGAGAAAG
>NC_069404.1:21092378-21125217 GCF_026875155.1 Cherax quadricarinatus
TGCATGGACACGGGGTCGTCCCTCTGTTACTAAAACAACAGGACATAGCCCACTCTCCACAAAGAGTGGCAGTAAAGCAACGCAAAGAACTACAGACCAATAGCACTAACATCCCATTCATAAATATTCTTTGAAAGGGATCCTAAGAAGCTGATCAACACCCATCTAGAAACCACATCAGTTACAAAAACCCAGGGCACGGGGTTTAGAACAGGTCGTCCTGTCGTATCAACTTCTGGATCACTACGGACAGGTCCTAAATGCACTAGAAGACAAAATGAATGCAGATGTAATATTATACAGACTATTGCAAAAAACTTCGACAAGTGTGACCATGGCGTATAGCGCACAAATTGCGTGCTAAAGGAATAACAGGAAAAGTCGGTTCGATGGATTCTATAATTTCCTCACTAACAGAACACAGAGAGTAGTCGTCAACAGAGTCAGTCCGGAGGCAGCTACGGTGAAAAGCTTCTGTATTCCACAAGGCACGTACTGCTTCCATCTTGTTCCTCATCCTCATATCCGAATAGGACAAGGATGTCAGCACCAGACCGTGTCTTAGCAGATGAACCCGAATCTGCATGACAGTGTCTGCCATTGCAGGGAACACTGCAAGGCTCCAGCGGACATAAGAACATAAGAAACGAAGGGAACACTGCAGAAGGCCTACTGGCCCAGCGAGGCAGGTCCAAGTCTCCTACCGGCTTCAAGCCAATGCACCCAACCTAGTCAGCGTCAGGTCACATTGACTTAAGGGAGGAACACGGCAACCGACCTGGTAGCACAGCTATCTGGTCTAATCACACCCACCCACATCCACTCATGTATTTATCCAGACCTTATTTTTAAAGCTACACAACTTCTGCCTCCTATAAACGGTTACTTGGGGAGTTTTGTTCACTCATCCACAACTCTATTACCAAACCAGCTTACTTTCCTATATCCTTCCTGAATCTGTATTTTTCCAACTTAAAAACCATTGCTGCGAGTCCCTGTCTAGGCTAGGATATTTTCAGCACACTATTACATCCCCTTTATGTATTCCTGTCTTCCATTTATACACCCTCAATCATATCCCCCTAATTTCTACGGGGTCTTTCTAGGAGAGTGACGATTCAGGGCCCTTAGTCTATCCACAAGGGAAGTTTCTGATACATGGGATCAACTTTGTTTCCTACCTTTGTACATTTTCAGAGAATTTATATCCATTCTGTAATAAGGTGACCAAACTGTGGCAGAATAATCTAAATGAGGCCTAACCAGATGTATAGGAGTTGAAAAGAACAAACCTGGAGGACTCTATTATTTATGCTTTTTGATTGAAGCCAAGGTATTCATTAGCTTTATTGCGAACACTTATGCACTGTTGTTTGGTTTCAGATTACTGCTAACCAGAACTCCTAAATCTTTTTCGCATCCTTAATATTAAGATCTACATTATTTGTCTTAATATGTGCATGATTATTGTCCTGTCCAACATTTAGAACTTTGCATTTGTCTATATTAAACTGCATCTGCCACTTCTCCGACACTGCATCAGTCTATTCAAATCTTCCTGGAGTGCTCGAATGTCCTCTTCAGAATGAATTCGCGGGCCTATTTTGGTGTCATCCGGCAACTTTGCGATGTTCGCTCTTTATGCCCTCATTAAGTCGTTTATGTGATTGTGAACCAGCAGGGGGCCAACACTGAACCCTGTGGAACACCGCTCGTGGACACTTCCCCACTCTGATTTCTCCCCATTTATGCAAACACTCTGACTGCCTAATTGTCAACCATGCCTCTATAGGGGATAAAAATTTCTCCTCCTATTCCATGTGCTTTAATTGCTTCCTCATTAGTCTCTGATGTGGGACCCTGTCAAACGCCTTACTGAAGTCCATTATACACAATATCATATTCATTACCATGATCTACCTCCTCAAATACCTTAGTGAAAAAAGTTAATAAATTCGTAAGGCAGGAACGCCCCCTTTGTAGAAAACCATGCTGAGAATTGTTGAATTAATTTATGCTTTTCAAGGTTGGCTACGAACTGCCCTAGGCAATTATTATTCCATAAATTTTCCCCCACTCTGGAGGTTAGGCTTATTGGTTCTATAGTTCGAACTAAGGGACTGTCACTCTGTTTTGAAAATAGGTATTCACATTTGCCATTTTCCACTTATCTGGCACCATGCCAAGTTTGTAGTGATATGTGAAAAGATTAGCCAAAGGTGTGCTAAGCTTCCTCTTTCATTCCTCTTTAGAACCCTTGCATACAGTTCATCAGGGCCTGGGGATTTGTTAGGTTTTAATTTATCTGTTTGCTCTAAGGGACCATTTCATGGTGACCTATAGTACAAACAAGTTTGATTATCGTCCTGTTCTACATAATTTATCATTACTGTGGATTATCGCTGGTATCCTCCTGTGTAAAAACTGGAGAGGAGTATGTGTTTAAAAATTCTACACATTTCCTTAATCACTGTCAGTGTGGCTGACCCGAGGAACTTTTGAGTGGGCCTATCTTGTCCCTGATCTTACTTCTGTATACCTGAAATATAATCCTTGTGGGTTTGTCTTCGGATTCTCTTGCCAACTTTAACCTCATAATCTTCTTTTTGCTTTTCTAATTCCCTTTTTTATTTCTCCTCTTAACTGAATATATCGATTTTCTCAATTGCCTCTCTCTTTTGATTTGCTATATATGCCTCTCTTTTGACCAATCAGATATTTTAATCTAATGTTCATCCATTTAGATCATTTTTGTTTGATCGTGATTTCCCCTATTTGGAAATTAATTTGACCGAGCAGCTAGAACTATGCCTGGAAAGGATCATATCGGCAACCATCACACCTACCTGACCTTAGTCAAAGGTCATTCCAGTTCCAGCCCCCTAGGTTAATTTTTCAGTCCTATGAAATCAGCCAAAGCGAAAAGTCAGGGACGGAGAAAGGAGACTTGATTGCCATTATAGGGGAATTCCATGATATATTAAAACTGAGTGATTTGTGATCACTTTCACAAGCTCATCATAACCTCAGATTATTAATTAGTGTTTCCCTATGGCAAGAACCCAAGTCAAGGAGGATTATTTCCCTAGTTGGCTCTGTCAACAAACTGTTTTAAAAAACAATCTGGATTTCGTATCAAGAAAGTCACCCTGACTATAAATTTCCTGTTCAAATTGCTCCAGTCAATCTGTCTATAGTTGAAATCTCCAATTAGCACAACATTTTCGATGGAGATGCCTTACGAATTTCGTCCATAGAAGTTTACTGACTCCCTTCAGATTTGGGCCCTGTAAATCACACCCAAAATTAGTTTTGTCTCGGCCCTCTGAGAAGCTGTAACCAAAAGATTCAGTGGCAGACGCTTCTAATTTAATATTTGTCTAACACAACAATTTAAATTGTCTCTGACTTACATCGCCTACTCCTCCACCTTTCCTGTTGACCCTGTCCAGTGTGGAATAATTTATAGCCTTGTATGTGACATTCAGAGGGCATCTTCTCTTATCTTTCTGATTGAGCCAGGTCTCCTCTGTTATAGCCAATAATATCTATGTCTCTGCCACTTGCAATAATCTTAGCTCATCTTCTTATTTCTTACTTACACTCGCTATTTAGTATAGTAACCTTTAAGGGAGTAGTCCCTTGCTGCCCTCTGCTGTCCCCCTTTGTTTGCTGGGACCTGAATCTATTGTCTTTATTTTATAACTGTCATGCTGGAATGCCTTTTATACATTTACTGTTTCCAACCCAAGTGTTGCAACCATGCTTGTTGCCCACACACCACCCATACCTCTATCTTCAGGGGGCCAAGCCCATGATGACACTCTTTCATAGGTCACTGTTCTATCTAGGCTGGAATATTGCTGCACTCTAACTAGCACCTTTCATGGCGGTGCGAAATTGCCGACCTAGAAAATGTACAGAGAACTTTCACGGCGGCGCATAAAGGAGATAAAACACCTCACAATCACTGGGAGTCGCTTGGGGTTCTAAACCTGTATTCCCTGGAACGCAGGAGGGAGAGCTACTTGATATATACACCTGGAAAATCTAGAGGTACTAGATACCGAACTTGCACACGAAAATCATCACTACGAAAGCAAAAGACTTGGCAGACGAATGCACCATCCCCCAATGAAAAGCAGGGGTGTCACTAGCACGTTAAGAGACCATACAATAAGTGTCAGGGGCCCGAGACTGTCAACTGCTCCCAGCACACAATATGGTGGGATTACCAACAGACCCCTGGCAGTCTTCAAGCTGGCACTGGGACAAGCACCTAAAGTCAGTTCCTGATCGAGCCGGGACTGTGGCTGTACGTTGGTTTGCGTGCAGCCAGCAGCAACAGCCTGGTTGATCAGGCGCTGATTCCACAGGAGCCTGGTCACAGACCGGGCGCGGGGGCGTTGACCCCGAAATCTCTCTCCGGTAAATCCAGTTATATAATATTTATATATATATATATATTATTATATTTATATATATATATATATATATATTTATATATATTTATACATATATATATATGATATATATATATTATAATTATATATTATATATATATATATATATATATATATATAAAATACATATCAGAATTGGAGGCGAGAAGAGAGTATGCAGGAGGTGAATGTATTCAGATATTTGGGAGTAGGACGTTTTGTCAGCGGATGGGTCTATGAAAGATGGGTGAATCATAGAATTGATGAGGGGAGAAGGGCGTGAGTGGTGCAATTAGGAAGTCTGTGGAGACAAAGAACTTTGTCCTTGGGGCAAAGAGGGGGAATGCATGAGAGTATAGTTTTACCAACGCTCTTATATGGGTGTGAAGCATGGGTGATGAACGTTGCAGCGAGGAGAAGGCTGGAGGCAGTGGGAGATGTCAGTCTGAGGGCAATGTTGTGGTGTGAATATAATGCAGAGATTCGTAGTTTGGAAGTTAGGAGGAGGTGAGGGATTACCAAAACTGTAGTCCAGAGCGCTGTAGAATGGTTGTTTGAGAGTGGGTCGGACAATGTATAGAGATAATGGAGCGAAACAGAGTGATTCAAGAGTTATCAGTCTGTAGTGGAAGGAGGCCGGGGTAGGGGTCGGCTAGGGATAGGGTTGGGGGAGGGGGTGAAGGAGGTTTTGTTGTGCGAGGGGGCTTGGATTCCAGCAGGCATGCTAGTGAGCGTGTTATAAAGTGATGGAGACAAATGGTTTATAATTACTTGACGTGCTGTATAGGAGTGTGAGCAAAGTAAAACATTTTTGAAGGGGTTCAGGGAAACGGCAGGCGGACTTGAGTCCTGGAGATGAGAAGTACAGTGCCTGCACTCTGAAGGTGGGAAGTGTTAATGTTGCGGTTTAAAAAACTGTAGTGTAAAGCACCCTTCTGGAAGACTGTGATGAAGTGAAATGATGGTAAGTATTCTTGTTACGGGCCACCCTGCCTTTGTTGGAATCGGCAGTGTGGATAAAAAAAAAATAAAAATACATATATATATTTATATTACATATATGTTTATTATATATGTTATCTTATCTATTGTTATAATATTATATATAATATATATATATATATATATATATATATATATATATGTATATATATATATATATATATATATATATATATATATATATATATATATATATATATATATATATATATATATATATTTATATATATATATATATATATTATATATAATATTATATATATATATATATATATATATATTATATATATATATATATATATATATATATATATATATATATATATATATATATATATATACGTATACATATATATATAAATATATATATATATATATATATATATATATATATATTATATATATATATATATATATATATATATATATATATATATATATATGTATATACATAAATTATATATATATATATATATATATATATATATATATATATATATATATATATATATATATATATATATATATATATATATATATATATATATATATATACATGTACATATATATATATGTAAATATATACATATATAATAAATATATATAAATATATATCTTAAAATGTATGAAGTGTTCCAAGCATCTTGATCGAAGTTTTCTTACTATAAGTTTTCATATATTTCCCATGCACAGTGCAGCCTCTATGAATTTAACACTTCCTTGAAATAATGATTACACATACCAGTAATTATATGTCAATAAAATATTTAACAAAATATTATTTTTTTATGGTGAAATCACTCAAGCCTCCTTGGAAATTGTTTCCTCGGTCGGTTTTTAACCAAAAGGTTGGTGACCCATCCCTTTCTAGGGGCGCTGCAGAACATGCTCACTCTGATGATTTTTGAAATAGGAACTCTATAAGGCCATTTTTACCTACTAATAAATCTACGTATGAATTCTTTCTTTATCACTTTAGTCATGCTTGAAAGAAACCTCTTAAAAATTCATGGCTGCTGAACTCTTGGTATGCATGGGAAATTATTTGTCAGCACTGTGATTTGCTGCAAAAAAAATGTTGAATATATATGGAAAAACCAACAACAATGTAGACATATATCTGTATATTTGGATGGAAATATAACTTTTGTTTAGCATACAATTTTCAAGCATATGAAAGCAACTGTATCTATTTGCGAAAACTTTTGAAAGACTATTTCAACAGTATATCCAAGAAAAAATGAAAAAATCATTTAAGTTGAAGCAGATCGCTCTGTGAAAGCATGCTGGCGTGTCAACCCAGACTTTCATTCATATAAACCACTTTCTGGTATGGTCTCTCGCTTGTTATTTGATTTACACAATCAAAGTTTTACATAAGTAGTTTTAATTACCCGAATATGCAAAATATACAAGAGCAACGATAAGGTGGAAAAATGTACATTATTGCGAGAATACTGCAAATCTTTAAAAACGTTTTCTTTAGCTAATGGAAAATTATATGCTAATACTCGAGTAAGAGCTTAGCAAATCTATCCTATAGTAATGGGAACCGTTGATTATTATGAAATCCTCTCTCATATTTTTTTTAAACAATCATGTAATCAAAGATATTAAAATAATCTTATATATCTTTTCAGTTAGGATTTCAATAGGGTAAGGTTCGTTGAATTCTCCTTAAATCGATCTTTAACAACTGTGTAATCAAGCCTCACATCTCGGCCGACATCTCATTATTATAAGCGAGATAATATTACATGTATCTACAGAGAAAAAAGAAGAATAACACACATTTGAATGGGTAGGGCCATAACCTGATGATAGGAAACTTGATCTAAGGAACTTGCATAATTCCTTCCATGGAATGTAAAGAACCACCCATTTGTTATTGCTATTCTTACTGCTGAACAGCGGTTTAGTGCCGATGAAGGTAGCGTAGGTAACAATGATATGGCCGTGGACTAGTTTGGCTTTAATTGGGTAGGAGTGAGTACACAACGGGCAGTGTGAGGGAGTGACCGCAAGCCAGTCCGTGGAGGGGGAGCACTTAAGTCTGTCAAGTCGGTCGGCCTAGGAGTGAGAGAGGGTGGGCTGTGCTTCCCACTGACCAAGGTAAGCCTACAGAGGGCAGCACTGAATGCCGCGAAATATGAACTAGTCAGAGCGGACGGCTAGGCTGTGTGCTCTGACAGTACAGGCTGTCTACATTTGCTCGGCCACGCACCTCGCGTCGTCCCGACGCGACAATACTGGTGGGCCCATAGGTATAAAGGAATTACACTAGCTACCCCAGAGAGTGACTGGCTTTCGCTCACTAGTAAATCAAAAATGGACAAAAATATGCAACAGGCCAAAAAAAAAACTCTCCCATCCAGGGGAAGAGAAAACTGGTTTGCCCGCGCTGTTTCATGGAGTAGAGAGCCCGGAGACGTCAGCACTGGAACTAAAATCTTCTATATACAGGTTGTCCGCAGGGCTGAACATCAGTTGACCACTTGTCTACTAACGTTGTTGCACCCTCACATCTGCAAACAATGACTGACAGTAGCATTTCCTAAGGTGTGACATGTAACTCAGAGGGCAGCACTGCCCTGACCTTAATACAGGCTTTTTTTCCTTTAGTTATAAAACACTGGTGCACATACGTACAATAATACTATATCCATGGAATTCATTACACTCTGGGTACCCTTCTAAAAGTATTTACATAAATACATGATGTTGTCCACCCTGACTCTATTATCGACTAGCTATACAATGTGTGTGCATTTATACCCATTTCTGCAAGCAAACAATTATTTAACTAGCGTAGGAGTCAGACAAGTCAGTAGGTACGTCAATGTCACAGAAATGTACTGTTGTCCTGGGTCGCAGGCCATAAGTATGGAGCCTTACTGGGCCGTCTTCCGTACCAGTAGTAGTGGGAGAAGGGATAGACGGTTTGTCCCTAACATTAGTCTGATCGTGGCGTTGCAACGCACGCGCCTCCAGCTCTGCTTCGGCCTGCATATGGTCCACATACTTCATGTGATCAAGGTGGGCTTCCTTGATAGTTCCCGTAGCAATCTCCCTCACCTCGAACTTATTGCCACGGAGCTGTCGTAGGACACGGTAAGGACCCACAAACTTTGGGACAAGTTTGTGCATACCTGGGGTCTGCACTGGGTTGAGCAACATAACTTTGCAACAAATGACGGAGAGAGCGATAGCCGAAGCATGAGAGGAGATGACTACATAATCTTGAGCTACGAGGGTGTACAGCAGACGGAAATCTCGTACACTCGACCGGTAGTGCTCTTGGGGCCCCTTAAGGACAGAATTAATGATGATCTTATATCAGAATTCCCTGACAAATTTGGCAGCTGTGTCCCACACACTACCCGACCACGACGAGAATATGAAGTTGATGGTCGGGACTACCATTTCGTAGCCTCGAGGGAATAAATGGAAAGGGACATCCAGAACCACCTATTTATTGAAGCTGGGCAGTATAATGACAATCTTTATGGAACCTCTGTAGCATCTGTTAAAGAGGTGGCTGAAAAGGGCAAGCACTGTATTCTTGATGTAAGTGGGAACGCTATAAAGAGACTTCAGGTTGCACAGCTCTACCCTATTGCTATTTTCATCAAACCAAAGTCTGCTGAACAAATTATGGAATGGAATAAAAGAATGACAGAAGAGCAAGCTCGTAAAACTTATGAGCGTGCTCTCAAGGTAGAGGGTGATTTTGGTGAGTACTTCACAGCAATTGTGGCTGGTGATACACCAGAGGAGGTTTATGCACGTGTAAAGGATCTGATCCACCAACATTCTGGCCCAAAGATTTGGGTGACTTGTAAGGAAAAACTATAAGATAAGGGAAGCTCCCTCATAGGGTCACCTGTATATCCCACCGCTGCCACCACTGTTATTGCTATTCTTACTGCTGAACAGCGGTTTAGTGCCGATGAAGGTAGCGTAGGTAGCAATGATACGGCCGTGGACTAGTTTGGCTTTAATTGGGTAGGAGTGAGTACACAACGGGCAGTGTGAGGGAGTGACCGCAAGCCAGTCCGTGGAGGGGGAGCACTTATGTGTGTCAAGTCGGTCGGCCTAGGACTGAGAGAGGGTGGGCTGTGCTTCCCACTGACCTAGGTAAGCCTACAGAGGGCAGCACTGAATGCCGCGAAATATGAACTAGTCAGAGCAGACGGCTAGGCTGTGTGCTCTGACAGTACAGGCTGTCTACACATTTCGTCTATCTCCTTTGGACATTTGAAGTTTGTGAGGATTATTTTAAATTTTTGAATGTCAGCTCAAAGGCAGAGTTTGCAATGGTAGTGACATGATAGATGCTTATGGAATGGTGTTCATTCGTCTTTTCAGTCCAGAGCGCCACTCTTCCTGGCTTCTGTTGCATTCCAGTTAATTGAACTTATTCTTCAGAATACTACCGAATAAGCCAAAACAAATTTTATTCCATTCTCACTTCCCTCCCGCCGATCGTTAGTATTTTTTCTGTCCTCTTATTAAACTTTTCTTGATACCGTAATTGCCATTTTGCATTTTCATATACAGTCAGATTGGTCATTCAGTAAAGATGTTTGAAGTCTTTATATATTAACACACCTTGTAACATTCAGCGGTCTTTATATCCAGTAGCTGATAACAGCTGGCAGCATATTACTGTGAAGTTGGCTACTACTCAAAATGCCAACCTCACAAACTCTTCTCACTTTCTTCTATACCTTCTTTTAATGGGACTCATTCTTCACATGTGGATATATTAATAAATTGGTGGTCAGAAACATTTGCAATGATAATCTGGTAATTGCTGGCTGCAGATACACTGCGTAAACTGAATACTCTTCGGCTATAAGAGCCATGATAAATGAATTCCTTTCCAACCGTACTGATGTTAGTCATTCATCAGCACTCTACTGACATTGTTTGCTTTGATGTTGTCGAAGTTTTCATTGCTACCTCTCGCCTTTGCTCTTGTTTATTTCTGTGCATCACCATTACCAATGCTCAAAATCAATAAAGAGTGTTTTGCATTTAGAAGTTGAAGTTTAACTCAGGTCTCTTTCATTGCTTTTGTAATTCAGTGGTGATTTGGTAGTAATAGTAGTGTGTTTGGGAGTAAGTATTCGGAGGTGTTTGAAGGTGTTAGGTTAGGTTAGGTTAGGTTAGGATAAGGTTAGTTAGGTTAGGTTTAGGATTAGTTTAGGTCAGGTTAGGATAGGTTAGTTAGGCTAGGTTAGGTTAGGTTGGTTGGGTTAGGTTAGGATAAGTTTGGTCAGGTTAGTTAGGTTAGGATATTAAGTTAGGTTAGGATAGGTTAGGTTAGGATTAGGATAAGTTAGTTTCAGGTTAGGGTAATGTTACGTTAGGTTCGGCTAGGTAAGGATAGGTTGGTTAGGTTAGGTTAGGATAAGTTAGGTTAGTTGGGTAATGTATAGGTTAGGTTATGTTAGGTGATTTGGTAGTATTCAGTAGTGTTTGGGTGAGTATTCGGAGGTGTTTGATGGTCTAGTTCCGGTTAGGTTAGTAGGATATGTTAGGTTAGGCTAGGTTAAGGTAAGGTTAGGTTAGGTTGGGTATAATGTTAGGTTAGGTTAGTTAGGTTAGGTTCGGTTAGGTTTAGGAAAAGGTGTTAGGTAGGTTGGGTTCTTGGTTTTAGTGATTGAGGGGATACTATAAAAAGGAAGATGGATGGTGATGTTAAACTTAGTTTTCTGGTGATTTTGACGGTGATTGGTAGTATTCAGTGGTGATTTGGTAGTAATCAGTAGAGTTTTGGGGAGGATTCGGAGGTGTTTGGTGGATTGTTAGGTGAGGATAGTTAGGGTAGGCTCGGTTAGGTAATTTTAGGTTAGGTTAGGTTAAGTTAGGTTAGGTTAGGTTATGTTAGGGTTCGGTTTAGGTGAGGTTCAGGTTATGTTTTAGGTTAGGCGAGGATAGGTTGGTTAGGTTGGTTCGGTTAGGTGTGTTGATTCAGGTGTTCTGGTAAGGCGAGACCTTCGTAAATTACCTGGAAGTGAACCGCTTTCATGGCTCTGTCTGTCCTTGAGTTGACGCAGGTGTAGGGTTAAGGAGAAGGCCGTGTGATTTTTACCTTGGGTGTGAACCGCATTACATGGTGCATCGGAGGGGGAAGGTGTGCACAAAAATCAGGCGGCAATACTTTTGGGTAAGGCATATAAAGCTCAATGAGTTCTCTCAGAGCGAGGAAGTTTTCTAGATTTCGGAAAATCGAGTACAATAGTTCTACCATTGAGTGTGTTTACCAACAAGAAAAATAATGTTCGATATTTTACGATAAAAGTTTTTTCAAAAACTATTTGGAAATATCCAAAAAATGGAGCGTTCAAGTAATTCTGGAGTACTCTAATTTATTTGGAAGTGTTCCAATATATTTTAGGTTAGGTTAGGATAGTAGGTTAGACGGTTCGGGAATAGGGTAGGTTATGTTAGGTTGGGTTAGGTAAGGTTAGGCTAGGTTAGGTTAGGTTAGGTTAGGTTAGGTTAAGGTTAGGTAAGGATAGGTTAGGTTAGGTTAGGTTAGGTTAGGTAGGTTAGGATAGGTTAGGTTAGGTAAGGTTAGGTTAGGTTAGGTAAGGTTAGGTTAGGTTAGGGTAGTCGGTTAGGTTAGGTTTAGGTTAGGTTAGGTTAGGTAAGGTTAAGTTAAGTTAGGTTAGGATAGGCTAATGGTTAGGGTTAGGTTGGTTTAGGATAAGTTAGGTAAGGTTAGGTTAGGATAGTTCGTTACGTTAGGTTAGGCTAGGTTTTAGGTTAGGTTAGTTAGGTTAGGTTAGGGTAGGTTAGGTTAGGTTAGGTTAGGTTAGGTTAGGTAGGTTAGGTTAGGTTAGGGTAGGATAAGTTATTAAGGTTAGTTTGGATAAGGTTCGGTTAAGTTAGGTGTGTGTGTGTGTTTGTGTGTGAGTGTGTGTGTGTTGTTTGAGTAGGTGGTCATAGAGTTTTTGTTGAATATATTGAATATAGTGATTTTTTTGGATTTGAAGCTGCTTTGTGGCTGCTGAACTGTGATTTTTTTGTGTGTGTTCCTAAGAGGTGTGTTGGGAGATGGGTGACGTGGATGTGAAGAAAAAATGCGGGTGAGTTTGAGAGGTGGTATATGGGGAGGGCTGTAATTCGAAAATACTTGGGCGATTTTACTGATATAAAGGTATGTGTGCATATTTTAAAAAAGAAATTATAGAATTTAAAAAGTTATGATATATTGGAAAATGAATGGAGGGGTGATGAACACTTGTCGCAATCGTTGGGTAGTTGATGTGCGTTAATATTCAATTTATGAGGATACACGGACTGGGTATGGAGAGGATTTATATTAGATTTTAGTACTGTAAAGAGGAAATGTATATTACATTCTAAGATTCAGTAAAAGGAAGGGAAAAAAAATTGTGGAATAAATTGGTAATTGCTGAGGGTGTGGGTAATGTAGTCGAATTTAGAGATACCGAAAAAAAAAAAAGGATTGATATAAGTGGGTTGTTGTTGTTGTTTTTGACTTTTTCTGATGAACTTAGTTAAACGAGAAAAATTGTGGGTTGTGTTGTGTTGTGACTTTCTGATGAAATTAGTTAAAACGGAGAAAAATATTGTGGGTATGTGTGTTGTGGGTTCTGGGTGTTGTGGTTGTGGGTGTGTGTTGTGAACTCGAGATACCGAAAAGATGTTACTATGTGGATGTTGTTGGACTTTTCTGATGAAATTAGTTAAAGGGAAAAAATTGTGGAGTGTGGGTGGATGTGGGTGATGTGGGTGTCTTGTGATTTTGATGAAATTAGATAAAACGAGAAAATAAAATTGTGGGGTTGTGTGAGTGTTGGTTTGTCGAAACTAGGATGCTGTAAAGATGTTTAAGTGGGTTGTTTTTGTGACTTTTTCTGATGAATTAGTTCTAAAACGACGGGAAAAAATTGTGGGTTGTTGGTGATGTGGGTTGTGGGTGATGGGGGTGGGATGTGGGTGTGGTGGGTTGTGGGGTTGTTGATCTTAGTTTAATGGTGATTTTGGTGGTGTTTTGAGTTGTATTCAGCGGTGTTTTAGTAAGTTTCAGTGGTGTATTTGGGGGAGTACTCTAAATGGTGTTTTGAGGTTAGTCAAAGGTGTGATTATAAGTTGTGGGTTGTTGTTGTTGTGACTTTCTGATGAAATTAGTAAAAATGAGGAAAAAAAAATTGTGCGGTGATGTGGGTGCGGGTTGTTGGTGTTGTGGGGTGTGGGTGATGTGGGATGTGTGTGTTGTGGGGTTTGTGGGGATGTGGGTTGTGGGTGTAGTGGGATGTGGGTGTTGTTGTCGAAACGAGAGATACGAAAAAGACGTTATAGTGGGGATGTGATGTGACTTTTTCTGATTGTACTGTGTCCCCTTATTAACTTTAATGAACTAAATTGTTAAAAACGAACGGAAAAAAAAATGTGGAGGTGTGGGGGTGTGTGAATTTCTGATGAAAATTAGATAAAACGAGAAAAAAATTGTGGGTTGTTGTGACTTTCTGATGAAATTAGATAAAAACGAGAAAAAATTTGTGGGTGTTGTGGGACTGTGGGTGTTGATGCCTTAGTTTATGAGTGATCTTTTAGGGTGTTTTGAGAGTCTTTCAGTGGTGTTTTGTAGTATTCCGTGGTGTATTGGGAGTACTCAAAATGGTTTGTTTTGGAAGTGTTTCAGTGTTGTTTGGATTGTTCAAAGGTGTTTTGAAGGCAGTTCAAATGATGTGCAAGAGTACTTATGTAGGTGTTCTGGGAGTATTCAGACTGTGATTTGGGGGGTGTTCGAATGCTGTTTTTGGAGTATTTAAAAGGGCAATTGATGGTGGGTTTTTTGGTGATGTTCAAAGTAAAGTGTTGAGTTAGTTTTGTTGATAATGTTGTGAAGTCTCTGCGAGGATTTTGGGGGGATGAGTTTGCACTTTAATGGAATGTGTAAAGTGTAGATAAATTAGAGATGTCAAAATCTTAATTTGGGGGTATTCAAAATGTTGTCTTGGAAGTGTTTCAGTGATGTTTGAAATGTTTCAAAGGTGTTTATTGTGAGTATTTCAATTGATTTTGAGAGGGTTTTGAAGGTGGTTCAAGGGTGTTTTGAGGTTATTAAAGGGTGTTTTTGAAGGTGTACAAATGATTATGAGAGTACTTATGAAGGTGTTCAATGATGTGCAGTGTGCAAGTTCGGTAATAGTTAATTAAATAAAAATAATAATCCTCTAGGATTTTCCAGGTGTTGATAATCATGTATCTCTCCCTCCTGCGTTCCAGGATTACAGGTTTAGAAACCTCAAGCGTCCAGTAATTGAGGTGTATTTCTCCATTATGCGCGCCGTGAAAGTTCTCTGTACATTTTCCTAGGTCAGCCAATGTCACTGCCTTGAAAGGTGCTGTAGAGTGCAGCAATATTCCAGCCTTGATAGAACAAGTGACCTGAAGAGTGTCATCATGGGCTTTGCCTCCCGAGTTTTGAGGTTCCTCATTATCCATCTGTCATTTTTCTCGCAGATGCGACTGATACAATGTTATGGTCTTGAAGGTGAGATCCTCCGACATAATCACCCCCCTCTCCCAGGATCTTTGACGTTGGTGTTTCGCTCTATTTTGTGGCAGAATTTGTTTTGTTACTCTGATGAAGATTTAATTTCCTCATGTTAACCATATCTGAGTAATTGAAATGTTTCAGCGTTGAACTTCATATTGTTTTCTGCAGCCACTGAAAGATTTGGTTGATGTCCGCCTGGAGCCTTGCAGTGTCTGCATTCGGAAGACACTGTCATGCAAGATTGGGTTGTCACTCTGCTAAGGAAAAAACACGGAGCTGTGCTGACATCCTTGACTATGTCGGATATTGAGGATGTGGAAACAAAGATGGGGTGCTAGTACTGTGCCTTGTGGAACAGAGCTTTTCACCGTGAGCTGCCTCGGACTTACTCTGTTGAGACTACTCTCTGTGTTCTGTTGTGAGGAACAAATATAGAACATTCGACCGAACTTTTCCTGTTATTCCTTAGCGGCGCATTTTGTGCGCTATTACGCCATGGTCACACTTGTCGGAAGGCTTTTGCAAAGTCCTGTATATATTACACTCTGCATTCTTTTTGTCTTCTAGTTCATTTAGGACCTTGTCGTAGTGACTCAGTGTTGAGACAGGAAAGGAGGGACGTTCTAACCATGTTGCCTGGGTTGTGTAACGATGGGTTTCTAGATGGGTGGTTATCTTGCCTTCTTAGGACCCTTTCAAAGATTTTTATGATATGGGCATGTTAGTGGCTATTGGTCCTGTAGTTCTTTGCTGTGCTTTACTGCCCTTTGTGGAGTGGGGGCTATGTGGTTGGTTTCTTAGTAACTGAGGGACGACCCCGTGTCCATGCTCCCTCTCCAAGGATGGAAAAAGGCTAGTGATAGGGGCTTCTTGCAGTTCTTGATGAACACAGAGTTACATGAGTTGGCCCGAGGGGCCGAGTGCATGAGGCATGTCATTTCTCGCCTGTTCCGAAGTCATTTGGCGTCAGGTTAACATCGGATAGGCTTGTGTTAATCAAATTTTGTGGCTTCTCATAAAAAATTTCATTTTTGATCTTCGACTCTCAGTCTGGTTAGCGGCTTGCTAAAACAACTGAGTCATATTGGGACTTGAGTAGCCTCACCATTACCTTGCTGTCATTGTGTAGGACCCATCTTGTTTAAGTAGGGGCCCAATACTGGACGTTGTTCTCGATTTGATTTGGCATAGGGAGGAAGAAATATTTGGGTTTCTTTCGATTTAATTTAAGCTTTTAGTTCCTTCCCGCGATTCCTGACTCCTAAAATGATTCTTTTAGCTTAAGTTCGATGCTTGCTATTTCCTGCACCAGTGTCTCCCTGCGCTTGCAGATATATTGACTCTTTTAGCCGCCTCTGTATTCTTTTCGACGCCTGTAAAGGGAGCGCCTGTCTTTTCTATTTACATCTACTCCTCCGTTTTCTTAGAGGAATAACCTTGTGCATACATCGAGTGCACATACGAGTTAATCTGGTTCTAGGCCTTAAGATTGGGTCTGTGTTGCTTTGTATATTTCCCCTTATATCGGTTAGGGACTGGTTACTTGGTCCCCACCTTACCGTTTTTGTTATTGAAGTTGAATTTGGTGAATGCCCTCGTGACTAGGTCTCATTTTGTCGGTTGGGGCTCCACGCATACATGTCTTTTTTGAAAACCCCAATTATGTGTGAACTGAGTATATTGTTTTTGATATGGTGACATTTCTTATCAGATAATCATTGTTGGAAGATGAGGTCTAGTGTATTCTCCAGTCTAGTGGCTTTATTATTTGCTGGTTTAAAAATGAATTTTGTGCAGAGATTAAAAGTTCGTGTGAGTGTGAGTTTTCACAGCGCTGCTCCTGGTGTTATTACGGCAAACAATATTTTTTGCTATATTCCTCCATTTTCGGTGCCTTAAAGTTGAAGCCCCCAGGAGCAGATGTTGCGGTGCAGGAGCTGGAAGATTTTCCAGACAGTGGTCAATTTTAACAGCTGTTCCTGGAATTGCGGGGATGTTGCTCCGGAGGCTTGTAAGACTACCACAATGACACAGGTTTTGGGTTCTCGACCTTTACTGATAAACACTCCTAGCCCTACACTACGTCATTTGAGGCATTAACAGACCGCTGAGCGTCTGTGCAAACAAGTGACTTCTGCAATTGTACAGCGCCAACCCCCCCCCCTTTCGTGCTGTTTCACTCTGTCACATCTGTATTGGTTGTAACCTGCGGATCCATATCGGTTGTCCAAGATGATCCTTTATGTGGGTCTCAGTGAAAAGCCGCGAACATTGCCTTTGCTCTGCAAGCAGTCCACGGATGAGAGGTATTTTGTTGTTTGTTGCTCTGCTTTAGACCTGTATATTTGCAAGATAGAATGTTATCGGACTGGTGGTATTGTTGGTACTGGGGGAGATTTTTTTCCGGCATTAGTATCTGTATCTGTTGGTTTGGAGTGGAGGCCATCGACTGCTGGTTCCACTCCGGAATGACTGGATTTGGTGTACGTTTCATGCCATTTCCTGCCCGTTTTTTTTCCTTCCTGGCCACTAAAATAACCTCTCCTCTTGAGTGGCTGAGGCTTACCCCAGGTTTTCCATGGCCTGGATGTTTTGTATCTTTTTGTCCCCTTTAGATGGTAGCTGGCATTTAAGTTATAGCACAGTCTTTCCTGTTACTGATAGAGGTCCACATTTCAGGGTGAAAAGCTTACAGGAAGGAGTTTGCATTTTCCTGTTGTCATATGGGCATGGCATTTTCATAGGGTGGTCTTTAGTTGCATGTTCCCATCTGTTTTTCCAGATTTCCCATGCCAGCAGATACCCAAGTGGCATAGTATGTGACGGTTGGATTCCGCTTGCCTTGGGTTTCTGTGACTGTATTCCTGTTGGTGCATGTTTCCCTGTCTTACGTCTATCCTCCCTAGCACCAACATGGAGCTCCCACCAGTTGGGTGTTGGTAATTTATCCTCCAATATTGCTATTGGAGTCCTCTTGTTTGCTATTTCCTGCGGTATTTTCTAGTTTGAATATTGGTTTTATCTCTTATCTTTGAACGACCACTTGTTTCCCTATTTGGCTCCTGTTCCCCTATGAGCGTCATTTATTTGTATTCTTCCTGCATATAATCCCGACTACCTGGACAAAATCTCCAGCTTCACCATGACTGTCTCCAGGACAGTATCTTCCTGCTTCCCATTTTCTGTCTCCCAGGACAGCATCTCCAGCTACACCACATTCACTGTCTCCCAGGACAGCACCTCCACTTTACTATTACTGTCTCCCGGACATCACCTCACAGCCTTCTCAGTTTGTTGACTAACATGGCCAGTATCAAGGGCAAGTACCATTCAGCCCAGACTTTTTATGTTCCCATATGTTGTAGAAAGCTTCCAGGCTTTTCTCTGAAAGCAGCTTTGATGTTATCCTCTTTTAAGACCCTTGTGATTTTAGCCACAGATTTTCCTCATTTGGGCATACCCAAAAACACTTCCTCTGTTTTATACTGCTTAGTAGGCTAGTTCTGGGAGATCTGCACAAGGGGGCGTGACACCATTTCCACAAAAATGGACCATTATCCATGTGGAAGCCCCGTTTGTTTGACTGACACAGACTACACACAGCTTACATAATTGATTTGCTATGGGTGATTTACTTGCAATTCTACTAGAACCTCTTGAAGATTATATTAATAACCTTAACAGTAAGCTCTAGCTATTGTATTTCTGTTTCTAACTCTTTTTGTATATCGGACATCTCTTTACCGTCACTCGTTCCTGATTTTTAATGTTTGTGTTATTTATAAGGGCGCCTACAACCATTCCGTTTACAGTCTGCTTATTGTCAAGGAAACTGTTTGGAAACGTCCCGGGTTCGGACCAGTCAAGGGTTTCGGACCAGTCGTCTGCTCTGAATCAGTGGAGCACTTTTTTAAAACATATGGTCCGGGTGATTTGAGCTAACACATTGAAGGATTTTCTACTGGAAATTCTCTGACCCGACGTAATTATGTGATTGAATGATTTTTTATTACAAAAAGTATAACATGCGGTGTTGAAGAGCCGGTGATATCTGGCAGTCCTACAATGACGACACGGTCGACCTCCTTGTTTATCAATCGCTGTATCTGGTTTCTATTTTTTTTTTTCGTCTCCACCACAATAATGCTATATTTTCACTATAGTCGATTGGTGCAAGTTTGGGGAAGGAACGCTTTTTTCTTTAGTTAATCAATTGCTTCTGTTGTGTATATGGGACATGGTAACTACAGGGTTATATGAAATTTCACAGTAACGTCTCGTTTGTTCAAGAAAAGAAACTAATGAAAGGCACTCCACTCACTTAAGATACATTATAATAACTGGTTAGTTGCTAATACTACACTGTATTCTGCCTATTCACCGTATTCACTGATTATATGCGAGTAACTAGCAAGCCAGGAAGTTTATTAAAAAACAGCTGGACCCTGTAGTAGTTTTCGGCGGGAACTACCTGGCACCGGCCGCTATAGGACTTATCACTTCTTATACTAAATTCATGTTTGTCAAATGACACCTGTAGCCTTTATCGCAATATACTAGGGAGCCATTGTAGTATACACGTTACTAGATGTTTACTCAGTTGTTCAGGGAGACTTTCTTTACTCTGACACGAAAAGTGCAATTATTATTATTTTTTTCCACACGGGACACAGGCTATGATTCCCTTCTGGCAGTAACTATGCTGGGTGGTGCACACTAATTCTCCTGTTTTTTGACTCTGTATATTATGTTTTCCGCCATGTTATGGTGCCAGGCGCGATGAGGATGGAGCCGGATAGGAGGGTATGAACATTGGATAAGGGCGAGCACGTGACTAGCGACGGGAAAACACGAGAGAACCCGGAGCACAACGTAAGTCACGCGGACACGCGGTCTCGAGGTCATGGGTGTGACTAGAAAGTGAGTGATTGTGAGATGTGAGTACTCCGTGTGAGAGTGGTGTGTGTGTGGTGAGTGGTAGTGAGAGTGTTAGTGAGTGAGTCAGTGAGTGTGGTGTGTGTGTCTGTGTGTGTGTGTCGGGTTTGTTGTTTATGTATGGGAGTGTTCTGTGAGTGTGTGAGTATGAGAGAGAGAAAGAGTGTTGGAGTGAGTTGTAGTGAGTGTGAGTTTGGACAGAGTGTGAGTGAGTTAGTTAGGTGTGAGGTGAGAGAGAGTTAGTGATGTGGTGAGTGTGAGATATATAAGATATATATATATATGATATATTATATGTATATATATATATATATATAAATTTATTATGTATACATTTTTATTATATATATACTATTATATTTATATCATATATATATATATATATATATATATATATATATAGATATATATTTATATAATATATATTAAATATATATACGTTTTACTTATTTAGTATTATATAGTATATTATATTATATACTATAAATATTATATATATATATAAGATATATATATATATATAATTATGTCATATAGATATATATGTATATATATGTATATTTATATATATATTTATATATATATCTATGTATATATATTATTATATATATATATATATATATATATATATTATATATATATTTATATATAAGTAGTCATAATTTCTACAGTAGCGACTCTTCGGAAAAGGCCTTCTACAGAGCGAACTTCCTTCCGATTTAGGCCTTCCTCTGGGGGGCTCCTTCCGGTTCTAGGACCTTCTACAGAGTGACCCCCTTTTCACCACCTAGGTGTTACTTCGGTTTGACCTTGACCTTGCCTCGCCCCGAGACTACCTCACCCTTGACCCCCCAACCCAATACCCCCGCATACGACCCCCCCTTCGCGACCCCCGCGCGGCGCCGCCCGCGCCACTTTCGCGACCCGCGCGCGCCCGCCGCGCCCTTCACGGACCCCCGGCCCGCGCCTTCTGCTGTCGCCTTCTGCAGCGTCCTCCGGATCGCTCCGCGTCTCGATTTTTTTTCCGATTTTTTATCGAATTTTTTTGAATTTCATTTTCTTGTGGCTCTCCATCTCCTCGGATCAAGGTTTTTGGATCCCCCCTATGGGGTTTTTCGAAATTCTTATGATCTCCTCAAATCAATTTTTTATGGATTGCCCCTCCACTTTCACCCCACCCCAATTTTTTTCACTGATTAATACAAGTTTTGGATTCCCCCCTATGGGGTTTTCGAGATTCCCCCGCCCCACTTTCCCCCCTAACCCCCAAAAATTTCTCAATATTACCAAGTTTTTGGATTCCCCCCTATTGGGTTTTCGAAATTCTCCAATTCCTCGGATCAAGTTTTTCATTTCCCCCTATGGGGTTTTCGAAATTCTCCATCTCCTTGGATCAAGGTTTTTTGGATTGTCCCACCTTACACCCCCAACCCCCACCTCAAATTTTTCACGGATAATCAAGTTTTGGATTCCCCCATATGGGAGTTTTGAATTTCTTATGAGCTCATCGGATCAAATTTTTGAGGTTCCCCCTCCCACTTTCACCCCCCTCCCACTTTCACCCCCATTTCCCAAAAATTTATCAATATTACCAGATCGATCTCCTAGGATCAAATTTTCTCGATAATACAAGTTTTTGGATGTCCCCCCTATGGGGTTTTGAAAGTCTCCATCACTTGGATCAAATTGTGTTGGATTGTCCCTCCTTCCACCCCAACCCCACCCCCCAAAAATTTCTCGATAGTACAGTTGTGGATTCCCCCATAATGGGGGTAAGCATGCTTATACAGGTCTAAACAAGTCAAATGACTAAGAAGGGTGATTTACTCGGCGGTTCAGTGACGTCAACTTTACAAGCTGAATCTTGTCGACCCTCTGTCAGTACGTCACGTGTTGACCCGCACATACAAGCGAATCTTGTCGGACCATTTTAGTTCATTAAAGTTAATAAGGGGGACACTTACCCCCTACACATATACAATATGGGCGAAAACATTTTCACTCTTAAATCCCAATTTTTCTCGTTTTAACCCTTTTAGTTCATGTAAAGTAATTAAGGGGACACACTACTTCAGAAAGTCACTACATCGCTTAATCCACTTTTGTTAAATTCACTAGTCACAATTTTAAATATTACAAAGGTTAAATACGCACTTTTACTTTCTGAACACTTCAAAAACTCTCTCATCAATCTTTGAATACTCACAAAAATACCTTTATACAGTTACAACAACACTGAAATACTCCAAAAACATCATCGAACCACCCCCAGATCACCTCGGAATACTCCCAGAACACCATCTAAGTACTCTTGACACATCATTTGAACACATTCATAAAGTACTCTCATAATTCATTTGTACACCTCAAAAAAACACCTTTGAATAACCTCAAAACACTCTTGAACACCTTCAAAACACTCTCATAAATCATTTGGAATACTCACATAAACACTTTGAACATTTCCAAACCTCATTGAAACATTTCCCAAGACAACATTTTGAATACTCCCAATTAAGATTTGACATTCTCTAACTATCTACACCTTACACATTTCATTAAATTACAAACTCATCCCCAAAATTCCTCCAGAACTTCACAAAACATTATCACAAAAAACTAACTCAAACACTTTATTTGAAATCACCAAAAAAACACCATCAAATTGCCTTTAAATACTCCAAAAACATTTCATTCGAACACCCCCAATCACATCTGAATACTCCCAGCGCACTACATAAGTATCTTGCACATCATTTGACAACATTCAAAAACACCTTTGAACATTTCCAAAACAACACTGAAACACTTCCAAAACACATTGGAAGTTACTCCCCAAATACACCACTGAATACTACTAAAACACCACTGAGACACACAAAAACACACTTAAATCACCATAAACTAAGATCAACACCCACATCCCACAACACCCACACTTTTTCTCGTTTTCATCTAAACTTTCATAGAAAGTAACAAAACAACCCACAATTTTTGTTCTCGTTTATCTAATTTCATCAGAAAGTCACAACCCCCACACCGCACATTTTTTTTCTCGTTTTAAACCCTTTTATTCATTAAAGTTAATAAGGGGACACGTACATCAGAAAAAGTCCATCAACAACCCACTTATAACGTCTTTTCGGTATCTCTAGTTCGACACAAACACCCAATCCCAAACACCACAACCACATCCCCCCCTCCCACAACACACACAACCCAATTCACCAACCCACAACACACACAACCCCACCCACATCACCACAATTTTGTTTTCGTTTTAACTAATGTCATCAGAATGTCACAAACAACAACAACCACAACTTTATCACACCTTTGAATAACCTCAAAACGCCATTTGAGTACTCCCAATACCCCATCAATACTCTTAATACACCGCTGAATACACTCAATAACACCACCAAAAAATCCACCATAAACTAAGCTCAAACACCCCACAACCCACAACACCCCACATCCCACATCACCACACCACATCACAACAAACCCACAAATTTTTTTTCTCGTTTTAACTAATTTCATCGAAAAAGTCACAAAAACCAACCACTGATATCATCTTTTCAGCATCTCTAGTTCGACAAACCAACACACACATCCCACAACACCCACAAACCCCACAAATTTTTTATCGTTTTATATAATTTCATCAGCATGTCACAAAACCCAACAACACCCACATCACCCCACTCCACAATTTTTTCTCGTTTTAAACTAATTTCATCAGAAAAGTCCAACAACAACCCCTTATAACGTCTTTTTCGGTATCTCTGTTCGGACAACAAACACCACAACCCACAACACCCAAAACCCACAACACTCACAACCCAAAATATTTTCTCGTTTTAACTAATTTCATCCAGAAAGTCACAACACACACAACCCACAATTTTTCTCGGTTTAAACTAATTTCATCAGAAAAAGTCACAAACAACAACAACCCACTTATATCATCTTTTTCGGTACTCTAATTCGACTACATTACCTCAACCTCATCAATTAACAGTTGATTCACAATTTTGTTTCCCTTCTTTTTACTGAATCTTAAATGTAATACACATTTCCTCTTTACATTACTAAAATTTAATAAAATCCTCTCCATCCCAGGCCCTGGTATCACATAAATTGATATTATACTCACCTCAATACCACTATTGCGACATGTTTTCAACACCCTCCATTCTTTTTCCCAATATATCATAACTTTTAAATTCTATAATTTTTTTTTTAAAATATTCACACATTACCTTTATATTCAGTAAAATCTCCATAGTTCTAATTACAACCCTCCCCATACACCTCTCCATCTCAACCCATTTTCTTTCAATCCACTCACCCACTTCCAACACACCTCTTCTGAACACACACAAAAAAATACACATTTCACATCTACAAATGCATCTCATTCCACTAAAATGACTATATTCAAGGATATTCACCAAAAACTCTATGACCACCTAACACACACACACACACACCACACACACACAACACACACCACCTAACCTAACCGAACCTATCTAACCTAACCTTGCTAACATACCTCCATATTAAAACCTAACCTACCGAACCTTACCTTACCTAACCTAAACCTACTGGCCTAACTAACCTAACCAAACCTAACCTAACCTACCCCGAACCTAACTAACTAACCTTACCTAACCTACCTAACATTGCATACTAACCTAACCTAACCTAAACCTAACCTAACCTAAAACTAGACTAACCTACCTAATGGAACCTATACTAACCTAACCTTACCTAACTTATCCTAACCTAACCTAAACCTAACCTACCTAACCTAACCTAACTTAAGCTATCCTAACCTAACTAACCTAACCTACCTAACCTAACCTAACTGAACTACCCTAACCTAACCTAACCTTACCTAACCTAACATAACCCAACCTAACCCTAACGTCTCCTAGCCTAACCTAACCTAACCTAAACCTATCCTAACCTAACTATCCTAACCTTACCTAACCTAGCCTAACCTAACCTAACCTACTTAACCTAACCTAAACTAACTAAACTGACCTAAACCTAAACCAATCCTAACCTAACCTTCCTAACCCAACCTAACCTAACCTACCCTACCCTACCCAAACCTACTATCCTAACCTAACCTAAAAATATATTGGAACACTTCCAAATACAATTAGAGTACTCAGAATACTTTGAACGACTCCATTTTTGGGTATTCCAAATTAGTTTTGAAAAACTTTATGTAAATCGAACATTATTTTTTTGTTGTAACACACTCAAAGTAGAAATAGTTACTCGATTTCCGAATAGAAACACTTTCTCGTTGAGAGACTCATTGAGCTTTATATGCTTACCCCAAAAGTATTGCGGCATGATTTTTGTAGTCCCTTCCCCTCCCAACGCCCACCATGTAATGTGGTTCACACCCAAGGTAGAAAATCCACACGGCCATCTCCTTACCCTACACCTGCTTCATCTCAGGACGACTGACGCCATGAAATGCGTTTCACATCCAAGGTGGATTTAGATAATCATCGCCGTACCGAAAACACCTGAATCAACTCACCTAACCGAACTAACCTAACTATTCCTAGCCTAACCTACCTAGCCTAACTAACTTAAACTAACCTAACTTAACCTAACCTAACCTAACCTAACTAACTTAAACCTAACATTAACTAAACCTAACCTAACCTAACTAAAACCTAACGTAACCTAACCTAACCTACCTATCTTAACCTAACTAACCTAAACCTAGCCGACCTAACCCAACCTAACGAACCTAACCTAACCTATCCTAACCTAACTAACCTATCCTAAACCTAACTTTACCTTAACCTAGGCCTAACCTAACCTATCCTTACTAACACCACAAACACTCCGAATACTCCCAAAACACTACTTGTTTACTAACAATCACCACTGAATACTACCAAATCCACGTCAAAATCACCAGAAACTAAGTTTAACATCATCAACTTCCTTTTTATAGAAATCCCTCAACAAATCCAATATAACCAAGAACCCAACCTAACCTAACCTTTCCTTACCTAACGAACTATCCTAACCGAACCTACCTAACATTACCCAACCTAACTAACCTTACTAACCTGCAAACCTAACCTATCCTAACTAACCTAACCTACACCATCAAACACTCCGAATACTCCCCCAAACACTACTGATTATACCAAATCACCTAACCTAACCTACTAACATACCCAACTAACCTACTTATCCATAACCTAACTCTAACCTACCTAACTATCCTAACCAAAACATTACCTAACCTAACTTATTCCTAACCTAACCTAACCTAACCTAACCTAACTTATCCTAACCTATACCTAACCTGACCTAACTTATTCTAAACCTAACCCAACCTAACCTACTAACCTAGCCTAACCTAACCTAACCAGCACCTAACTTATCCTAACCTACCTACCTAACTTATCCTATCCTAACCTAGCCTAAACCTAACACTTCAAACCCTCCGAAATACTCCCAAAACACTACTGATTTCTACCAAATCACCACTGAATACTACCAACATCACGTCAAAATCACAAGAAACTATTTATCATCACCATCCAACATCTTTTTTATAGAATGGATATTTTACCGCATTTTTGTTGCTATGCATTTCCTCTTCCACTTCATCCCTAAAACACCTTCCTTATTCATTCCGGATATCTCGGAGAGTTGTTTTCACCCGACGGGGCCCATCATGACATTAGGAGCCAGAGTGTAGTAGGTGGAGTTGGAGTGGTGATGGTTTGCTCTGGCTCCTACGTGTGATGGGCCCCGTCGGGGGTTTTAAAACAACTCTAGGAGATATCCGGGAATAATAAGGAAGGAGGTTTCGGGATGATGTGGAAGAGAAATGCGATATGCAACATAAAAATGCGGGGGTAAGAATATTCATTTATAAAAAGGATGTTGGATGGTGATGATAAACTTAGTTTATGGGATTTTGATGGTGATTTTGTAGTATTCAGTGGTGATTTGGTAGTAATAGTAGTGTGTTTGGGAGTAAGTATTCGGAGGTGTTTGAAGGTGTTAGGTTAGGTTAGGTTAGGTTAGGATAAGGTTAGTTAGGTTAGGTTTAGGATTAGTTTAGGTCAGGTTAGGATAGGTTAGTTAGGCTAGGTTAGGTTAGGTTGGTTGGGTTAGGTTAGGATAAGTTTGGTCAGGTTAGTTAGGTTAGGATATTAAGTTAGGTTAGGATAGGTTAGGTTAGGATTAGGATAAGTTAGTTTCAGGTTAGGGTAATGTTACGTTAGGTTCGGCTAGGTAAGGATAGGTTGGTTAGGTTAGGTTAGGATAAGTTAGGTTAGTTGGGTAATGTATAGGTTAGGTTATGTTAGGTGATTTGGTAGTATTCAGTAGTGTTTGGGTGAGTATTCGGAGGTGTTTGATGGTCTAGTTCCGGTTAGGTTAGTAGGATATGTTAGGTTAGGCTAGGTTAAGGTAAGGTTAGGTTAGGTTGGGTATAATGTTAGGTTAGGTTAGTTAGGTTAGGTTCGGTTAGGTTTAGGAAAAGGTGTTAGGTAGGTTGGGTTCTTGGTTTTAGTGATTGAGGGGATACTATAAAAAGGAAGATGGATGGTGATGTTAAACTTAGTTTTCTGGTGATTTTGACGGTGATTGGTAGTATTCAGTGGTGATTTGGTAGTAATCAGTAGAGTTTTGGGGAGGATTCGGAGGTGTTTGGTGGATTGTTAGGTGAGGATAGTTAGGGTAGGCTCGGTTAGGTAATTTTAGGTTAGGTTAGGTTAAGTTAGGTTAGGTTAGGTTATGTTAGGGTTCGGTTTAGGTGAGGTTCAGGTTATGTTTTAGGTTAGGCGAGGATAGGTTGGTTAGGTTGGTTCGGTTAGGTGTGTTGATTCAGGTGTTCTGGTAAGGCGAGACCTTCGTAAATTACCTGGAAGTGAACCGCTTTCATGGCTCTGTCTGTCCTTGAGTTGACGCAGGTGTAGGGTTAAGGAGAAGGCCGTGTGATTTTTACCTTGGGTGTGAACCGCATTACATGGTGCATCGGAGGGGGAAGGTGTGCACAAAAATCAGGCGGCAATACTTTTGGGTAAGGCATATAAAGCTCAATGAGTTCTCTCAGAGCGAGGAAGTTTTCTAGATTTCGGAAAATCGAGTACAATAGTTCTACCATTGAGTGTGTTTACCAACAAGAAAAATAATGTTCGATATTTTACGATAAAAGTTTTTTCAAAAACTATTTGGAAATATCCAAAAAATGGAGCGTTCAAGTAATTCTGGAGTACTCTAATTTATTTGGAAGTGTTCCAATATATTTTAGGTTAGGTTAGGATAGTAGGTTAGACGGTTCGGGAATAGGGTAGGTTATGTTAGGTTGGGTTAGGTAAGGTTAGGCTAGGTTAGGTTAGGTTAGGTTAGGTTAGGTTAAGGTTAGGTAAGGATAGGTTAGGTTAGGTTAGGTTAGGTTAGGTAGGTTAGGATAGGTTAGGTTAGGTAAGGTTAGGTTAGGTTAGGTAAGGTTAGGTTAGGTTAGGGTAGTCGGTTAGGTTAGGTTTAGGTTAGGTTAGGTTAGGTAAGGTTAAGTTAAGTTAGGTTAGGATAGGCTAATGGTTAGGGTTAGGTTGGTTTAGGATAAGTTAGGTAAGGTTAGGTTAGGATAGTTCGTTACGTTAGGTTAGGCTAGGTTTTAGGTTAGGTTAGTTAGGTTAGGTTAGGGTAGGTTAGGTTAGGTTAGGTTAGGTTAGGTTAGGTAGGTTAGGTTAGGTTAGGGTAGGATAAGTTATTAAGGTTAGTTTGGATAAGGTTCGGTTAAGTTAGGTGTGTGTGTGTGTTTGTGTGTGAGTGTGTGTGTGTTGTTTGAGTAGGTGGTCATAGAGTTTTTGTTGAATATATTGAATATAGTGATTTTTTTGGATTTGAAGCTGCTTTGTGGCTGCTGAACTGTGATTTTTTTGTGTGTGTTCCTAAGAGGTGTGTTGGGAGATGGGTGACGTGGATGTGAAGAAAAAATGCGGGTGAGTTTGAGAGGTGGTATATGGGGAGGGCTGTAATTCGAAAATACTTGGGCGATTTTACTGATATAAAGGTATGTGTGCATATTTTAAAAAAGAAATTATAGAATTTAAAAAGTTATGATATATTGGAAAATGAATGGAGGGGTGATGAACACTTGTCGCAATCGTTGGGTAGTTGATGTGCGTTAATATTCAATTTATGAGGATACACGGACTGGGTATGGAGAGGATTTATATTAGATTTTAGTACTGTAAAGAGGAAATGTATATTACATTCTAAGATTCAGTAAAAGGAAGGGAAAAAAAATTGTGGAATAAATTGGTAATTGCTGAGGGTGTGGGTAATGTAGTCGAATTTAGAGATACCGAAAAAAAAAAAAGGATTGATATAAGTGGGTTGTTGTTGTTGTTTTTGACTTTTTCTGATGAACTTAGTTAAACGAGAAAAATTGTGGGTTGTGTTGTGTTGTGACTTTCTGATGAAATTAGTTAAAACGGAGAAAAATATTGTGGGTATGTGTGTTGTGGGTTCTGGGTGTTGTGGTTGTGGGTGTGTGTTGTGAACTCGAGATACCGAAAAGATGTTACTATGTGGATGTTGTTGGACTTTTCTGATGAAATTAGTTAAAGGGAAAAAATTGTGGAGTGTGGGTGGATGTGGGTGATGTGGGTGTCTTGTGATTTTGATGAAATTAGATAAAACGAGAAAATAAAATTGTGGGGTTGTGTGAGTGTTGGTTTGTCGAAACTAGGATGCTGTAAAGATGTTTAAGTGGGTTGTTTTTGTGACTTTTTCTGATGAATTAGTTCTAAAACGACGGGAAAAAATTGTGGGTTGTTGGTGATGTGGGTTGTGGGTGATGGGGGTGGGATGTGGGTGTGGTGGGTTGTGGGGTTGTTGATCTTAGTTTAATGGTGATTTTGGTGGTGTTTTGAGTTGTATTCAGCGGTGTTTTAGTAAGTTTCAGTGGTGTATTTGGGGGAGTACTCTAAATGGTGTTTTGAGGTTAGTCAAAGGTGTGATTATAAGTTGTGGGTTGTTGTTGTTGTGACTTTCTGATGAAATTAGTAAAAATGAGGAAAAAAAAATTGTGCGGTGATGTGGGTGCGGGTTGTTGGTGTTGTGGGGTGTGGGTGATGTGGGATGTGTGTGTTGTGGGGTTTGTGGGGATGTGGGTTGTGGGTGTAGTGGGATGTGGGTGTTGTTGTCGAAACGAGAGATACGAAAAAGACGTTATAGTGGGGATGTGATGTGACTTTTTCTGATTGTACTGTGTCCCCTTATTAACTTTAATGAACTAAATTGTTAAAAACGAACGGAAAAAAAAATGTGGAGGTGTGGGGGTGTGTGAATTTCTGATGAAAATTAGATAAAACGAGAAAAAAATTGTGGGTTGTTGTGACTTTCTGATGAAATTAGATAAAAACGAGAAAAAATTTGTGGGTGTTGTGGGACTGTGGGTGTTGATGCCTTAGTTTATGAGTGATCTTTTAGGGTGTTTTGAGAGTCTTTCAGTGGTGTTTTGTAGTATTCCGTGGTGTATTGGGAGTACTCAAAATGGTTTGTTTTGGAAGTGTTTCAGTGTTGTTTGGATTGTTCAAAGGTGTTTTGAAGGCAGTTCAAATGATGTGCAAGAGTACTTATGTAGGTGTTCTGGGAGTATTCAGACTGTGATTTGGGGGGTGTTCGAATGCTGTTTTTGGAGTATTTAAAAGGGCAATTGATGGTGGGTTTTTTGGTGATGTTCAAAGTAAAGTGTTGAGTTAGTTTTGTTGATAATGTTGTGAAGTCTCTGCGAGGATTTTGGGGGGATGAGTTTGCACTTTAATGGAATGTGTAAAGTGTAGATAAATTAGAGATGTCAAAATCTTAATTTGGGGGTATTCAAAATGTTGTCTTGGAAGTGTTTCAGTGATGTTTGAAATGTTTCAAAGGTGTTTATTGTGAGTATTTCAATTGATTTTGAGAGGGTTTTGAAGGTGGTTCAAGGGTGTTTTGAGGTTATTAAAGGGTGTTTTTGAAGGTGTACAAATGATTATGAGAGTACTTATGAAGGTGTTCAATGATGTGCATTTAAAAAAACATTAGAAAAGGATATATATATATAATATTATATATTATAATATATATATATATATATATATATTATATATATATATTTTGTTGTGTGTGTGTGTGTGTGTGTGTGTGTGTGTGTGTGTGTGTGTGCGTGTGTGTGTATATAATGCAAATATCGCAAATCAAGCAATACAGGATGCAAAGCAACCACGGGGGAGTAGAATGATAGCTCTTGGCCTTCCGTGTTGCAATCAACACTTCTTCAGGAGCTAGCAAAATTGCTGAAAAGAGGACACTGTCCAACCAAATTCAATCCCACAGAACCATCTTCACTGGAGTGAGTAAGTGAGGGAGGGAGAGAGGAGGGTACAAGAAGTGCCCTCAAGCACAACAGTGCCCACAGCCAGAATAATGAATATTATAGCATTAGAAAAATTCCACAGGCAATAATACTGTAGTAGCCTAAACGAAATTATCGTGGCAATAATAAAAAATTCGGTCTTATTCCACTATGACATCAATAGCTTTACATACATGAATATATTGTCAGTGATATAGAAGTTACTGGCAAGTAAAAGGTACCTTCCCATGGGACAACGTGTCCCTTTAAAGTGGCCAGAAAATGGTAACATTTTCTAAAACCTGTTGAAAAGAAACTGGCCTCATTAAAATAAACTCATTTAAAGAAGGAGACATCTGCCATAACAAGAAAGACGGCCAAAGATATTCAACCCACACAATTCTGAGGCAAACTGGTTAAACCTTCAGAAACTGCAGGAAAAATAGGCCTTAATTCCTCGGTGTAGCACTACATTTAAGACAGTCTAATGCATTAATATAAGAGCCCAATTTTAGACTGTGTACTATTGCGTCAACTTAAAAAAGTATCTAAATTGAAAAGCTCGTCACTGATATTGTATAATGACCGCCTATCATGCTTAATAACTGCCGATTCTACAATATTCCTTTCAAGCCAGGAGGAACAAGGGAAGATGACTCTTCCTTCCCTCCAATTTGCCGGGTTATTACAAGCTCTAATGTGGTTGACACTCGCGTTCGATTCCTGTGCTATATGTATCGAATAATGGTGCTTGGAAATTCTCACCACCAATGGTTTTCCCCTTTTTCCCAAATTGGAGAGACTGTATCAATTGCAACCAACTCTATAGACACCACCAACACGTTGTTGGGGTGCATTCTTAATCATGATGCTTCTAACAGTCCGTGATTTTTTAAATACTACTTGTATATTAAATGTTCTAAGAGCATTCGGCAGGATAGATTAATTCTTGTTATATGTGAGGACCAGCACATTCTTAGTCTGAGGTGTTATCCTAGGCTCTGTTCTATAACAAGTTTTCTTAGCTGCCAGAAAGGCAGATTTCACAAACGGCAGATTCCGGACTGCACACTATATAGGCTTTCAAAAACATAGTAAGAAATGCACTCCTTTTGGCTCTAGTCTCATGGATGGAATAGTAGTGAATGTATGAGCACACATTGGTCGCCTTCCTATATACTGTAAACTTAAACTTTCTATCAACCCGGTGTATCAACACATCCAAGAATGGAAGTTTTCGAGGCTTGACTGTTGAAAAATATCCTGCCATGTAGAGCTAAATGGTTCAGATATGTGGATGACATCTTGTGTCTCTGGCCAAATGATGTGGCCCTTGATACATTTTTACCAAGACTTAATGCTTTAGTCCCATGTATTAAATTTACCGTGGAGAAAGAGGTGGACTGTAAACTTCCATTCTTAGATGTGTTGATACACCAGGTTGATAGAAAGTTTAAGTTTACAGTATATAGGAAGGCGACCAATGTGTGCTCATACATTCACTAC
>NC_069404.1:21125717-21151653 GCF_026875155.1 Cherax quadricarinatus
GACGGAAGCCTGATTATTATTACAAAAAAAAAATATTATCCATCAACGGGAAAAGATAAAAATTTTTTTGTTGAAATTTTTGAAAAATGAAAAGCTATTAATTTTAAATTTAATGATAAATGCCACAATTTCTCGAGCACTCCTAAAATAAGAGAAAAAAAACCCACTTCAATAATTAGGATACAAAAAATAATTATTTTCCTGTTAGCTCTAAATTACATGCTACAAAACTGCACAAATTATGACATGAAAAACTCAGTTCTTGTCCCAAATCATCAAGGAAAGCGTAAGGCTTCATATCGAGAAACAAATGTATAGGCTACAGGCGCACAATCGTTACAGAAATGTACTCGATTCCCTACAACAAGCAGTACATTCTTCACGACAAAAAGATGATGATATTTCTAAATTTTTAGATTGAGGAAATATAAAAACATATGCAGTATAATGTGATCCTTTATTGACTACGTTTCACCCACACAGTGGGCTTTTTCAAGTCACAAACAGATCTACCTGGGGTGGAAGGGACGCGAGTATATTTATAAATACTCGCTCCCTTCCACCCAGGTAGATCTGTTTGTGACTTGAAAAAGCCCACTCTGTGGGTGAAACGTAGTCAATAAAGGATCACATTATACTGCATATGTGTTTATATTTCCATTGTGTCGGTATTTTATACCATTTATGTCATTTAGACTGATGCTTCGAACTGCTAGAGCCCAGTCATTTTCTTGTTGTCCTCCAGGACAGATTCACCGGGGTTTTCCTAGTGGTATTGGACAAGAGGAAAATGCAAAACTCTATATAAATGTTCAATTTTCTTGCTGGGAAACACAGAAGGGTTGTGAGGATATCATCGTTGTGCTCAGTAATGAACGTAACTAATTACTCAGGCATTTTTCATTTGAATGAGAACGTAGTAACACAATAGCAAACGAATCACGGAACAGATAGGGTTGAACCCTTGCAGGTGAATCTTAAAACTCACAGGCCAATGATTTATAGGACTCACGTGAAATGGGTTAAAACCCCACCAGTTCCGTGATTTAATTGTGAACATTGCTTACAAGATGTAAAAAAGATATCTGTATTGTTGGTGATAATTTGCGATTACTGAAACAGAACTTCTACCATCAATATCATAAAGCATGAAACAGGAGGAAGGTTCAATTCTAAAGCTGCCCTCTAAACTACACTGAAAAGAAATTCCGTTAGACAGCCCGCTGCTCTCACGGAAATGAAGAGCAACTGGTGCTGATGCTGCCGCCGATCAGCGATTCAGTCTGCCAGAAGAGAAACATGTGTTTTGTCGTTGAATTTCTCTGCTTTGGAAGTGAGGCAGTGAGAGCCGGGAGAATTGGGTTATGTTGCTTGAAATCTGTGTTGTTCACATACTGTATAACACCAAGCACAGCACGCTGTCACCTGGCTTGTAGGAGACCAAGCACAGCACGCTGTCACCTGGCTTGTAGGAGACCAAGCACAGCACGCTGTCACCTGGCTTGTAGGAGACCAAGCACAGCACGCTGTTACCTGGCTTGTAGGAGACCAAGCACAGCACGCTGTCAAACCCGGCTTGTAGGAGACCAAGCACAGCACGCTGTCACCTGGCTTGTAGGTGACCAAGCACAGCACGCCGTCACCTGACTTGTAGGAGACCAAGCACAGCACGCTGTCACCTGGCTTGTAGGAGACCAAGCACAGCACGCTGTCACCTGGCTTGTAGGAGACCAAGCACAGCACGTTGTTACCTGGCTTGTAGGAGACCAAGCACAGCACGCCGTCACCTAGCTTGTAGGAGACCAAGCACAGCACGCTGTCACCTGGCTTGTAGGAGACCAAGCACAGCACGCTGTCACCTGGCTTGTAGGAGACCAAGCACAGCACGCTGTCACCTGGCTTGTAGGAGACCAAGCACAGCACGCCGTCACCTGGCTTGTAGGAAACCAAGCACAGCACGCTGTCACCTGGCTTGTAGGAGACCAAGCACAGCACGCTGTCACCTGGCTTGTAGGAGACCAAGCACAGCACGCTGTTCACCTGGCTTGTAGGAGACCAAGCACAGCACGCTGTCACCTGGCTTGTAGGAGACCAAGCACAGCACGCTGTCACCTGGCTTGTAGGAGACCAAGCACAGCACGCTGTCACCTGGCTTGTAGGAGACCAAACACAGCACGCCGTCACCATCCTTGTAGGAGACCAAGCAGAAGGGCAACAAGTATTGTATATATTTATACGGTTTGCAGGAAGGCTAGCCGAGGAACAGCAATAACATAGTTCTTGTAGGAGAGCACATGAGTAGCACCTAGCATGGTGTGACATTCACATAGATAGCACCAAGCATGGTGTGACATTCACATAGATGGAGAGCACATGAGTAGCACCTAGCATGGTGTGACATTCACATACATGGAGAGCACATGAGTAGCACCTAGCATGGTGTGACATTCACATACATGGAGAGCACATGAGTACACCTAGCATGGTGTGACATTCACATAGATGGAGAGCACATGAGTAGCACCTAGCATGGTGTGACATTCACATACATGGAGAGCACATGAGTAGCACCTAGCATGGTGTGACATTCACATACATGGAGAGCACATGAGTAGCACCTAGCATGGTGTGACATTCACATGGATGGAGAGCACATGAGTAGCACCTAGCATGGTGTGACATCACATACATGGAGAGCACATGAGTAGCACCTAGCATGGTGTGACATTCACATGGATGGAGAGCACATGAGTAGCACCTAGCATGGTGTGACATTCACATACATGGAGAGCACATGAGTAGCACCTAGCATGGTGTGACATTCACATACATGGAGAGCACATGAGTAGCACCAAGCATCAATTATACCTCCTTTAGTTCTACCACTCCTGGCTCATTCCCCCCTCATGTGTATGCAGGCTCCCTTACTTTCAAGATTCTGTTATTAATTAATGGTCCGAGTCGCACCGATACGTCGTCGTAACTTTAATTCTAGTATGTGTGGGTTACTTGTGAGTAGTCACGAAAGCACTTAGAATTTCATTATTCTTTCACAGTGGTTGATTTACATATTCTGAAATCACCTGTTTACTGTGATCTTATTGCATTTATATATATATATAATATATATATATTATATATATATATAATATATATATATATATATATATATATAATATATACATATATATATATAATATATATATATATATATGTCGTGCCGAATAGGCAGAACTTGCGATCTTGGCTTAAATAGCAACGCCCATCTTGCCATATAGGACAAGTGAAAATTTGTGTATGCAATAATTTCGTCAAAATCATTCTGAATCTAACGAAAAAAATATATTTCACTGTGTTTGTTTAGTATTAAATTACTGTAAACAAATCTAAAATATATTTAGTTGGGTTAGGCTAAAATAAATTGTTCTTGTTATAATAAGGTTAGGTAAGTTTTCTAAGATTCTTTTGGAGCAAAATTAAAAATTTTTACATTAACATTAATGAAAAGAATATATCTTTAAACGTACAAGAGAAAATTTCAGAAAGGAATTAATTTTGAATGAGTTCTTGCTAATTGACCAGTTTTACATATTCGGCAGGATATATAGGTAGTAGGTTGGTAGACAGCAACCACCCAGGGAAGTACTACCGTCCTGCCAGATGACTGTGAAACAAAAACCTGTAACTGTTTTGCATGATGGTAGGATTGCTGGTTTCTTTTTCTGTCTCATAAACACGCTAAGATAACAGGGATATCTTGCTACTCCTACTTACACTTTGGTCACACTTCACAGACACGCACATGCATATATATATATACATACATCTAGGTTTTTCTCCTTTTTCTAAATAGCTCTTGTTCTTTTTTATTTCTTCTATTGTCCATGGGGAAGTGGAAAAGAATCTTTCCTCCGTAAGCCATGCGTGTGGGTATGAGGCGACAAAAATGCGGGAGCAATGAGCTAGTAACCCCTTCTCCTGTATACAATTACTAAAAAAGAGAAGAAGAAAAACTTTATAAAACTGGTTGTTTAAAATGTGCGTGATTATGCGGATGACAAGAAACAGATGATTGTGATTTATGAATGAAAAGAAGTTGGATGTCCGGGCCCCCTAAGCGAAACAAAGCTGAAGGGGTAGGAGATTTTCAGTGGGGGGAAATAAATGGGGTTAAATCTGGGTATCTGAGAGAGTTAGAGGGAAAGGAAGGGGTAGCGTAATGTTAAATGATCAGTTATGGAAGGAGAAAAGAGAATATGAATGTGTAAATTCAAGAATTATGTGGATTAAAGTAAGTTGGATGCGAAAAGAAGTGGGTATAATAAAACTGTATGCACTGGAGAAAAGGAATGCAGAGGAGAAAGAGATTTTGGGAGATGATTTAAATGAATGTATAGGAGCCTTTGAACCAAGTTTAGAAAGTAATTGTGGTAGGGGACTTGAATCCCAAAGTAGGAGAAACTTATTAGAAAAGGTGTTTTGGGTAGGTAAGTTTGGGGTGCCAGTGTAAATGATAAAGGGACCCTTTGATTGAACTTTGTAATAGAAAGGGGTTTAGTTTTTAGGTAATTACATATTTTAAGAAAAGAGGATAAATAAGTATACACGATATGATGGGGGGAGAAATGACAGTAGTTTGTTGGATTATGTATTGGGAGATAAAAATGTGGTAGACTTCAGATGTACATGTTTATAGAGGGGCCCCCAGATATATCAGATCACTTTCTGTTGTAGCTACACTGAAGTAAAAGGTAGATGGGATACAAGGAGAATAGAAGCATCAGGGAAGAGAAGGGGAAGGTTTATAAACTAAAAGAGGAGGCAGTTAGGGTAAGATATAAACAGCTATTGGAGGATAGATGGGCTAATGAGAGCATAGGCAATGGGGTCGAAGAGGTATGGGGTAGGTTTTTAAAAATGTAGTGTTAGAGTGTTCAGCAGAATTTTTGTGGTTACAGGAAAGTGGGTGCAGGAGGGAAGGGGAGCGATTGGTGGTTTGATGATGTAAAGAGAGTAGTAAGGGAGAAAAAGTTAGCATATGAAAAGTTTTTACAAAGTAGAAGTGATGCAAGGAGGGAAGAGTATATGGAGAAAAAGAGAGAATTAAGAGAGTGGTGAAGCAATGTAAAAAGAGAGCAAATGAGAGAGTGGGTGAGATGTTATCAACAAATTTTGTTTAAATAAAAAAAAGTTTTGGAGTGAGATTAACAAGTTAAGAAAGCCTAGAGAACAAATGGATTTGTCAGTTAAAAATAGGAGAGGAGCGTTATTAAATGGAGAGTTAGAGGTATTGGGAAGATGGAAGGAATATTTTGAGGAATTGTTTTAAAAGTTGATGAAGATAGGGAAGCTGTGATTTCGTGTATAGGGCAAGGAGGGAAAAAACATCTTGTAGGAGTGAGGAAGAGCCAGTTGTGAGTGTGGGGGGAAGTTCGTGAGGCAGTAGTAAAATGAAAGGGGGTAAGGCAGCCGGGATTGATGGGATAAAATGAAATGTTAAAAGCAGGTGGGGATATAGTTTTGGAGTGGTTGGTGCAATTATTTTAATAAAATGTATGGAGAGGGTAAGGTTTCCTAGGGATTGGCAAGAGCATGCATAGTTCCTTTGTATAAAGGCAAAGGGATAAAAGAGAGTGCAAAAATTATAGGGGGTAATCTGTTGAGTGTACCTGGTAAAGTGGGATGGTAGAGTTATAATTGAAAGAATTAAGAGTAAGACGGAGAATAGGATAGCAGATGAACAAGAGGCTTTAGGAAAGGTAGGGGGTGTGTGGACCCGGTGTTTACAGTGAAACATATAAGTGAACAGTATTTAGTAAGGCTAAGAGGTCTTTGTGGCATTTATGGATTTGGAAAAGGCGTTTTGACAGGGGATAGGGGGCAATGTGGCAGATGTTGCAAGTGTATGGTGTAGGAGGTAGGTTACGGGAAACCCATGAAGAGTTTTTACGAGGATAGTGAGGCTCAAGTTAGAGTATGTAGGAAAGAGGGAAATTTTTTCCCAGTAAAAGTAGGCCTTAGACAAGGATGTGTGAATGTCACCCGTGGTTGTTTAATATATTTATAGTGGGGTTGTAAGAGAATAAATGCGAGGGTCTTGGCAAGAGGCGTGGAGTTAAAAGATAAAGAATCACACACAAAGTGGGAGTTGTCACAGCTGCTCTTTGCTGATGACACTGTGCTCTTGGGGATTTCGGAAGAGAAAGTTGCAGAGATTGGTGGATGAATTTGGTAGGGTGTGCAAAAGAAGAAAATTAAAGGTGAATACAGGAAAGAGTAAGGTTAAGAGGATAACAAAAAGATTAGGTGATGAAAGATTTAATATCAGATTGGAGGGGAGAAGTATGGAGGAGGTGAAACGTATTCAGATATTTTGGGAGTGGACTGTCAGCGGATGGGTCTATGAAAGATGAGGTGAATCAATAGAATGGATGAGGGAAAAAGAGTGAGTGGTGCACTTAGGAGTCTGGGGGAGACAAAGAACTTTGTCCTTGGAGGCAAAAGGGGAATGTATGAGAGTATAGTTTTACCAACGCTCTTATAAGGTGTGAAGCGTGGGTGATGAATGTTGCAGCGAGGAGAAGGCTGGAGGCAGTGGAGATGTCATGTCTGAGGGCAATGTGTGGTGTGAATATAAAAGCAGAGAATTCGTAGTTTGGAAGTTAGGAGGAGGTGCGGGATTACCAAAACTGTTGTCCAGAGGCTGAGGAAGGGTGTTGAGGGTGGTTCGGACATGTAGAGAGAAAAGGAAGCGAAACAGAATGACTTCAAGAGTGTATCAGTCTGTAGTGGAAGGAAGGCGGGGTAGGGGTCGGGCCCAGGAAGGGTTGGAGGAGGGGGTAAGGAGGTTTTGTTGTGCGAGGGGCTTGGACTTCCAGCAGGCATGCGTGAGCGTGTTTTGATAGGAGTGAATGGAGACAAATGGTTTTTAATACTTGACGTGCTGTTGGAGTGTGAGCAAAGTAACATTTTATGAAGGGATTCAGGGAAACCGGCCAGGCCGGACTTGAGTCCTGGAGATGGGAAGTCAGTGCCTGCACTCTGAAGGAGGGGTGTTAATGTTGCAGTTTAAAAACTGTAGTGTAAAGCACCCTTCTGGCAAGACATGATGGAGTGAATGATGGTGAAAGTTTTTCTTTTTCGGGCCACCCTGCCTTGGTGGGAATCGGCCGGTGTGATAATAAAAAAATAAAAAAAATATATATATATATATAAGTAGTCGATTTTTCCTCTGGGGCGTCCCTTCCGGTTTAGGCCTTCCTCTGGGGCGTCCCTTCCGGTTTAGGCCTTCCTCTGGGGCGTCCCTTCCGGTTTAGGCCTTCCTCTGGGGCGTCCCTTCCGGTCTAGGACCAGCAGCTGGAGGGTCACCTTTTCACACCTAGGTGTTACTTCCGGTTTTGACCATGACCTCGCCCTCGAGACTACCTCACACTTGACCCCCCAACCAATACCCCCACCCACGACCCCCCCCCCCTTCCGACCCTCCTTCGCGACCCGCCGTCGCGCCGCGCGCCGCGCCCGCGCGCCCACCCGCGCGCCCCGCCACGCCCGCGCGCCCGCGCCGCGCCCTTCGCGACCCCCGCCCCGCGCGCTCGCGCGCCCACCCGCGCGCCCCGCCACGCCCGCGCGCCCGCCCGCGCCCTTCGCGACCCCCCGCCCGCGCCTTCTGCTCCCGCCTTCTGCAGCATCGTCCGGATCGCCACCGCGCCTCGAATTTTTTTCCGATTTTTTTCGAATTTTTTTTGAATTTCATTTTCTTGTGCTCTCCATCTCCTCGGATCAAGTTTTTAAGGTTCCCCCTCTCACTTTCACCCCCATCCCAAAATTTCTCGATATTACCAAGTTTTTGGATTCCCCCCTATGGGGTTTCGAAATTCTCCATCTCCTTGGATCAAGGTTTTTTTTGGATTGTCCCTCCTTCCACCCCCCAATCCCAAAAATTTCTCAATATTACCAAGTTTTTGGATTCCCCCCTATGGGGTTTTCGAAATTCTCCAATTCCTTGGATCAAATTTTTGGGTACCCCTCCTTTCACCCCAAATTTTCTCGACAATACCATGACTCCATCTCCTCGGATCAAATTTTTGAGGTTCCCCCTCTCACTTTCACCCCCCATCCCAAAATTTCTCGAAATCAAATTCTCCATCTCCTTGGATCAAGTTTTTTGAGTACCCCTCCTTTCACCCCAAATTTTCTCGACAATACCATGACTCCATCTCCTCGGATCAAGTTTTTTGGATCCCCCCTATGGGGTTTTCGAAATTCTCCATCTCCTTGGATCAAATTTTTGGATTACCCCTCCCACTTTCACCCCCAAATTTTCTCGACAATACCAAGACTCCATCTCCTTGGATCAAGGTTTTTTGGATTCCCCCCTCTGGGGGTAAGCATTCAAATGAACTCCTCCTATGGGGCATGGTGCTCTCTCTTACTACAGGTCTAAACAAGTGTGACGTCAGTATTCCTCTCATTAATGTGTTTACTCGACGGTCAGTGACGTCACGCGATGACCCCCACACACACAGGCTGAATCATGACGACCCTTTTAGTTCATTAAAGTTAATAAGGGGATATAGTACCTACATCATAGGGAAAACATTTTCATCATCAGAAAGTCACATTTTTGTTTCGTTAATACCCACAACAATCCAACAATTTCTTTACAACACAAGTCTAGACATTTTTTTAACTATTTCATCTCAGTCACTCCCCCACGAAGTAACCTCCTCCCACCCTCCCGAACCCTCACACTCCAAACCCAACACCTCACAATTTTCCTCATAACCCCCATTTTTCTCTTTTTAACCCTTTTAGTTCTTTTAAAGTTAATAAGGGATCACTACATCAGAAAGTCACCACAACACTTATAACCACTTTCGATAAATTCACAAGTCACAATTTTACATATTACGAAGTTAATACGCACTTTTACTTTGAACACCTTCAAAACACTCTCTTAAATCATTTGAATACTCACAAAAATACCTTTATACATTTCCAAACAACACTGAAATACTCCAAAACATCATTCGAACACCCCCAAAATCACCTCTGAATACTCCCAGAACACCTTCATAAGTACTCTTGCACATCATTTGAACACCTTCATAAGTACTCTCATAATCATTTGTACACCTTCAAAAACACCTTTGAATACTCACATAAACACCCTTGAACACCTTCAAAACACCTTTGAATAACCTCAAAACACCTTTGAACACCTTCAAAACACCCTTGAACACCCTTGATCACCTTCAAAAAACAACAACATTTGAACACACTCAAAACACCTTTGAACACCTTTGAACATTTCCAAACAACACTGAAACATTTCCCAAAAAAAACCATTTGAGTACTCCCAAATACACCACTGAATACTAAAACACCACTGAATACACTCAAAACACCACCAAAATCACCATGAAACACTTCCAAAAAACACAATTTGAGTACTCCCAATTACACCACTGAATACTACTAAAACACCGCTGAATTCAATCAAAACACCCTTCAACACCTTCAAAACACCTTTGAACACCTTCAAAACACATTTGAACACCTTCAAAACACTCTCATAATCATTTGAACACACTCAAAACACCTTTGAATAACCTCAAAACACCTTTGAACACCTTCAAAACACCTTTGAACATTTCCAATCAACACTGAAACACTTCCAAAAAAAACACAATTTGAGTACTCCCAATTACACCTCTGAATACTACTAAAACACCGCTGAATTCAATCAAAACACCCTTCAACACCTTCAAAACACCTTTGAACACCTTTGAACACCTTCAAAACACTCTCATAACCATTTGAACACACTCAAAACACCTTTGAATAACCTCAAAACACCTTTGAACACCTTCAAAACACCCTTGAACACCCTTGATCACCTTCAAAAAAAAAAAACATTTGAACACCTTCAAAACACCTTTGAACATTTCCAATCAACACTGAAACACTTCCAAAAAAAACACAATTTGAGTACTCCCAATTACACCACTGAATACTACTAAAACACCGCTGAATTCAATCAAAACACCCTTCAACACCTTCAAAACACCTTTGAACACCTTTGAACACCTTCAAAACACTCTCATAACCATTTGAACACACTCAAAACACCTTTGAATAACCTCAAAACACCTTTGAACACCTTCAAAACACCCTTGAACACCCTTGATCACCTTCAAAAAAAACAACATTTGAACACACCCAAAACACCTTTGAATAACCTCAAAACACCTTTGAACACCTTTGAACACCTTCAAAAAAACAACATTTGAACACACCCAAAACACCTTTGAATAACCTCAAAACACCTTTGAACACCCTTCAACACCTTCAAACACCCTTGAACACCTTCAAAACACTCTTGAACACCTTCAAAAACACCTTTGAACATTTCCAAAACACTATTTGAGTACTCCCAATTACACCACTGATTACTACTAAAACACCGCTGAATTCAATCAAAACACCCTTCAACACCTTCAAACACCCTTGAACACACTCAAAACACCCTTCAACACCTTCAAAAACACCTTTGAACACCTTCAAAACACATTTGAACACATTCAAAACACTCTCATAATCATTTGAACACACTCAAAACACCTTTGAATAACCTCAAAACACCTTTGAACACCTTCAAAACACCCTTGAACACCCTTGATCACCTTCAAAAAACATTTGAACACACTCAAAACACCTTTGAACACCTTTGAACATTTCCAAACAACACTGAAACACTTCCAAAACACCATTTGAGTACTCCCAAATACACCACTGAATACTAAAACACCACTGAATACACTCAAAACACCACCAAAATCACCATAAACTAAGATCAACACCCACATCCCACAACACCCACAACACCCACAATTTTTTCTCGTTTTATCTAATTTCATCAGAAAGTCACAACACCCACACCTCCCTTTTTTTTTTCTCGTTTTAACCCTTTTTTAGTTCATTAAATTTAATAAGGGACACACTACATCAGAAAAAGTCACAAAAAAAAACCCACTTATAACGTCTTTTCGGTATCTCTAGTTCGACAACAACCCCACATCCCACATCCCCACACAAAACCAGACACACACACACACACACACAAATCCCAAACCTAGCCTAACCTAACCTATCTTAATCCTAACCAAACCCTTTAACATAACCTAACCTAACCTAACCTAACCTAACCTAACCTAACTTATCCTAACCTAGCCTAACCTAACCTAACCTAACCTTACCTAACTTATCCTAACCTAACCTAACCTAGCCTAACCTAACCTAACTTAACCTAACCTAACCTAACCTAACCGAACCTACCCTAACCTAACCTAACCTAGCCTAACCTAACCTAACCTAACTTAACCTAACCCAACCTAACCTAACCTAACCTAGCCTAACCTAACTTAACCTAACCTAACCTAACCTAACCTACCCTAACCTAACCTAACCTAACCTATCTTAACCTTACCTAACCTAACCTAGCCGAACCTATCCTAACCTAACCTAAAATATATTGGAACACTTCCAAAATACATTAGAGTACTCCAGAATTACTTTGAACGACTCCATTTTTTTTGGATATTTCCAAATTAGTTTTGAAAACTTTATCGTAAAATCGAACATTATTTTCTTGTTGGTAAACACACTCAATGGTAGAAATATTTACTCGATTTCCGAATAGAAACACTTTCCTCGCTCTGAGAGACTCATTGTGGGTCACCCCTTCCCCCCCCCCAACACCACTGGGTAATGCGGTTCACACCCAAGGTAGAACATAACACCTGCGTCAACTCAGGACAGACAGACGCCATGAAATGCGGGTAACATCCAAGGTAGAAAATCATCTCTTTCCAGACCAACTGTCTATCCTAACCTAACCTAACCTAACCTAACCTAATTCCTAACCTAACCTAACCTCACCTAACCGAACCTAACCTAACTCCATCAATCACCTCTATCCTAACCTAACCTAACCTAACCTAACCCAACCTAACTCCATCAAACACCTCTATCCTAACCTAACCAACCCTATCCTAACCAAACCCTAACCCCAAATTCAAACACCTCGAATACTCCCTAACTTAAACCCTAACCTAACCTTACCTAACCTACCGAACCTAACCTAACCTATCCTAACCTGTCCTAACCTAACCTAACCTAACCTATCCTAACCTAACCTAACCTAACCTAACCTAACTTATCCTAAGCTAACCTAACCTAACTTATCCTAACCTAACCTATCCTAACCTAACCTAACCTAAAATAACGAACCTAACCTAACTTATCCTAATCTAATCTAACCTAACCTAACTTAATCCTAACCTAATCTAACTTTATCCTAACCTAACCTAACCTAACCTAAAATAACCTAACCTAACTTATCCTAACCTACTCACTTTACTTTGAACACCTTCAAAACACTCTCATACATCATTTGAGACCCCCTTTTCTCAATATCTCTCATCCACAACCTTTATCATCTCACTACAGAACAACCCCAAGATTACTTCGAACACTCTCATAAAGCATTTGAGTACTCACATAAACACTTTTGACATTTCCAAACCAACACTGAAGCACTTCCAAAATATCATTTTGATTACCCCCCAAATAAGATTTGACAGCTCTAATTTATCTACACTTACACATTTCATTAAATTACATCTCATCCCCCCCAAACTCCTCCCTCATTCTCCAGACTTTACAACATTAGCACAAAAAAAAACTAACTCATACACTTATGACATGAGACATTACCATATCTAACACACTGACTAACTTTGAACCAACTCTGAACACCACTGATCTTCTTCAAAAAATGCTCTGCACATCATTTGAACACCTTCAAAAAAAAACCATCAAACACCTCCGAATACTCCCAAAAAAACACTACTGATTACTACCAAATCACCACTGAATAATACCAATCACCGTCAAAATCACCAGAAACTAAGTTTAACATCACCATCTAAATCCTTTTTATAGAAATCCCTCAAATCACTAAAACCCAAGAAGTCCCTCCCCATTTGGCGCATGAAAAAAAAAAAAAAAAAAAGCATGAACACAAACCTAATACGCAAACACTTAGTACATGATCACCATCAACTAAAAAACCCATATCTTGTACACACACATAATATAAGACAATCACCAACTACAATCACCCATGTTCACTTACCTCAAAATCACTAATATCACAGAAAAAAATCTTTTTTTATAAACATTTTCACACACACACACACACACACACACACAAAAAAAAAAAAATCATATTTGACAATATCTAAGCGCACTCACCTCACTACCACCAACACACGATGTCTCACCTCACAGGACCGACGAGCTCACCTCCAGTGACGTCACACTCCCATTGTGTTACTTGGTGGTTGGTAACATCACACCTAACCCCCCTTGTTTCAACCTGTTGTACCCTACATTATCTAAGAACACTATTTTCCAAAAAACGATTCCCAGATTTTATGATCCCATCACCAAGATCACAGAAAACAAAACATTTTTATAATTATTCACACAAAAACACCGATCACCAATTCCATATCATGTTTACCGTCATCTATCAACACTAATCACCAAGATCACCAAAAAATCTAAGATCATGCATCTCAAAACTACTATGATCACTGAAAACACTTATTTTTAAACATTCGCACAAAAATAAGACATACACAAAAATACCACAACACTTCCACCAACATCTATAACATAACATGAGCACTATAACATATCACTATCACAAAAAAAAATAATACACAGACACCCACATATTATACATTTCAATTGCAAATTTAAGACATGAGACATACACACCAAATCTAAGACATTCACCTCCAACTAAGACATACACATCACCCCTAAAAACTTCCTTCCTTATTCATTCCGTATATCTCCTAGAGCTGTTTTAACCCCGACGGACCCATCACGACGTAGGAGCCAGAGTGTAGTAGGTGGTGTTGGAGTGGTGATGGTTCCTCTGGCTCCTACGTCGTGATGGGTCCGTCGGGGTTAAAACAGCTCTAGGAGATATACGGAATAATAAGGAAGGAAGTTTTTAGGGTGATGTGTTGTCTTAGTTGGAAGTGAATTTCTTAGATTTAGTGGTATGTCTCATGTCTTAAATTTTGCAAATTTAAATGTATAATATGTGGGTGTCCCGTGTATTATTTTTTTTTTGTGATAGTGATATGTTTATAGTTTCTCATGTTATGTTATAGATGTTGGGGAAGTGTTGTGGTATTTTGTGTATGTCTTATTTTTGTGCGAATGTTTAAAAATAAGTGTTTTCAGTGATCATAGTAGTTTTGAGATGCATGATCTTAGATTTTTTGGTGATCTTGGTGATTAGTGTTGATAGATGACGGTAAACATGATATGGAATTGGTGATCGTGATTTTTGTGTGAATAATTATAAAAATGTGTGTTTTCTGTGATCTTGGTGATGGGGATCATAAAATCTGGTAATCGTCTTGGATATAGTGTTCTTAGATAATGTAGGGTACAACAGGTTGAAACAAGGGGGGTTAGGTGTGATGTTACCAACCACCAAGTAACACAATGGGAGTGTGACGTCACTGGAGGTGAGCTCGTCGGTCCTGTGAGGTGAGACATAGTGTGTTGGTGGTAGTGAGGTGAGTGCGCTTAGATATTGTCAAATATGATTTTTTTTTTTTTTTTGTGTGTGTGTGTGTGTGTGTGTGAAAATGTTTATAAAAATGATTGTTTTCTGTGATATTAGTGATTTTGAGGTAAGTGAACATGGGTGATTGTAGTTGGTGATTGTCTTATATTATGTGTGTGTACAAGATATGTTTTTCAGTTGATGGTGATCATGTACTAAGTGTTTGCGTATTAGGTTTGTGTTCATGCTTTTTTTTTTTTTTTTTCATGCGCCAAATGGGGAGGGACTTCTTGGTTATAGTGATTTGAGGGGATTTCTATAAAAAGGATGTTAGATGGTGATGTTAAACTTAGTTTCTGGTGATTTTGACGGTGATTGGTATTATTCAGTGGTGATTTGGTAGTAATCAGTAGTGTTTTTTGGGAGTATTCGGAGGTGTTTGATGGTGTTTTTTTTTTTTGAAGGTGTTCAAATGATGTGCAGAGCATTTTTTGAAGAAGATCAGTGGTGTTCAGAGTTGGTTCAAAGTTAGTCAGTGTGTTAGATATGGTAATGTCTCATGTCATAAGTGTATGAGTTAGTTTTTTTTTTTTGCTAATGTTGTAAAGTCTGGAGAATGAGGGAGGAGTTTGGGGGGGGTGAGATGTAATTTAATGAAATGTGTAAGTGTAGATAAATTAGAGCTGTCAAATCTTTTTTTGGGGGTAATCAAAATGATATTTTGGAAGTGCTTCAGTGTTGTTTGGAAATGTTCAAAAGTGTTTATGTGAGTACTCAAATGCTTTATGAGAGTGTTCGAAGTAATCTTGGGGTTGTTCTGTAGTGAGATGATAAAGGTTGTGGATGAGAGATATTGAGAAAAGGGGGTCTCAAATGATGTAAGAGAGTGTTTTGAAGGTGTTCAAAGTAAAGTGAGTAGGTTAGGATAAGTTAGGTTAGGTTATTTTAGGTTAGGTTAGGTTAGGTTAGGATAAGTTAGGTTAGGTTAGGATAAGTTAGGTTAGGTTAGATTAGATTAGGATAAGTTAGGTTAGGTTCGTTATTTTAGGTTAGGTTAGGTTAGATGGTTAGGTTAGGATAAGTTAGGTTAGGTTAGCTTAGGATAAGTTAGGTTAGGTTAGGTTAGGTTAGGTTAGGATAGGTTAGGTTAGGTTAGGTTAGGACAGGTTAGGATAGGTTAGGTTAGGTTAGGTTCGGTAGGTTAGGTAAGGTTAGGTTAGGTTAAGTTAGGTAGTATTCGAGGTGTTTGATGGAGTTAGGTTAGGTTAGGATAGGTTAGGTTAGGTTAGGATAGAGGTGTTTGATGGAGTTAGGTTGGTTAGGTTAGGTTAGGTTAGGATAGAGGTGATTGATGGAGTTAGGTTAGGTTCGGTTAGGTGAGGTTAGGTTAGGTTAGGAATTAGGTTAGGTTAGGTTAGGTTAGGTTAGGTTAGGATAGACAGTTGGTCTGGAAAGAGATGATTTTCTACCTTGGATGTTACCCGCATTTCATGGCGTCTGTCTGTCCTGAGTTGACGCAGGTGTTATGTTCTACCTTGGGTGTGAACCGCATTACCCAGTGGTGTTGGGGGGGGGGGGAAGGGTGACCCACAATGAGTCTCTCAGAGCGAGGAAAGTGTTTCTATTCGGAAATCGAGTAAATATTTCTACCATTGAGTGTGTTTACCAACAAGAAAATAATGTTCGATTTTACGATAAAGTTTTCAAAACTAATTTGGAAATATCCAAAAAAAATGGAGTCGTTCAAAGTAATTCTGGAGTACTCTAATGTATTTTGGAAGTGTTCCAATATATTTTAGGTTAGGTTAGGATAGGTTCGGCTAGGTTAGGTTAGGTAAGGTTAAGATAGGTTAGGTTAGGTTAGGTTAGGGTAGGTTAGGTTAGGTTAGGTTAGGTTAAGTTAGGTTAGGCTAGGTTAGGTTAGGTTAGGTTGGGTTAGGTTAAGTTAGGTTAGGTTAGGTTAGGCTAGGTTAGGTTAGGTTAGGGTAGGTTCGGTTAGGTTAGGTTAGGTTAGGTTAAGTTAGGTTAGGTTAGGCTAGGTTAGGTTAGGTTAGGATAAGTTAGGTAAGGTTAGGTTAGGTTAGGTTAGGCTAGGTTAGGATAAGTTAGGTTAGGTTAGGTTAGGTTAGGTTAGGTTAGGTTAGGTTATGTTTGGTTGGTTGGATAAGATAGGTTAGGTTTGGCTAGGTTAGGATGGTTTTGTGTGTGTGTGTGTGTCTGTGTGTGTGTGTGGGATGTGGGATGTGGGTGTTGTTGTCGAACTAGAGATACCGAAAAGACGTTATAAGTGGGTTGTTTTTGTGACTTTTTCTGATGTAGTGTGTCCCCTTATTAACTTTAATGAACTAAAAGGGTTAAAACGAGAAAAAAAAAAAGGGAGGTGTGGGTGTTGTGACTTTTTGATGAAATTAGATTTAAAAAGAGAAAAAATTGTGGGTGTTGTGGGTGTTGTGGGTGTGGGTTTTGATCTTAGTTTATGGTGAAATTTTTGGTGGTGTTTTGAGTGTATTCAGTGGTGTTTTAGTATTCAGTGGTGTATTTGGGAGTACTCAAATGGTGTTTTTGGAAGTGTTTCAGTGTTGTTTGGAAATGTTCAAAGGTGTTCAAAGGTGTTTTGAGTGTGTTCAAATTTTTTTGAAGGTGATCAAAGGGGGGTTTTAAGGGTGTTTTGAAGGTGTTCAAAGGTGTTTTGAGGTTATTCAAAGGTGTTTTGAGTGTGTTCAAATGATTATGAGAGTGTTTTGAAGGTTTTTGAAGGTGTTGAAGGGTGTTTTGAGTGTGTTCAAGGGTGTTTGAAGGTGTTGAAGGGTGTTTTGATTGAATTCAGCGGTGTTTTAGTAGTAATCAGTGGTGTAATTGGGAGTACTCAAATAGTGTTTTGGAAATGTTCAAAGGTGTTTTTGAAGGTGTTCAAGAGTGTTTTGAAGGTGTTCAAGGGTGTTTGAAGGTGTTGAAGGGTGTTCAAAGGTGTTTTGAGGTTATTCAAAGGTGTTTTGAGTGTGTTCAAATGTTGTTTTTTTGAAGGTGTTCAAAGGTGTTCAAAGGTGTTCAAAGGTGTTTTGAAGGTGTTGAAGGGTGTTTTGATTGAATTCAGCGGTGTTTTAGTAGTATTCAGTGGTGTAATTGGGAGTACTCAAATTGTGTTTTTTGGAAGTGTTCAAAGGTGTTTTGAGTGTGTTCAAATGTTGTTTTTTTTGAAGGTGATCAAGGGTGTTCAAGGGTGTTTTGAAGGTGTTCAAAGGTGTTTTGAGGTTACTCAAAGGTGTTTTGAGTGTGTTCAAATGGTTATGAGAGTGTTTTGAAGGTGTTCAAAGGTGTTCAAAGGTGTTTTGAAGGTGTTGAAGGGTGTTTTGATTGAATTCAGCGGTGTTTTAGTAGTATTCAGTGGTGTAATTGGGAGTACTCAAATTGTGTTTTTTTTGGAAGTGTTTCAGTGTTGATTGGAAATGTTCAAAGGTGTTTTGAAGGTGTTCAAATGTTTTTTTTTTTGAAGGTGATCAAGGGTGTTCAAGGGTGTTTTGAAGGTGTTCAAAGGTGTTCAAAGGTGTTTTGAAGGTGTTGAAGGGTGTTTTGATTGAATTCAGCGGTGTTTTAGTAGTATTCAGTGGTGTAATTGGGAGTAATCAATTGTTTTTTTTTTGGAAGTGTTTCAGTGTTGATTGGAAATGTTCAAAGGTGTTTTGAAGGTGTTCAAAGGTGTTTTGAGGTTATTCAAAGGTGTTTTGAGTGTGTTCAAATGATTATGAGAGTGTTTTGAAGGTGTTCAAATGTGTTTTGAAGGTGTTCAAAGGTGTTTTGAAGGTGTTGAAGGGTGTTTTGATTGAATTCAGCGGTGTTTTAGTAGTATTCAGTGGTGTAATTGGGAGTACTCAAATTGTGTTTTTTGGAAGTGTTTCATGGTGATTTTGGTGGTGTTTTGAGTGTATTCAGTGGTGTTTTAGTATTCAGTGGTGTATTTGGGAGTACTCAAATGGTGTTTTTGGAAGTGTTTCAGTGTTGTTTGGAAATGTTCAAAGGTGTTCAAAGGTGTTTTTGAGTGTGTTCAAATGTTGTTTTTTGAAGGTGATCAAGGGTGTTCAAGGGTGTTTTGAAGGTGTTCAAAGGTGTTTTGAGGTTATTCAAAGGTGTTTTGAAGGTGTTCAAGGGTGTTTATGTGAGTATTCAAAGGTGTTTTTTGAAGGTGTACAAATGATTATGAGAGTACTTATGAAGGTGTTCAAATGATGTGCAAGAGTACTTATGAAGGTGTTCTGGGAGTATTCAGAGGTGATTTTGGGGGTGTTCGAATGATGTTTTGGGGTATTTCAGTGTTGTTTGGAATGTATAAAGGTATTTTTGGGGAGTATTAAATGATTTAAGAGAGTGTTTTGAAGGTGTTCAAAGTAAAAGTGCGTATTTTAAATTGTAATATGTAAAATTGTGACTTGTGAATTTATCGAAAAGTGGTTATAAGTGTTGTGGTGACTTTCTGATGTAGTGTATCCCCTTATTAACTTTAATGAAAATAAAAGGGTTAAAAAAGAGGGAAAAATTGGGGTTATGAGTGAAAATTGTGAGGTGTTGGTTGGAGTGTGAGGGTTCGGGAGGGTGGGGAGGAGGTTACTTCGTGGGGGAGTGACCTGAGATGAAATAGTTAAAAAATGTCTAGACTTGTGTTGTAAAGAAATTGTTGGATTGTTGTGGGTATTAACGAAACAAAAATGTGACTTTCTGATGATGAAAATGTTTTCCCTATGATGTAGGTACTATATCCCCTTATTAACTTTAATGAACTAAAAGGGTCGTCATGATTCAGCCTGTGTGTGTGGGGGTCATCGCGTGACGTCACTGACCGCCGAGTAAACACATTAATGAGAGGAATACTGACGTCACACTTGTTTAGACCTGTAGTAAGAGAGAGCACCATGCCCCATAGGAGGAGTTCATTTGAATGCTTACCCCCAGAGGGGGGGAATCCAAAAAACCTTGATCCAAGGAGATGGAGTCTTGGTATTATCGAGAAATTTTGGGGTGGGAGTGAAAGTTAGAGGGGTACCCCAAAAAATTTTATTTCCCAAAGGGGATTTGGAGAATTTCGAAAACCCCATAGGGGGGAATCCAAAAAAAAACTTGATCCGAGGAGGTCATAAGAATTTCGAAACCCCCATAGGGGGGAATCCAAAACTTGTATTATCGAGAAATTTTGGGGTTGGGGGGGGTGAAAGTGGGAGGGGGAACCTTAAAAATTTGATCCAAGGAGATGGAGAATTTCGAAAACCCCCATAGGGGGGAATGCAAAAACTTGTAATATTGAGAAATTTTTGGGGTTGGGGGGGGGTGGAAGGAGGGACAATCCAAAAAAAAAACCTTGATCCAAGGAGATGGAGAATTTCGAAACCCCCATAGGGGGGAATCCAAAAACTTGGTAATATCGAGAAATTTTGGGATGGGGGTGAAAGTGAGAGGGGGAACCTTAAAAACTTGATCCGAGGGATGGAGAGCACAAGAAAATGAAATTCAAAAAAAATTCGAAACCCCATAGGGGAGAATCCAAAAACCTTGATCCAAGGAGATCATAAGAAAAAAAATTCGAGGCGCGGGGGCGATCCGGATGACGCTGCAGAAGGCGCAGCAGAAGGCGCGGGCGGGGGTCGCGAAGGGCGCGGGCGGGCGCGCGGGCGGGGCGGGGCGTGCGGGGGGCGCGCGGGCGGGGGGTTCGCGAAGGCGCGGGCGGGCGCGCGGGCGGGCGCGCGGCGCGACGGCGGGGTCGCGAAGGGGGGGGGTCGTGGGCGGGGGTATTGGTTTGGGGGGTCAAGGGGGAGGTTTGTCTCGAGGGCGAGGTCATGGTCAAAACCGGGAAATAACACCCAGGTGTGAAAAGGTGACCTCCAGCTGCTGGTCCTAGACCGGATACACCGCTCAGTGGAAGGCCTAACCGGGAAAGGGACGCCCCAGAGGAAGGGCCCAACCGGAAGGGACGCCCAGAGGAAGGCCTAAACCGGAAGGGACGCCCCAGAGGAAAATCGACTACTTATATTAAAAATAAAATATATATATATATTATAATATATATATATATTATATATATATATATATGTATATATATATACACGTGTGTTGTACTCACCTAGTTGAGGTTGCAGGGGTCGAGTCCAAGCTCCTGGCTCCTGGTGTGTGTTGTGTGTGTGTGTGTGTGTGTGTGTGTGTGTGTGTGTGCGCGCGCGCGCAAAACAACCACTGTGTATAAAGCTAATTCCAAGTACTTTCACGTAGACAGCAACATCCCAGGGAGGTACTACCCTTCCTGCCGAGTGTGAAACAGAAACCCCGTTTTTACATGATGGTAGGCTTGCTGGTTCTCTTTTCTTTGCCTCATGAACACGCTGGATGACAGGGGATATCTTGTTAACGTCTACTTACACTTAGGTCAAAAATACCAGGCATGCACAAAGCATACATATAAATACACACAACTAGGTTTTTCTTCTTTTCTTAAATAGTTCTTGTTCTTCAATTATTTCTCTTTTTCACTACGGAGAAGTGGAAAATAATCTTTCCTCTGGTAAGCCATGTGTGTGTATGAGTCGATAAAAATGCCGGAGCAATAGGCTAGTAACCCCTTCTCTAGAAAATTTACTAAAAAATTATAGAGAAAAACTTTATAAAACTGGGATATTTGAATATGCGTGGATGTAATGCGGATAAGAAAGAGATGACTGATAATGTTATGAATGAAAAGTAGTGAATGTCCTAACTCTATGCGAAACATAGCTGAATAGGATAGGTGAGTATCTGAAAGAGTTAGAGCTAAGGAAGGGGTAGCAATAATGTTGAAGGATCAGTTAAGGAAGGAGAAGAGGGAATATAAATGTATAAATTCAAGGATTATGTGGATTAAAATTAGAGTTGGATGCGAAAAGTGGGTCATAATAAGTGTGTATGCACCTGGAGAAGAGAGGAGTGTAGGGGAGGGAGAAAGATTTTGGGAGATGTTAAACGAGTGGTGAGAGAGTAATTGTGGTAGAGGACCTAATTGCTGAAGTAGGAGAAACATTTAGAGAGGGAGTGGTAGGCACATTTGGAGGGCCAGATGTAAATGATAATTGGGACCCTTTGATTTAACTTTATATAGAAAAGGGTTTGGCTATGGGTAATACATATTTCAAGAAAAAGAAGACAAATAAGTATACAAGAGTGATGTAGGCGAAATTGATCGTAGTTTGCTGGACTATGTATTGGTAGATAAGAGACTGTTGAGTAGATTTCACGATGTACATGTTTATAGAGGGGCCACTATTTAGTTATAGCTACCGTGAGAGTAAAAGGTAGATGGAATACGAGGAAAATTGAAGCATCAAGTAAGAGAGAGGTAAACGTTTATCAGCTAAGCCTGATTTCGTGTATAGAGCAAGGAGGAATAACATATTGTAGGGTGAGGGAAAAGCCAGTTGTGGTTGTGGGGGAAGTTCGTGAGGCAGTGGGTAGATTGAAAGGTGGTAAGGCAGCAGAGATTAATGGGATAAAGATACATATATTAAAAGAGGGTGGGGATATTTAATAAATGTATGGAAGAGGGTATGGTACTTAGGGATTGGCATGGAGAATGCATATTTCCTTTGTAAAAAGTCAAGGAAAACACATAAGTGCAAACATTTATACCTGGTAAAGTTTTATGGAAAAGTTATTATTGAAAGAATTAAGAGTAGGACGAAGAGTAGGATAGCAGATGAATAAGGAGGCTTTAGGGAAAAGGAGGGGGTGTGTGGACCAGGTGTTTACAGTGAAACATATAGGTGAACAGGAATTATATAAGGGTAAAGAGGTCTTTTTGGCATTTAGGATTTAGAAAAGGTGTATGGACAGGGGAATAAGGAAGCAATGTGGCGTGTTGCAAATGTATGGAATAAAGGTAGGTTACTGAATGCAATGAAGAGTTACAGTATAGTTAAAAGAGGTTAGAAAATGTAGGAGAGAGGGAGATTATTTCCCAGTAACAGTAGGCCTTAGACAAGGATGTGTGATATCCACCATGGTTGTTTAATATATTTATAGATATGGTTTGAAGAGAAATGAATGCTCATGTTGACAAGGGGTGTGAGGTTAAAAGATAAAAAAATCTAATACAAATTGGAGTTGTCACAGTTGCTCTTTGCTGATGACACTGGGGTTTTTTGAAATTCTGAAGAAAAGTTGCAGAGGTTGGTGGATGAGTTTTTGGGCGGATATGTAAAAAGAAGAAATAAAATGTGAATATAGGAAAAAGGGATGGTAATGAGGATAAAAAAAATAGGTGCGAAAGATAGGATATCAGATTGAGGAGAAAGTATGGAGGAGGTGAATGTATTCAGGTATTTTAGGAGTGGACGTGTCAGGGAGATGAGTGTATGAAAGATGAGGTGAAATAGAATTGATGAGGGAAAAAAGGTGAGTGGTGCACTTTGGAGTCTGTGGAGACAAAGAACCTTGCCATGGAAGCAAAGAGGAGAATCTATGAGGGGAGTGTATGGGTGTGGAAAAATGGGTGGTGAATGTTGCAACAAGGAAAAGGCGGGGGCAGTGGAGGGGCCATTTTGAGTGCAATATGTCGTTTGAATTTAATGCAGAGAATTTGAAATTTTGGGAAAATTTTGGGAGGGGTCATATTCCAAAACTATTATCCAAGGCCTGAGGGGGGGTTTGTGAGGAGGTTTGGACATACAGAGAAGAGGAACAAAATGAAAATTTCAAAGTGTGTAATCTGTATTGGGGGAAGGTGGGAAAAAGGATGTAAATGAGGTTTTGTTTGAGAGGGGCAATCAATGCGTGAACGTTTAGATAGGAGTGAATGGAGACAAAGGGTTTCTAGGGCTTGACGTGCTGTTGGAGTGTGTGCAGGGTAACATTTATTAAGGGTTTCAGTGAAACCGGCAGGCCGGACTCGATCCTGGGAAATGGGAAGTACAGTGGTCTGCACTCTGAAGGAGGGGAGTTAATGTTCCAGATTTTAAGCTGTAGTGTAAGCGTGCCTCTGGCACGTTCAGAATGGTAAAACTTATATTTATTTAATGTAGCAAACACTTCACACTAATTTTACACACAATTCGTCAGATCTGAACTTACGGGGCTAAATTTTTTACTCTCCTACGTCTTCTTAGTTTTTGGTACTGTTTGTTGAAAGTTTGAAGCTCTGTAACTAAGTATTTTGTAAGTTATCCGAGCGATTCTAGTATCCTGGGAATGAGCTCAACAATTTTTGGTCATAGGGCCCGAAAAACAAACCAATTCCAAGAATTTAGTCCTCTGCCGTGCACATCATTTTTAGACATCACCTTCGGAGATATCTAAAAACTGATGGCTGCAATTACTGGTTTTTATTTCAATTCAGGTATTGCAGGCGTATGTTTGTAAACGTATATTTGGTCGATAATGTAGAAAATAATTCTAAACACAACCACGTGGGGAGAGATAGAGTTAGATTATATGAACACTTATACAGGTGGTTAAAGATATCTTCCAGTAATTTGAAATTTAAGAGAATTGAGTCAGTACTGAAATATATTATATCATAATGCTTTAAAGTGTTCGAAATAAGACGCTTTCATAATTTATAGCTGAAGAAGTGTTTTTACAAACTCTTCGAACGATGTCAGATTAAAAAAAGTGAAGAACGATGTCTGCGCTAAAAGGAAAAACAAACTGCATAAATTTGTTTATCTGACCATGTAACTCAACTTGTGTTTACTTATGCTTGTGTATGAGGTAGAAGACGATCGATATGATTGTTGATTGGTGATAGTAACGGCTTTAAAACAGGTAAATCCATCCCAACTGCATTATCAACAAAATGAAAACCAGTTAATACATTCGTCATTTTACCCGAGTTCATGGGTTGGGAAAGAGAGGTTATACATGATGAAGAATTACCAGTACTAGCAAGTAAATATGGTATGAGGATTACCAGGGAAAAAAGGAATGTACTCACAAATTGCCACGGGATCAATGTGAATGACGGGAGTAAGAACTCAGAGTAATGAGAGTCGGGAAAAGGGAAAAGCTTGACAGATCAATGCATGATCAAGTTCTGGGTTTGGGATCTACTTCCTTAGTAACATAGGTATTTAAAACATGGAGAGGTTGATGGTGATGAAGAAACATGGTCTCGTGGATGAGCGTGCCTCCTCCCCAGTAGAGTAGTTAAAGAAGATGTGAGAGGATGTGACAGTTTAAAGGTATATGGCGAGAGGAGAGAGACAAAGGTACTGTGTGGCTATATATATCTGATCCCTATGGGAAATTTACCCCTGATCTTAATGTTGATGTTATTTTTTGTAATTAAAGTTGATTTTACCGGGGGTTGCCTGAAATCCCTTTGGGGATAGCTGTTCCCAGACAAGTCCTCCTAGTCTCTGGCCTGATCTATCAAGTGTTAATGCCTGCCGCCTGTAATCCTATTATGCCCTCATAACCGGAAAATGAGGAAACTCATTTTGGAATTGTCGGGCTTGCTCTCGAAGGCAGAAGTTTGTTGGAAATCCCCTTAGTGTGAAGAGAGGGTATTGAGGAGAATGATCCCTGTTTCCCGGGGTAGGTACGAACCAATCATTTCTCTATCTTATAAAATAACCAAAACATACGAGACTGAAACTTATAACCCAGGTTTCTGTCCAATTTTGACCATGAACTAGTATGCCCAAATTTATGGTCCCCAAGTCAGAACTGAATCGTCGTCATATATTAGTCTTCAATAAAAAGGTTATTTGTGTGTTCCATTCACTGTATTAGCCTTAAAAATCTCCCTAACCTTTTATCAATTCGGTATAAATTCTGATTAATCTTTCACGCCCAAGCCTAATGGCCTTTCAATTAAAACATTTTCTAACGCTAAATGTTCAGGGGTGCGAATTAAAAAATAACGCTCGACTCTGTGTTCCAAAAGTCATTGGAAGTACAAAGATTAAAGTCCTTCCAACAGTTGTTTTCAACGCCAGCCGAGGATAGTTTCAACTATTGGGCTCTATCTTTGCCAATATTCAACCATTATTCCTTCTTTGCCAGTACCTCATCTAAATTATCTTTTCGTGTAATAGGCCATTATTTTCTATCTAAAAATTCAAAATAAAAAAAATTTATTTCCCTTTGGGGAAAAAAACCCATATGAAATTTGGCCCCCCAGCCCCAAACCGTAAAAATTTTTGTTTTAAAGGGGATTTGTGGTAAACACATTTAAATTTAAAAAATTTCAAATTTTTTTGTTTTTCCCCCCCCCATCCATCAATTAAAAAATTTAAAATTTAAACAAATTTAAAAAATTTTTATTTTTTA
>NC_069404.1:21152153-21162153 GCF_026875155.1 Cherax quadricarinatus
AAACCCCCTAACCTACCTAACCTAACCTAACCTTAACCTAACTTCTAACCAACCTAACCAAACCTAACCTAACCTAACTTAACCTAACTAACCAAACCTAACCAACCAAACCCAACCTAACCTTACCAAACCCTAACCTACAACCTATCCTAACCTTAACTTAACCAAACCTACCTCCTAACCTACCTAACCTAACCTAACCTAACCTAACTTAACCTAACCTAACCTAACCTAACCTAACCTAACCTAACCTAACCTATCTTAACCTACCTAACCTAACCTAGCCGAACCTATCCTAACCTAACCTAAAATATATTGGAACACTTCCAAAATACATTAGAGTACTCCAGAATTACTTTGAACGACTCCATTTTTTTGGATATTTCCAAATTAGTTTTGAAAACTTTATCGTAAAATCGAACATTATTTTCTTGTTGGTAAACACACTCAATGGTAGAAATATTTACTCGATTTCCGAATAGAAACACTTTCCTCGCTCTGAGAGACTCATTGTGGGTCACCCCTTCCCCCCCAACACCACTGGGTAATGCGGTTCACACCCAAGGTAGATTTAAGATAATCATGAACACCTGCGTCAACTCAGGACAGACAGACGCCATGAAATGCGGGTAACATCCAAGGTAGAAAATCATCTCTTTCCAGACCAACTGTCTATCCTAACCTAACCTAACCTAACCTAACCTAATTCCTAACCTAACCTAACCTCACCTAACCGAACCTAACCTAACTCCATCAATCACCTCTATCCTAACCTAACCTAACCCAACCTAACTCCATCAAACACCTCTATCCTAACCTAACCTAACCTATCCTAACCTAACCTAACTCCATCAAACACCTCGAATACTACCTAACTTAACCTAACCTAACCTTACCTAACCTACCGAACCTAACCTAACCTAACCTAACCTATCCTAACCTGTCCTAACCTAACCTAACCTATCCTAACCTAACCTAACCTAACCTAACCTAACTTATCCTAAGCTAACCTAACCTAACTATCCTAACCTAACCTATCCTAAACCTAAAAATGACCTAACCTAACTATCTAATTAATCAAACCTAACCTAACTTATCCTAACCTAACCTAATTATCTAACCTAACCTAACCTACCTAAAATAACCTAACCTAACTTATCCTAACCTACTCACTTTACTTTGAACACCTTCAAAACACTCTCATACATCATTTGAGACCCCCTTTTCTCAATATCTCTCATCCACAACCTTTATCATCTCACTACAGAACAACCCAAGATTACTTCGAACACTCTCATAAAGCATTTGAGTACTCACATAAACACTTTTGAACATTTCCAAACAACACTGAAGCACTTCCAAAATATCATTTTGATTACTCCCAAATAAGATTTGACAGCTCTAATTTATCTACACTTACACATTTCATTAAATTACATCTCATCCCCCCAAACTCCTCCCTCATTCTCCAGACTTTACAACATTAGCACAAAAAAAAACTAACTCATACACTTATGACATGAGACATTACCATATCTAACACACTGACTAACTTTGAACCAACTCTGAACACCACTGATCTTCTTCAAAAAATGCTCTGCACATCATTTGAAACACTTCCAAAAAAAACACCATCAAACACCTCCGAATACTCCCCAAAAAACACTACTGATTACTACCAAATCACCACTGAATACTCCCAAATCACCGTCAAATCACCAGAAACTAAGTTTAACATCACCATCTAACATCCTTTTTATAGAAATCCCCTCAAATCACTATAACCAAGAACTCCCTCCCCATTTGGCGCATGAAAAAAAAAAGCATGAACACAAACCTAATTTCGGGAAACACTTAGTACATGATCACCATCAACTGAAAACATATCTTGTACACACACATAATATAAGACAATCACCAACTACAATCACCCATGTTCACTTACCTCAAAATCACTAATATCACAGAAAACAATCATTTTATAAACATTTCACACACACACACACAAAAAAAAAATCATATTTGACAATATCTAAGCGCACTCACCTCACTACCACCAACACACGATGTCTCACCTCACAGGACCGACGAGCTCACCTCCAGTGACGTCACACTCCCATTGTGTTACTTGGTGGTTGGTAACATCACACCTAACCCCCCTTGTTTCAACCTGTTGTACCCTACATTATCTAAGAACACTATATCCAAGACGATTACCAGATTTTATGATCCCCAACACCAAGATCACAGAAAACACATTTTTATAATTATTCACACAAAAATCACGATCACCAAATTTCCCTACATGTTTACCGTCATCTATCAACACTAATCACCAAGATCACCAAAAAATCTAAGATCATGCATCTCAAAACTACTATGATCACTGAAAACACTTATTTTTTAAACATTCGCACAAAAATAAGACATACACAAAAATACCACAACACTTCCACCAACATCTATAACATAACATGAGCACTATAACATATCACTATCACAAAAAAAAATAATACACAGACACCCACATATTATACATTTCAATTGCAAATTTAAGACATGAGACATACACACCAAATCTAAGACATTCACCTCCAACTAAGACATACACATCACCCTTAAAACTTCCTAGTCCTTATTCATTCCGTATATCTCCTAGAGCTGTTTTAACCCCGACGGATCCACCACGACGTAGGAGCCAGAGTGTAGTAGGTGGTGTTTGTTAGTGTGATGGGTTCCTCTGGCTCCTACGTCCCGTGATGGATCCGTCGGGGTTAAAACAGCTCTAGGAGATATACGGAAGAATAAGGAAGGAAGTTTTAAGGGTGAAGTTGTATTCTTAGTTTTTGGAGGTAATATCCTTAGAATTGTGGGTATGCTCCTCATGTCTTAAATATGCAATTGAAATGTATAAGATTGGGTGTCTGTGTATAATTTTTTTTTTTGTGATAGTGATATGTTATAGTGCTCATGTTATGTAATAGATGTTGTGGAAGGTGTTTTGTGGTATTTTATGATATGTCTTATTTTTGTGCGAATGTTTAAAAAATAAGTGTTTTCAGTTACATAGAATTTTGATGATGCAATCGATCTTAGATTTTTGGTGATCTTGGTGATTAGATGTATGATAGATGACGGAAAACAATTATATGAATTGGTGATCGTGATTTTTGTGGTGATAATTATAAAAAGTGTGTTTTCTTGAACTTGTGTTGGATCATAAAACTGTAATCGTCTAGGATATAGTGTTTCTTAGATAATGTGGGGTACAACAGGTTAAACAAGGGAGGGGGTTAGGTGTGATGTTTACCCAACCACCAAGAACCCAATGGAGGGTGACGTCACTGGAGAGAGCTCGTCGTCCTGTGAGGTGAGACAATCGTTTGTTGGTTGTAGTGAGTGAGTGCGCATAAGATATAGTACAATATGAATTTTTTTTTTTTTGTGTGTTGTGAGAAATGTTTTATAAAAATGATATTGTTATTTTCTGTGATATTAGTGATTATGAGTTAGAGTGAACATGGTGATTGTAGATGGTATTGTCTATAATATGTGTGTGTACAAGAAAAGTTTTTCAGTAATGTGGAACATGTACTAATTTTGTGCGTATTAGTTGAGTTTCATGTATTTATTTTTTTTTTTTTTTTCAGCAGCCAAAGGGGAGGGAGTTCTTGTATATAGTGATTTAGGGGATTTCTATAAAAAGATGTTAGATGGTGAAGTTAAACTTAGTTCTGGTGATTTTGACGTGATTGGTAGTATTCAGTGTGATTATTGGTAGTAATCAGTAGTGTTTTTTGGGATATCGGAGGTGTTTTGATGGTGTTTTTTATTGAAGGTGTTCAAATGATGTGCAAGCATTTTTTGAAGAAGATCATGGTGTTCAAGTTGGTTCAAGATAGTCATGTGTTTCAGATATGGTGATGTCTCATGTCATAAGTTATGAGTTATTATTTTTTTTTTTTTGTGCTAATGTTGTAAAGTCCTGGAGAATTGAGGGAGGATTTGGGGGGTGAGATGTAATTTTAATGAAATGAGTAAGTTAGATAAATTAAGCTGTCAAATCTAATTGGGAGAAATCAAAATTGAACTTTTGGAAGTGCTTCAAGTTGTTTGGAAATGTTTCAAAAGTGTATATGTGATACTCAAATGCTTTACGGAGTGGTTCGAAGTAATTCTTGGGGTTGTGCTGTAGTGAGATGATAAAGGTTGAGGATGAAGATATATGAAAAAGTGGGTCTCAAATGATGTATGAAGTGGTTTGAAGGTGTTCAAAGTAAAGTGAGTAGGTTAGGATAAGTTAGGTTAGGTTATTTTAGGTTAAGTTATTTAGGATAAGTTAGGTTAGTAGGATAATTAGTGTTAGGGATAGATAATTTAGGATTTAGGTTAATTAGATTAGGATATTAGGTTAGTATCGTTAATTTAGGTTAGGTTAGGATATATTAGGTTAGGTTAGCTTAGGATAAGTTAGGTTAGGTTAGTTATGTTAGGTTGGATAGGTTAGTTCGGTTAGGACAGTTAGGATAGTGAGGTTAGGTTTAGGTTAGGTTCGGTAGGTTAGGTAAGGTTTAGTTAGGTTAAGTTAGGTAAGTATACGAGTGTTTGATGGAGTTAGGTTACTTGTTAGCTAGGTTAAGTTTTAGGGTTAGACAGAGGTGTTTGATGGAGTTAGGATGGTTGTTAGTTAGGATAGGTTGCGAAAGAGGTGATATGATGGAGTTTAGGTTAGTTTCGGTTAGGTGAGGTTAGGTAGGTTAGGATTAGTTAGGTTAGGTCGGTTAGGTTAGGGATAGACAGATTGGTCTAGAAAGAGATGAATTTCTACCTTGGATGTTACCCGCATTCCATGGCGTCTGTCTGTCCTGAGTTGACGCAGTGTTTATTTCTACTTGGGTGTGAACCGCATTACCCCAGTGGTGTTGGGGGGGGGGGAAGGGGTGACCCACAATGATCCTCTCAGAGGCGAGGAAATGTTTTTCTATTCGGAATCGAGTAAATATTTTCTACACATTGAATGTGGGTTTACCACAAGAAAATAATGTTCGATTTAACGATAAAGTTATCAAACTAATTTGGAAATATCCAAAATGGAGTCGTTCAAAGTAATTCTGGAATTTCTAAAAGGTAATTGGAATGTTCCAATATATTTTAGGTTAGGTTAGGATAGGTTTCGGCTAGTTTAGGTTTAGGTAAGGATTATGATAGGTTAGTTAGGTTAGGTTAGGTGTTAAGTAGTGTTTAGTCTAGGCTATGTTAGGTAAGGTTGGGATATAGGTTAAGTAAGGTTAGGTTATGGTTAGGCTAGGTAAGGTTATGTTAGTAAGTGTTAGGTATAGGGTAGGTCGGTTAGTTAGGTTAGTTAGGTTAAGATATAGGTTAGGTAGGACTAGTTGTTAGGTTAGGATAAGTTATGAAGGATAGGTTAGGATCTCGGCTTTAGTCTAGGTTCGGATAAGTTAGGTTAGGATAGGTATAGGTTAGGTTAGGATAAGGTTAGTTGGTTTAGGTTAGGATAAGATTAAGTTAAGATATGCTAGGTTAGTGGGATGTGTGTGTATGTGTTTGGAGTGAGTGTGTGTGTATGGTGTGGGATGTGGGAGTGGAGTTGGGGATGTGGGTGTGATGTCGACCTAGAGACTACCCGAAAAGAACGTTATAAAAGTGGGATTTTTTGTGACATTTTCTGATTGTAGTGAGTGTCCCCTTATTAACTTTAATGAACTAAAAGTGTTAAAAACGAGGAAAAAAATGGGAGGTGTGGTTGTTTGTTGACTTATCGATGAAATAGGGGGGGGGGGGAGATCAAACGAGAAAACAATGTGGTGTTGTGGTTGTGGTGTTGTAGGGATAGTGGAGATGAACTACGTATATGGAGATTTTTGTGTGTTTTATTGAGTGTATCCGTGATGTTTTAGTATTCAGTGGTGTATTATGGGAGTACTCAAATGGTGTTTTTTTTGGTGCAGAGATTCAGTGTTGTTTGGAAATTTTTACAAAAGGAGTTAACAAAGTGGATTTTTGAGTGTGTTCAAATGATGTATTTTTTGAAGGTGATCAAGGGTGTTCAAAGGTGATTTGAAGGTGTTCAAAGGTGTTTTGAAGGTTAATCAAAGGTAGTTTTGAGTGTGTTCAAATGATTAATGAGTAGTGGTTTGAATGTGTCAAATGTGTTTTGAAGGTGTTCAAACGGTGTTTTTAGAAGGTGTTGAAGGGTGGTTTTGAGTGTGTTTCAAGGGTGTTTGAAGTGTTGAAGGTGTTTGATTGAAATCAGCGTGGTTTTAGTAGTAATCAGTGTATAAATTGGGAGTACTCAAATAGTGTTGGGGGGGGAAAGTTCAAAGGAGTTATTAGAAGTTTGTTTCAAGAGTGTATTTTGAAGTGTTCAAGGGTGGTATGCGTTGTTGAAGGGGTTTGATTATTCAGTGGTGTTTTTAGTATTATTCAGTGTTACAATGGGAGTACACAAATTGTGTATTTTGGAAGTGTATTCAAAGTTATTTGAGTGTGTTCAAAAGTTGTTTTTTTTGAAGGTGATCAAGGGTTTTTCAAGGTGTTTTGAGGTGTTTTCAAGTGTTTTGAATGTGTTGAAGGAGGTGATTTGATTGAATTCAAGCGGTGTTTAGTAGAATTAGGGTGTAATGGAGTACTCCCAAATTGTGTTTTTTTTGGAAGTGTTTTCGAGTTGATGGAAATGTTCAAAGGTGTATTTGAAGGTATTCAAGAGTGTTTTGAAAGTGTAAGGGTGATTGAAGGTGATTGAAGGGTGTTTTGATTGAATTCAGCGATGTTTTAGCAGTAATCAAGTGTGTAATGGGAGTACTCAAATAGTTTTTGGAAATGATCGAAGGGTTGAATATTTTGAAGGTGTTCAAGAGTGTTTTGAGAATGTTCAAGGGTGTTTAAAGTATTGAAGGGGGTGTTTTGATTAATTCAGCGGTGATTTAGTAGTAATCAGTGGATGTAATTGAGGTACTCACATTGTGTTTTTGGAAGTGATACATGAGATTTTGGTGGTGTTTTGAGTGTTAATCAGTGTTTTAGTATCCAAGGTGTATTTGGGAGTACTCAAATGGTGTATTTTGAATGTTGTCAGTGTTGCTTGGAAATGTTTCAAAGGTGTACAAAGGAGTTTTGAGTGTGTTCAAATGTTGATTATTTGAAGGTGATCAAAGGTGTTCAAGGGTAATAGTAGTAATCAGTGGTTAAATTGGGATACTCATATAGTGTTTTATAGGAATGTTAAAGGTGTTCAAAGGTGTATATATGAAGTGTTGAAGGGTGTTTGATTGAATTCAGAGGTGTTTAGTAAGTATTCAGTGGTTGAAATTGGGAGTAACTCAAATTGTTATATTCACAGGAGTGTTTCATGGTGCTATTATGGTGTGTTTTGAGTGTTCAATCAGTGGTGGTTTTAGAATTCAGTGGTGTATATGGGTGTACTCAAAATGTGTTTATGGAAGTGTTTTCAGTGTTGTTTGGAAATGTTAAAGGTGGTACAAAGGTGTTTGAGTGTGTTCAAATGTTGTTTTATATTGAAGTGATCAAGGGGTGTTCAAGGGTGTTTTGAAGTGTTCAAGGTTTTTTTGAGGTAATTCAAATGATATTTAGAAGTGTTCAAGGTGTTATGTGAGTAATCAAAGTTTTTTTGAAGGGTCCAAATGAATAAGAGAGTACTTAGAAGGTGTTCAAATGATGTGCCAAGATGAACTAAATGAAAGGTGTTTCAGGGAGTATTCAGAGGTAGATATTTGGGGGTGTTTCGAATGAATGTATTGAGTAAATCAGTGTTGTTCGGAAATGTAAAAAGGTATATTTTGTGAGTATCCAAATGATTTAAAGAGTGTTTTGAAGGTGTTTCAAAGTAAAAGTGCGTATTTAACATCGTAATAAGTAAAAATTGTGACTAGTGAATTTACGAACAGTGGTTTATAATGTTGAGGAGACTTTCTGATGTACTGTATCACTACAATAACATTAATGAACTAAAATGGGTTAAAACGAAAAAATTGGGGGTTATTAGTGAAAATGAGAGAGGATTTTGGTAGAGTGTGAGGATCGGAGGTGGGGAGGAGGTTAACTTCTGTGGGGAGTGACGCTGAGATGAAATAGTTAAAACGGAGAAAAATGTCTAACTTGTGTTTGTAAAGAAATTGCTGGATTGTTGTGGGTATCTAACGGAAACAAAAAATTGAAATTATTTGGATAACCTGGGTTAAGAGTGAAAATTGTTTTCCCTATGATGTAGTACTCATAACCCCATATATAGACTTTAATGAACTAAAAGGGTCGTCATGATCAGCCTGTGAGGTGTGTGGGGTCATCGCTGACGTTCACAGACCGTCGAGTAAACATACATTAAGGAGAGAACACCTGACGTCACACTTGTTTAGACCTGTATGTAGAGAGAGCACCTGCCCCCAAGGTAGGAGTAATATCATTTGAATGCTACCCCAGGGGGGAATCCAAAAACCTTGATCCTAGAGATGGGAGTCTTGCATAAACGATAAATTTGGGGTGGGAGTGAAAGTGAGACGGGGAATCCAAAAATTTGATCCAAGGAGATGGAGTAAGCACAGAAAATGAAATTCAAAAAAATTCGAAAAAAAATCGGAAAAAAATTCGAGGGCGGGGGCATCCGGATGACGCTGCAAAGGCGCGGGCGGGGGTCGCGAAGGGTGCGGGCGGGGCGTGGGGGGGGCGCGCGGGCGGGCGCGCGGGCGTCGCGCGGGCGGGCGCGCGGGCGGGCGCGCGGGGGGGGGCGGGGGGGCGCGCGGGCGCGCGGCGCGACGGGGGGCGCGAAGGGGGGGGGGTCGTGGGGGGGGGGGGATTGGGTTTGGGGGGTCAAGGGTGAGGTAGTCTCCCGAGGGCGAGGTCATGGGTCAAACCGGAAGTAACAAAACCAGGGTGAAAAGGTGACCCTCCACCATGGCCTAGACCCGATACACCCCCCGTGGAAGGCCAAAAACCGGAAGGAGCCCCCACCCATGCCTTTTTTCCGGAAGGAGCCCCCCAGCCGTTTTTTTGACTATTTTTTTTATATATTATATATAAATATTATTATATTATAAATATATATATAAATTTATATATATTATAATATAAAAATTTTTTATATATATTATTAATTATAATTTTTATATATAAAAATATATTTAAAATAATATATATATTAATAAATTAAAAAAAAAAAATAAAAAAATATATATAGTACATAAATATATTTATATAATGTTTTTATACATATATACACACATTATATTATAATATTTAAAATATATATAATATAATATATATTAAAAATTTATATAATATATAAAAATATAATATATATATAATTTTTTATTATAATTAATACTATAATGTATAATATATATATATAATACTTATAATGTATATAATATATATATTAATATATATATAATTATATATAAAATATATATATAAATAATATATTATTAAAATAATTAAAATTTATATATATATATAAATTTTTTAATATATATATCATATATATATATTTTTATTATAAATACAATTTTAAATAAATAAATAATAATATATATAAATATATATATATATATATATATATAAAATATATATATATATTATATATATTATATATGTATATATATATATTATATAATATATATGTAATTTAATATATATATGTTATATTATTTATAAAAATAAAAACATATATACATTAATTTTTAAATATATATATATATAATAAATATATATTTATAAAAATATTAATATATAAAATATATATAATATATATAAAATATATAATAATAATATATTTATATATATAAATTATATATATTATAAAAATATATATATAAATACAAAATAATATATAATTATATATGTACATATATATTTTATTAATTTTATATATACATAAAACACACCAATATATAATATATAAATATAATATATAAAATTTTAATAATAATTATAATATATATATATATAAAAAAATTATTTATATATA
>NC_069404.1:21167153-21168439 GCF_026875155.1 Cherax quadricarinatus
GTTTCTGGCCACCAATTTCTTAATATGTCCACAGGTGAAGAATGAGTCCCATTAAAAGAAGGTATAGAAAGAAGTGAGAAGAGTTTGTGAGGTTGGCATTTTGAGTAGTAGCCAACTTCACAGTAATATGCTGCCAGCTGTTATCAGCTACTGGATATAAAGACCGCTGAATGTTACAAGGTGAGTTAATATATAATGACTTCAAACATCTTTACTGAATGACCAATCTGACTGTATATGAAAATGCAAGGTGGCAATTACGGTTTCAAGAAAAGTTTAATAAGAGGACAGAAAAAATAGTAAGGATAGGCGGGAGGGAAGTGAGAATAGAATAAAATTTGTTTTGGCTTATTCGGTAGTATTCTGAAGAATAAGATCAATTAACTGGAATGCAACAGAAGCCAGAAAGAGTGGCGTTCTGGACTTAAACGACGCATAAAAACCATTCCATAAGCATCTATCGTGTCACTACCATCGCAAACTCTGTTTTAGAGCTGACATTCAAAAATTTAAAACAATCCTCCCAAACTTCAAATGTCCAAAGGAGATAGACGAAATGGGTGGTTCTTTACATTCCATGGAAGGAATTATGCATGTTCCTTGGATCAAGTTTCCTATCTCCAGGTTATGGCCCTACCCATTCAAATGTGTGTTATTCTTCTTTTTTCTCTGTAGATATCTGTAATGTTATCTCGCTTATATTAATGAGGTTTCGGCCGTGATGTGAGGCTTAATTACGCAGTTGTTAAAGATCGATTTAAGGAGAATTCAACGAACCTTTCCCTATTGAAATCCTAACTGAAAAGATATATAAGATTATTTTAATATCTTTGATTACATGATTGTTTAAAAAAAATATGAGAGAGGATATCATAATAATCAACGGTTCCCATTACTATAGGATAGATTTGCTAAGCTCTTACTCGAGTATTAGCATATAATTTTCCATTAGCTAAAGAAAACGTTTTTAAAGATTTACAGTATTCTCGCAATAATGTATATTTTTCCACCTGTCCGTTGCTCTTGTATATCTTGCATATTCGGGTAATTAAAACTACTTATATAAATCTTAGATTATGTAAATCAAATAACAAGCGAGAGACCATACCAGAAAGTGGTTTATATGAATGAAAGTCTGGGTTGACACGCCAGCATGCTTTCACAGAGCGATCTTCTTCAACTTAAATGAATTTTTCTTTTTTTTTTATATATACTTTCCAAATTGTTTTTCAAAAGTTTTCGAAAATAGATACAGTTGCTTTCATATGCATGAAAATTGTATGTTA
>NC_069404.1:21173939-21195087 GCF_026875155.1 Cherax quadricarinatus
CCCGGTGGAGTGCGGTTGTGCTGGGCACCCCTCTGCTTTTTCAGGCGAGCCCCCTCGTCATCAACAACCATTGTGTAGTGGGGCGGGCCTGTATTTTGGTAACAAAAATTTTGCTAAACTCGTACGAAGGTAAATACTTTTTCCATAGGTTTTGGTTCGGGTACTTTTAAGTGGAAACGTGAACACTTTTTCCAAAATCATCGGGGACACATATGGATCAAACGGGGAAATTTGGCGTGTTTAATTTTAAAAGGGGTCGGAAAATTTCTGAGCCGGCTTCTTACAAAAAATTTTGGCAGTAAGGAAAACGAAAGGGGGTGAATTTTCCGAGGGAGGTGAAGGTTTCTAAACTTAAGGGGTAAACGGAATTTACCTTTGAGGACGGGTAGGCCCACAGGTTTTTTCGCTTTTTTGGACGGCTTTCCCCAAACCATGGGGGTTGGAGGGGGTCCGATAAAAGGAACCGGGAAGGTTCAACCCCCTTTGTTTTAAAAAGGCCTTTACCACCCTTTAGGGGATGAGGGGGTGTGAACACAGGTTTATGTGTACTAGCGGGTCAGGAAAAACATTTTCGGCTTGTGTAGCTTTTTATGAGACTGGGCCCCCAGTGTCCGGGGGGGGCTCCCAATTTGGAGGATTGTGAAAAGTGGGATTTTGGTGCCTGGCCCGGGTCGGGAGGGGAGGTTGATCTCCCCGGAGGAGGTACCGGGGGGGCGGTGGGGAGAGTGGGTCCTTCCCAGGGGGGGGGAGTGAAGGGTGAAAGAGGAGTCTTTGCCAGGAATTTCGATGGAGGGTTTACTAATGTGAAAGGACTTTTTGGATGGGGAGGGGCCTTCAGAAGGGGGCCTGTTTATTTTAAATTTAGACTGGGGGGAAAAAATTTGGGAAAAAAGTTGGTAAAAGGGGTTGGAGCATTTGCCTGGGGTACAAGGGGGTTGGGGGTAGAAGTGTTAAGGGGGTTTCAAAAAAGTGGGACAGGATAAAGAGAACCCCGGGGCAAGGCCCTGGAAAAGAGGGGGGTTTGGGAGGTACTGGGGGGGGGGGGAGTTAAGTGGGGGGGGGGGGGGGTGACCCCCCCTAATGAGTGGGGGGAATTTGTGGTGGGGAAAGGGGGGGGAAAGCCGTTTTTTGGGTCACAAGGGGCGGGGGGGGGGGGGGTTGGAGGGTTTTTTTGGCGGAGAATTTGCGCGGGCCGGGTGGGGGGTTTTGGGTTGGATTCGGGTAGGGTTGGGTTTGCAAATGAAAGGGGGGTGGGTGGGAAAAAGGGGGGGTTGGGCTGGTGGGGGAGGGGGGGGGGGGAGGTCGTGAGGGTGGAGGTGTCTGGGGTGAGAGTCGAGAAAGTTCGGGAGTTTACATGCCTGCAAAGTAAACCAGGGAAAAGTAGATTTTTCAGGGAGGTACTGATGTACATTTGAGGGGTTTTTCCCGCTTAACAGTAATTGGGGTGATGGAAATTGTGTGATTCGGATGGTGATGTCAAACCGAGAGGGGGGGTTGTGGTTGGTGTTCGAGGGATGTTTGCAAGATATTGGGGTTGTAGTGTGGGGGGGAGGGGGGGTACCTAGTGGGCACACGTTCGTCCAGGGGATTAAACGCGATTGGAAGAATCACTTTAAAGGGGGGAATAGCGTTTGGGTGCAAACCCTTGACGTGGGGTTTTCTGATCACGGGGCAGTAATAGCAGATTTGATGTGGGTGGAGTGGTGGTGTTTACTGGGTACGGAATTAAATGTAAGGCTTCTAAATTAGGGCGGGAGGGGCCCTTTTTTCAGTGTTTGGTGGTTTGCCTTTTTGGGGAGGCTGGGACAGGGGATGATCGTTAGATTGGGGGAAATGCAGGCCAAACCTGGAATAGCAAATTTTTTTAAGGAAAGGGGGCAAAAGAGGCGAGGGGCTTTTGGGGGTTGCAAAATTATTGGGGGAAGTTGAAAGATTGTTATGTTGGGGGAGGTGGTAGGAGGGTGAAATGGACAGTCTGGGAGTGAAAAAACGAATTACAAATGATAGGTTTGATGCAATTAGGGTTAGGGCGGGGTTAGAGGTTTTTTGGGGTGATAACCCGTCGGGTTTTTTTTCGTAAAATTTAGGGCGACGAGTGAACCACCATTCTAAATTGGAGACAACCCCTGGGGTGGAGGGTATCAAGGGGTCGAGTCCTACCTTTAGGGAAAGTTAGCCCCTTTATGCAGTATTTGGTTTAGGGAGAAATGGAGTTGGGGGGGGGGGGTTCCGGGGAGGGTATTTTTAAAGGGGGGTTTTTCCATAGCTTTTTAAAATGGCCCGGGATAGAGTGGGTTGGGGGTTTAAGTAAAAGTGGGTTGAGGTGGAAAGGCGTTTTGGGGTGAGTCCCGGGGAAAACACCAGGATAGACAGTTACCAAATGTTTTTTAAAAGGCACTGGGGGTGATTAGGCAGTGTTTTTTTTTTTTTGGCTTTTGGACCAAAATTTAACTAGGGGGAAGTTGGGCACATCGCAAATAGGGTGCATGTTTTGGTCCCAAAGAAGAGGGGGGGTAGAGGTTGAGTTTTTATTTTGCAATATCTTTGATGTGCGTGGATTAAAAGGGTTTTTTGCGAAAATTTTGGGAAAATAAAGAAGAAGGTCATGGGTCGGTGATCATGGGGGGACAGTTTGGTATCCCCGGGGGGGGTATCGGGTGGGCATGGTCGTATTGGGATTTCCCGAGGGGAGTAATAAGGGAGGGATTCTAGGTCGGATTGGGAGAAAACTTTTGATTTGTGGATAGGGAATTTTTTTTTGAAGGTATGGTGAGAATGGGTTTTGAAGGGGGGGTGGGTTTGGTGGGGAGGGCTTTGATGGAATGCTCAAAGAGAGTACAGGTAAGGGAGGTTGGGTAGTTCTGTAAGCATGGGGAGGGGTTTAAGGCACGGGTGTCCCCTCTCCCAATACCTTTCATGTATCAGAATCCTTTCTTTGTTCGGTTGATGATGGGAGGGAAGGGTGGGGGGGGTGGAGGATATTGTGGGAATATTGTTGGTTATGTAATGTACAAATGTTTTCTTAATGAGATAGAAGATTTAAAAATGGGAAGGGTAAATTTAGATTTTTTTTTGGGAATGCTACGGGATAGAGTTAATAAACAGAAATCACGGTTTCTGGAGGTAGGGGCTTGGGTGGGGGGTTGGGGGAAAGGGGTTTGGTTGGGTAACTGGATAGGTAAAGATTTGGGGATTTTTTTTTGGCAGATGAAACAGGAGGCGGAGGGTTAAATTTAAAATGGTAATGGGACAGAGCTTTGATAGGTCAGGAGTCTAAGGGGCCGGGGGGAACCTTGCTCAAAGGGTTGGGTGGTAAATACGTGATTTATAGTAAGGTGTGGGGATGGCGGAAATTTTCCCCTTTGAAGCAGGTTTTTTGGAAATGCAAAGAAGAGTCTTAAGGTAGGTGGGGTTATGGGGGGGGTTGGGCAAAGATGTAGTAATAATGCGGGAGGGGGGGACTGGGGGTTTATTGATTTGGGCTAGGGTGAAGGCGCTATATTGAAGAAAAGGTATTTTTCGGGCAGGGGGGGAAGGGGTCTTTGGGTCGGGGGGAGGTGGGGGGAGGATATCCGCAAATGGTGGAGTGGCAGGGACTTTGGGAGTGTGAAGAAGTTTTCGGGGTTATGTTAAAATATGCAAAGTTAAAAAACCAAGGTAAAACGGTTAGGGGGTGGGCGTCGTCAGGGTTAATGCCAAAGGGGTGGCATGTTCCACATTGATTGGAGGTGATTGGGGGGAATTTGAAAATTAAGATACCGGCAAGAGCAAAGGGAAATTTGTAAAAAAGATTTCTTATGGGGGGCGTTAGACGAAAAGAGGGTAAGACGAATGGGTTTTGTGGGGAGGGCGTCATGCGGTTTTTGTGGGGAAGTTGAAAACGGCTTTTCATGTAGTTATTTTTGTTCTGCATTGGGGGTGTAAGTTTGGGGGTTTAAGAGGGTTTTCTTTTTATTGGGGGGGGGCAGTATCACCCCTTAGGGCTTTAATGTTTGATATGGGAGGGGTACCCAAAAAGGTGGGGGGGGCTATCAGATTAAAAGTTATTACGTTTGTTTCTTGGGGGGGGAGGGAGTTGGAGGGGGAAAATTAGGATAAAAGGTTGGCGGCGAGTTTTTAAAGGGGGCAGCATGTGGAACAAACAATTATATTTGGGGGGAAAGGGGGGTAATTGTTTTCCCGGGGGGATATCGTGGATTACTGTTGAACGCTACTCCCGGGTGAGAGGCAAAGGGGGTTTGGGCTCTTCGTGGTGCCTCCCCTTTGAGTGATTGGAAACCCGAGGGAGGTTGATTGGTTTGCAGGTGGTGATGTGGGTAAAGTTTATTTTTTAGGGGCCCTTGGGGCTCCGGAGATGTGCTTTTTGATTTTGTAAAAAACACAGAGTCAAAAATTTTAGTGATTTTCGATTTTTTCTTTATTTTTCATAAGAACCATTTTATATAGGAGGGGTTTTATTTTATAAAAATTGGGGAGGTTTTGTTTTATATATTTTTAACTGATATAGATTTAGCCTTGTATCCGTCCTCTTTTTATCGTATTGAATGGGTACTTTGCCTAGTACGAAAATATATAAGTATTTTGGGGTTTTATATATACCCTTATTTTTTTAGGAAGGTCCCATTATTATTGGTGTTATCGGTAACATTAACTTTGTGTAGTTTGTGTTGTTTTTGGGAACCGTGTTTGGTTAGTTTATCATTGAATGTATATTTTTGTTTATTTGCAGACAAGTCATTTAGCGCTTTATTTTATGTATGATCCAGTTTGTCGTATGAAAAAAGTGCACATACACGTAGTATGTATATGCATGGTTATGTTACGTAATAATGATTTAAGGGCTCGTTCCTTTTTTAAGACCCGATGTTTTTTTTTGGAAGTTGGTTGGTTGGGGTTATTTTGTGAAATTGTTACAATGACCCTTATTAGGGAAATAATGTATGTTATTTAGATGGGGATTGTACATCGGGGGGGGGGGTAGAAGGTAGCTGTGTCTGCACTGGCAATAATGAGTATTTTAAAGGAGGGTTTGAAGGTTATGTTATGGTTTGGGTTAGTATTGGTTGTGGGTTATGTATATGGGCGTGGGTTTGTATATGGTTGTAAAAATGGCCAGATCTATGGTGTTCTAATGTACCTGGATTGTGTTTTGGGTTTTGTAATATCTAGTATGGTTTTTTTTTACCCTTTAAATTTACTATATTTGTTCTTGTTTTTTTAAAAAAAATACAAAAAAAAAAGATCTGTAAAAGTCTTTTGTTAATTTTTAAGGCTTTTTATATATTTTGATTCCTTTTTCAAAACATGCAAAACCAAAAATAAAGAAACCCGGTTTCAATTTAATATGTATTTTCTGTTATTATTTAAAATAACCAAAGTATAGTGAGTGTGTAAGTATTAGTTTCTATGATATTGTTTTTGTACATAAATTTTTATATGTCCATAGCACCATTGAATGCGCAATGCATTAGTTTATATGACATTCTTTTATATATAAAATTTCATACACAATATGAATAAGACTGTCAGGTTTGGTTATATATTTATTTGGTGTTTAAGGTATGTTCCGATAGTTCTCTGTTTGGTTATATATATTGTTGTCTTACATAAAGTTTTCACGGTTCTTGTTTTAAAATCAATTTTGTATATCACACATCTATACTGTGTTTTAGTCAATTATGTATAACATACATGTATACTGTGTTTTTTAAATAAAAATATAAAATTTTTTTTTTTTTTTTTTTTTTATATTTTTATTTAAAAAACACAGTATACATGTATGTTATACATAATTGACTAAAACACAGTATAGATGTGTGATATACAAAATTGATTTTAAAACAAGAACCGTGAAAACTTTATGTAAGACAACAATATATATAACCAAACAGAGAACTGCCGGAACATACCTTAGAAACCAAATAAATATATAACCAAACCTGACAGTCTTATTCATATTGTGTATGAAATTTTATATAGAAAAGAATGTCATATAAACTAAAGCATTGCGCATTCAATGGTGCTATGGACATAAAAATTTATGTACAAAAACAATATCATAGAAACTAAAACATTGTACACTCACTAGTACTTTGGTTAAATTAAATAACTATCAGAAAACTACATGACTTGAAATTGAATCCTGGTGTTATTTATTTTTGGTTTTGCATGTATTGAAAAAGGAATCAAAATATATAAAAATCCTTTAATAATTAACATAAGACTTTACAGATCTTTTTTTTTTGTATATTTTTATTAAAACATAGAACAAATATAGTAAGTATAAGAGTAAAGTAAAAACCATACTAGATATTACAAAACCTCTAAAACACAATCCCGATACATTTAGAACACCATATATCATGGCCATATTACAAGCATACACATAAGCCACGACCATATACATAACCCACGACCATATACATAACCCACGACCATATACATAACCCACAACCATATACATAACCCACAACCATATACATAACCTTCAAACCCTCCTTTACAATACTCATTATTGCCAGTGCAGACACAGCTGACACTTCTACCCCCCCCCCCGTATGTACAGTCCCCATTCTAAATAACATACATTAATTTCCCTAATGAATGGTCATTGATAACAATTTCTACTAAAATAACCCAACCAACAAACTTCCAAACAAAAACAGTCAGGGTCATTATTAGACATGTAGGAACGAGTCCTTCAATCATATATATATGTATACATATACGCATGCATATACACACATACGTGTATGTGCACTTTTTCATAAGAACAAACTGAATCATACATAGAAATAAATCGCTAAATGACTTGTCTGCAAATAAACTAAAAACATTACATTCAATGATAGAACTATACCTAAGACATTGGTTCCCACAAACACACCTACACATACACAAAGTTAATGTTACCGATTAACACTCAATATATAATAGGACCTTCCATACAAAATAAGGGTATATATAAACCCCATCAAATACTTATATATTTTCGTACATAGTGCATAAAGTACCCATTCAATACGATAAAAAGAGACGGATGACAAGGCTAAATCTATCATCAGATTGAAAATATATAAAACATAACCTCACAATATTATATAAATATAAACCTCCTATATCAAATGGTTCTTATGACAATAAGAGAAAAAATCGAAAATCACATACAACTTTTGACTCTGTGATTTTACAAATTCATAAGGTCTACATACTCCGGAGCCCCCAACGGCTCCCTACAAATAAACTTTACCCACATCAACCACCTTGCAAACCAATCAACCTTCCTCATCAGGCTTCCAATCACTCAAAGAGGACGCACCACTGAAGAGACCAACCCCTTGCCTCTCACCCCATACCCAAACGGAGTAGACGTTCAACAGTAAGTCCACGATAACCCTCCGGAAAACTAATTACCCACCTTCCCCCATATAATTGTTTGTTCCTACATGCTGTCCTATAAAAACTCGCCGCCAACGCTTTTATCCTAATGTTCCCCTCCAACTCCCTCATCCCCCAAGAAACATACAAGTAATCAACTATTACGTATCTGATAGCCCTTCCCACCTCTTTGGGTACCCCTCCCATATCTAACATTAAAGCCCTAAGGGGTGATATCTGTCCCCCCCCCAATAAAAAGAAAACCCTCTTCAACCACAATCTTACCACCTCCAATGCAGAACAAAAATATACTATATGAAAAGCCGTTTCAACTTCCCCACAAAAACCGCATGACGCCTCTCTCACAAAACCCATTCGTCTTAGCACCTCTTTCGATGCTAACGTCCCCATAAGAAATCTATATACTAATTCCCTCGCTCTTGCCGGTATTCTTAATTTACTAAATTCCACCCATATCACTCTCCAATCATATGTGGGATAAACTGCCATCCCTTGCATTAATTCCTGACGACGACCCACACCCACTAACCGTTTTACCTTGAGTTTTTTAACATTGCATACCTTTAACATAAACCGCAACATATCTTCACACTCCACTAAGTCCCTGCCACCCCACCATTTGCGGATATCCCCCATCACCTCCCCACCCGAAGACCCCTTTCCCCCGCTGCCCGATATACCTCTGCTTCACATATAGCACCTTCACCCTAGACCCTAATGCAATCAATCCCAGTCCTCCCTGCCTTACTGCAGTCATTACTACATCTTTGCCCAACCACGCCCTCCATAACCCCACACATACCTTAAGACTCTTCTTTGCATTTCCATAATATCCTGACTTCGTAATGGGTAAATTTCCGCCACTCCCCACACCTTACTATAAATCAGCGTATTTACCACCACAACCCTTTGATGCAAGGTTACATCCCCAGCCCTTAAACTCCTGAGCCTACTCAAAGCTCTGTCCATTACCATTTCTGAATTAACCCTCCTGCTCTCCTGTGCATCTGCCAAAAACAAAATCCCACAAATCTTTAGCCTATCTATCAGTTATCCAACCAAACTCCCTCCCACAAGGTCCCTCCTACCCAAGCGCCTACCTCCAGCAACCGTGATTTCTGCTTATTAACTCTCATCCCAGTAGCATTCCCAAAAATCTCAATTACCCTTCCCACTTTTCTTAAATCTTCTATCTCATTAAGTAAAACAGTTGTATCATCTACATAACCAACAATATTCCCACAATATCCTCCACTCTCCCCATCCTTCCCATCCCACCATCAACCAGAACATAGAAAGGATTCTGCATACATGCAAAGAGTATTCGGGAGAGTGGACACCCCTGCCTTAAACCCCTCCCCATGCTTACAGAACTACCCAACCTCCCATTTACCTGTACTCTCATTGATGCATTCTCATACAAAGTCCTCACCCATCCAACCACCCTCCCTCCAAAACCCATTCTCACCATACTCTCAATCAAAAATTCCCTATCCACATTATCATAAGCTTTCTCCCAATCCAGACCTAGAATACCTCCCTTATTACTACCCTCAAGAAAATCCCGAATACGACCATGACCTACCCGCATACTCCTCCCCAGGATACCAAACTGTCCCCCATGTATCACCGACCCCATGACCTTCTTCAGTCTATTACCAAAAATTTTCGCAAAAACCTTGTAATCCACGCACATCAAAGATATTGCAAAGTAAGCACTCAACTCTCTACCCCCCCTCTTCTTTGGCACCAAAACTATGACACCCGTACTTTGCGATGTGCCCAACTTCCCACTAGTTAACATATGGTCCAATAGCCTAACAAAACACTGCCTAATACACCCCCAATGTGCTCTATAAAAATCATTTGGTATACCGTCTATCCCTGGTGTTTTCCCGGTACTCATCCCGAAAACTGTCTCTTCCACCTCAACCTCACTTATACCAACTTCCAACCCCACTCTATCCTGCTCACTTAAAACGCTATGGAACCCCCCTTCAAAAATACCCTCCCAGGAACCCCCCTCCTTCCAACTCCATTTCTCCCTAAACCAACTATCTGCATAAAGACTCATACTTTCCGTATTGGATAGGACTCGACCCACTGGATACCCTCCCACCCCAGGGCTTGTCTCCAATTGTAGAATGGTGGTTACACTCTGTCGATCCCTAAATTTACGTAAAACATACCCAGACGGCTTATCACCCCACAAAACATCCTCTAACCCCGCCCTAACCCTAATTGCATCAAACCTATCATTGTGTAATTCAGTGATTCTACTCCGCAGACTGTCCATTTCATCCCTCCTACCACCTCCCCCAACATAACAATCTTGCAACTGTCCCTCCAGATAATTTTGCAACTCAAAACGCCACCTCGCCTCTTCTCGTCCCCTTACCTTAAAAAAATTCGCTATTCCAGGTTTGGCCTGCATTTCCCACCAATCTAACAGATCTATCTCCCTGTCCCTAGCCTCCCAAAAAGGCAACCACCAATCACTGAAAAAAGGCCCCTCCCCCTCCTCCTTAAGAAGCCTTACATTTAATTTCCAGTACCCTGAATAAATACGCACCACTCCATCCCACATCAAATCTGCTATTACCGCCCTGTGATCAGAAAACCCAACGTCAAGGGTTTGCACCCTCACAACGTCTATTCCCTGCTTAATGTAGATTCTGTCCAATCGCGCTTCATATCCCCTACGGACGAACGTGTGCTCCCCTAGGTATTCCCCCCTCCCCACCACATCTACAACCCCAATATCTCGCAATACATCCCTCAGAACACTCAACACACAACCTGCCCCTCTCGGTTCGACATCACCACTCCGAATCACAGAATTCCAATCACCTCCAATTACTGTTATAGCAGGCAAACCTCTCAAGTGATACATCAGTACCTCCCTGACAAAATCTACTTTTACCCTGGTATTACTAGTTGCAGGCATGTAAACTCCTACGAAACTTGCTCGACTCTCACCCCAGACACCATCCACCCTCACGACCCTCCCACAGCCCCCTCTTCCCAGCCGATGACACGCAAGGGGCTGGTCTCCTTTATCGCCACTGCTACCCGACCTTTCAATTGCAAACCACTGGTAACATACATCCGATATCCTTTTAACCTCAACACACGACCAGCCCTATGATTATGCTCTTGCAAAAAGCAAATGTCTAAATCAAACCGCCGTAAAAACCACTCCAACCAAACTTTCTTAACCTCAGTCTTAAGTCCATTAACATTAAGCGTGACACTTCTGAAAATTATAGAAGGGGCGGCTTTCCCCTATGCCACTGGGATTTACTCGCTGCACTTTTCACATTACGTATTCCCTTACCACTCGAGTTATCCTGTGCAGTCACCTCCCCCCTCCCTCTCCCACTGTGCAACTCAGGCGCACCTCTACCACTATGTGGCATCGGCTCCACAACCGCTGCCCATGACTTCTTCCCCGGCCTCTGCCCCGGGGTAATAACCTCGTCTATCTCTGATGCCGCAGTTCTTTTCCTAGAACTTCCACTTACACACATCTCACCCTCAGACGAATCCTCCTGGTGTACCTCCACGGCCACCACATGCTCCAGCCTTTTCTTACTCAAGTCTTTCTCCACAATTTGTTGTCCCTCCAGCTCTCCAACTTCACATAAACTGAGGGCACCTTCTGCACCGGGCTCCTCCCCATCCAAAAAGTCCTTGATCACATCTGCCAGTAAACCCTCCTGAGTCGAAGCTTCCTGGACAAAAGACTCCTCAGATATCACCTTCGACTCCCCCGACTCCCCTGGGAGAGTGACACACGTCTCCGCCACCGCCACCTCCCGGTCGACCTCCTCGCTCCAGAGATCAGACCTCCGGCCTCCCGAGGCAACAGAGCCAGGCACCAAATCACACGACTGTTGAATCACAATCGGCGTTTCCAGAATTCGAGGAGCCCGCCTCCTAGGACACTGGGCCGCCATGTGCTCATAAGAGCTACACAGACGACATGTTTTTCTCTGACCCGCATAGTACACATAAACCTGTGTTCTACAACCGGTCATCGTTACATATGATGGTATAGGCCTTGTTAAAGACATTTTAAGGGTGCAAGAACCTTCCGGCATTCCTTCATATGGACCATCCCTCCATACCCCCATGGTTGCAGAATGCACTGTCCCATAACTGCGAAAAAACTCCTGTAGGCCATACGCCGTGGCCTTGAAGGGTACATTCCGTACCTTCACCCATGTGAAGTACTTAGAAACATCATGTAACACAACATCCATCGCTGAATTCACACTCATGCGTTGTTCCTGGTACTGCTCAACAATTCTTGTGTAGAAGCCGGCTCTTAGAAATTTCACGAAGATTCTTGTCAAACCATTAAGAGCGACGCCATATAATTCCTCGTTGGGGATACCATATGTGTCCCTGATGATGTTAGGGAGAAGTACGTTCATCGTATCTCCACTTAACGTACCACGAACCAGCTCTATGCAGATAGTATTTACTCTTCGTACTGTATGTTCAGCCATTTTGATATCCCAAAATGAGCAGCGCACGTCCTCACTACTCAATGGTTGTTGATGTACTGAGGGAGCTCGCCTGAAGACAGCAGAGGGGTGCCGAGCACAACCGCACTCTACCGTGGTCAGGCAGTGAAATGAAAAAAAAAAAAAAAAAGTTAGCGAAAATTGATTATACACAACTCTTGGACATACCTGATCACAATAGGGGCCTCAACCCAGGTTGAAGATGACTTCAACTGCTACACCTCAACTGACTCCATTAAATGTGATCATATTTCTATTTATTTTTCATATTCTTCGAGATTAAGGGGATAAACACCTTTATGTGGACGACATTTTCCTACTATTAAAGCACTGTTTGAATGGGGAATTTTAATATTCACATAGCCTTGGTAAACTCTGATTATTTTTCTAATTATTTCTCCTCTCCTAAACTGCATCTTTTAAATAAACTTCAGCAATATATATATATAAATGTATATATATATACATGTACATATATATATATATATATATATATAATATATATATATATATAATATATATATATATATATATATATATATATATATATATATATATATATATATATATATATTTATATACATATACATGTGTTACGCGCCCCTACTTCACTCCATTATATACAAAAATGAAAGGCCTGGTTAAAATAAGTTCTGTAATAATATATCGCGAACTACTTTATTACTAGCTAGATAAAGCAGTTCGACTATATATTATTATCGGGTACAGTATGAATCATCAAAAGTACTCTCTTTGTATTATATTTTTTTTTTTTTTTTATTTTTTTAAAATTCATGTACAAATATTAAAGGTACATATAAAAAAAAATGAAAAAGGACAACTCAGTAAAACAATATTAAACACAAAAAAATAAAGCAACACTGACAGTCACTATATAAAATTTTTTAAAACATATCAAAATTTTAAAAAGGGAATAAAGTTTAAAAACAAAGGCCAAAAAATGGTATAAATAAAACTCCAAAATTACAACCCCAAACACAATAATGCAAAGTTAAAAGACGATCACCCATAATACAACTCGCAACAAATCACCAATACCTACAAATGTCTTATTAGAAACCTGTCCCAAACACGGTGCCTTCATCCCCCCCCACTCAACACACACATTGAAAACAACCCCCGTCACCAACCTGAAAAATCAGACATTAATTACCTCAATTTAGGATTTTTTAGACACTGTCACTTGAGGAACATTATTTACAACCAGAAAGGTCAGGACTCCCAAAAAAATTAAATACCTTAAAAAAGAATAAAAAAATTAGGAAATTTTCGCAAAACTGATGCGGACCACGTTACAAAAAAGGAAAAAATAACCAGTTTCTTCAAGGCAATAGGGAAAGAAAACCCCAAGAAAAATTTAAAATTCAATTTCCAATACCAGGCAAGTGAACAAAATACGCTCCCCAAAGAAATATACATTTTAAAATTATTTATATTTTACATTAATACATTTTATTTTTTAATCTGCTCCTTACACCTTCCCCATAAAGGGGAACAAAGCAAAACTTATCTTGCACAACCTCTCATCTGGTCACACACTATACCCCCAATACCCCCCAACACATCACTGCATCCCAAAAGGAGGTAAGCCCGTTGAAATCCCCTGAACCCCCCCCCCTTTTACCAACCCACTCCCCCCCGGCAGTTAACCCCCTTATAACCCCAAAAAATTTCCCTATTTTTATCCTCTAAAACCCTCAGAAAAATACTTTCCCCACCTTTTCCCCAAAAATGTCTCATTGCGCACAAATTCGAAAAAAAAGTCGCTGCCAAAGCCTTTCTCAGCACATCCCCCCCCACCTTTCCCCCCTATACCCCATAAAACATATATTTTGTCCACATACATATGCTAAACCCCTTACCACCCCTTCCCCCCACACCACTCAATCAAGACTCAACCTCGCAATACCGCCACCCCTTGACCCCCCCCCCCCTCCCACTACCTTACGCACCCATCCCCTGATCACTCCAAACCTTCAAAAAAATAGACGACATGAACCACCCCTCTTCCCCCTGCATCTCCACACCCCCCCCCTCAAAAACCCCTTCCTTTCAGCATCGCTCCGTTGGCAAACCCCAGCGGAAACGGAAAACATAACCTCACGTGCCCTGGTCGTACCCTTTAATTTACTAAATCTTCGCCATATTACATCCTGCACTCACATTTCCCTCTTAATAAACACACATTTCACGCGTTTTCTCAGTCCAACAAACCCAACCCTCCCCTACATCCCGGGCAATGTCATACCTCCCTTCCAATCATTGACCCTAAACCCCAAAAAAATTTGAAAACCCCATTAAAGAATTCGTAATCGCCTTTCCCCTGTTAAGGGCATCACACCCGAAACAAACAAACTTTACTATTTAAACTTGTTGACTTCACGTTCCCCAAAGGGTTTAAAAAGGTAGGTCGCACTTTCCCCAACCGTCGCTGCACCTGTTCCACCTCCTATTCGAATGCTAACCCTTGCAGCACTCAGTCAGCCTCAAAAGTCCCCACAGATTTTCAGCCCCCGGTCCTCCGCTGCACAACATCACATCCCCAATCTAATCTCTCTGTCCACCCCCCCGCCCCATGTCTTTGACTTTTCCAATTTCCCTTTTCATCCCAGTAGTTCCAAAATGTGTACATTTCCCCCAAAAAACCTAACCGTGTTCCTCACTTGCCAAAATAGGGTATCATCAAAAAGGGCCCCCCAAACCAGGCCACGGCTTCAGCCCCACCATCCCCCCCCCCCCGTCCTTAGCACCTCCAAACCTCCTATAAAAGGGATCCGAACACATGCAAACAATTTTGTGATAAAGGACATCCCCCCGAAGACCCCGCCCCATTTGATCCCCCCCCCCACCACCTTTGATTTGCACCCTTACCTTCGCTTTTTGGTACAACGTATCCACCCCCCCATTTTTTCTTCGCCAAACCCCTGTCAGGAGAATTCCCTCAAAGCCTTTTTTCCCACCCTACATAACCCCTTCCCAAACCCAAACGCCACCAACGCCCCTTTTTCCCCTTTCCCATGTCCCCGGCCCCCCTTTGATAACCCCGGGGTCCACGCTCATTGACCTACCAGGTAAAAAAAAGACTAAAACACGCCCCTCCCCACAACATTTTTAAAGCCGTTTCCCCAAGAATTTTTCGAAATAATTATAATCAGCACAAAGGAACGAATGGCTCGGTAACCCAAAGGGTACTCGCTGTTTACCCTTTGGGCCCAAAACCACCACCGCCGTTCCCTAGATTCCCCTTAACCCCCTTTTTTCCCAGGGCATTCATTAACCTTACTGGGAAAACCCCCAAAGCGCCCCCAGTCTGTACATAAAATTCGTGGGTAAACCATCGATCCCGGGTGCCTTACCCCCCTCTTTCAAAAGGGGCTCCCATATTTCCCCCCTCCTCAAGCCCCCACCCAGTCCCTCCCGATCATCCTTCCCGTTTGCACGGCAATATCACTCCCTTTCCCCAAGAACCTCACCATCCACCCCCCTTTTTTTCCCCAAATTTTCCTAAAACCCCTCTATTTTTCATTTTTGCACTCCCCCCTTTGGTGCCCCTTAATCCGACCCTTCGAAACCCCCCACAAAAAGATAGACTTGCAAACCCGGTATTGTAGTCGTTCGCTGTCGTCCCTTTTTCCCTCGCAGAAACCAAGCTGAGCTTGTCGCCCCAGATTACTTCATCCAACCCCGCCTGTACCCTACACGAAAAACGTTTTTCTTGCAAATCCCGATTTTTTCCTTCAACATGTGTATACCTCCCCCGGTCCCCCCGGGCCCACCCCCCCCCCCCCCGTAACAATTCCGTAACAGTTTCTAAGCAATTTGACAAACCATACCGAATTGTTTAATGCGTTTGCCCCCCTCAAAAAAATTGACGTATTCTAACTTAGCCACACTACCCCCCACCCACCACGTTTTCCTCATCCTTCTGTCGGCACAAGCTTTTCCAAAATTTTCAAACGCTTCCATTTCCCTCCCTACCCCCAAAAAAAAACCCTCGTGTTCATTTTCCCAAAAATTTCCCTGCCTACGAGCCAAAGCATCCCCTCCCACCTCCAAAAATACCGCCCCATGATCAGAAACACCATCTCAAAAGTTTTAAAAACTCTACCAAAACCCTCTGAGATAAATTAATGTCCAAACACCGAAATTCCCCCTTTTTATAAACGTATGTTACACCTCCCACAGACCTCCCCCCAAAGCATCACGAATGAAGACCTTTTGCAGGCCCCCCCAAGTGAGGAAAAAAATCCCGCTCCTCTGGGGTTTCCCTCTTCCTCTTTAAATTTCACAATTCCAATCCCCCCCCCCAATCGCCACAGCGGTAAAGTGCGTAGGGAATACACGAGCCCTCCCCACAAAAAACCATCTTCCCTTTCACTCACTTTCTGTGGGGGATACACACACACAAAAAGCCCCCTCCTCTCCCCTCCCCCATCCCTTCCCCCACGTAATACTCTCCCCCCCCCCCCCCTTTTCCTATGCAATACAAAGGGGTCACCTCCCCGATCAACACACCCACTCCTCCCCTTTTAAACGCCCGAAAGGCAACCATAAGCCCCGGGTACCCCGGCACCTTAATTCACGACCCAAACTTAAAATTGTGCTCCTCAAAAAGCTACGTCAATCCTGTACCATTCAAAAAATCCGAACACTCACGTTTTTAAACCCCCCACACAGACCTTAATATTTATTTTTACCACCTGAGGCTGGGGTTAAAGTTTCCCTCCCCGCCCCCATGTCATGACTCTTTTCCCTTTCAAAAACCCTTTCCCTGGGCTTTGCCTTTTCCCCCATACTCCACCCTCCTTCCCAACCACCCCCCCTTTTTTTTGGCCCCCTCGTAGAGCACTCGACACCATCCCCCTGTCTTTTTTCCTGGCCCTTTTCGCCGGCGTCAAAATCGTCCCAAACGCCGCTGCCCTTTCCTTGTAGCTCCTTATTTCCCTATTGGTCCGGAGCCACACAAAGGACTTTCCCCCTCTACCACCCCCAATCCGCCTCCATGCCTTCCACGGGATTACACTGTCCATCACGGGTGCACCTGATCCTCCCCCCCCCCCACACACCTTCGCCCTGATCCCAGGTTCCTGCTCACTGGACTCTCCACCTCCCTGGGCTCTAAATAGCCCGTATCCCGCTCCAACTCCTCCTCAAAAAGCTTTCACTTCTCCCCACCTCACCCTCTTCAATTGGCGCTGTACTGTTGATGGGCCAGGTGATTCATGGATCTCCCCTTCTGATTCCACAGGAGGAGAGCACCTCTTTTACTCCACAACGACCCGCCCTCCTCCTTGCCCCGTTCTTCCTCAGGATCGGTTTCTCATGGACAGTGCTGCCCCCTTGCCGGCCCGGAGCCATTTCCGCTTTTCACGTCTGCCCCCATATTGTCAAAACGAACAGTGGGAGTACGCCCTGCCCCCATACCTTCCCTTACCTGGGTCTAAACTCCCCGAGATATACATACGAGGGTTTAAAGGAGCCTTAGCGTTTTGAATTGAAAGAACCCCCCGATAACCTGGTAAACTCCTTTTACCCATTTTTCCAGTTTTGGCCGTGTCAGGCCATAACGTTTAAAAATTGGGTATACCACTTCATCAGCCCCAAAAGGGCCCTTTGGATTAACCCAGAATAATGTCGTGATACATCCATCAACTTGACCCTCACTGCCGGGGTTTCTTAAGCTGACATCTTTAACGATCCCCCCAACGCCTCGTATATTGGCGTTGCACTTCACAAAATTCTATACACACCGTTAGTGCCACTCCATACAAATCCTCGTCCTGAGCCGATGTCTCTCACAATTTTGGGCAAAAAACACAACTGGTAGGGGTTAAAAACCCCACTAATAAGTCAATGCCCACAGTATTCACCCTTCGCGCACACTGGCGCCAGTTGTTGACTGAGGAGCTCGTCTGGGAAAACAGTAGAGGGGGGCAAAACACGACCGCACTCCCCACCCGGGAGCGAATCAATATTTTATTGTATTTATTATTCTTTCCCCCTGATTATTATAATTAAATATTATATTATATTTTTATTTGGTTGGTATTCGAGGGGTAACCATACTGTAGTGGGCCAAATTTGGGGGTTCTGAATTTACGCCAGCGTCGCCTTCTGGGCCCAGTGAAGTCATACTATGAGTGTTGAGGGTCAGCAGCTCCTAGCTCTGACTCGGGACGGGTCTTTTAACCCAAAGCCCCCCCTAGCTTAAACTAAAAATTTTTTCCCAAATCTATTGTCTTGCCTTTGCCCTTTTGTCTGGTAATTTATGTCATTTTGAAAGATAACTATTTTGTTTCCCAGACCTTTTTAAAAGAGTTAAATGGGGATTAGAGATATTAATTAAATTATTGTTCATACTCGTTAAGAAATTTTAACGTAAGATTGCTTTCTTCGTATAGGTTTTTTTATAATTGCTTGGGTTTTTTAATTCACTAACCAAATACCAATGAAACAAATGATTGGTAATAAAATAAAACAAAAAAAAAAAGGGGTTATTTTTGCCCCTATTGTTACGGTGAAGATTAAGCCCAAAAAATGTGTGTATATATATATATAAAAATATATTATATAAATATATATATAATATATATATATTTATATATATATTTTTACATATCAGATTGGAGGGAAAGTATGGAGGAGGGAATGTATTCAATACTTGGGAGGGGCGTGTTAGGGATGGGCTATGAAAGATGAGTAAATCATAGAATTGATGGGGGAAAAAAAAGGTGAGGGGTGCACTTAGGAGTTGTGGAGACAAAGAATTTTGTCCTTGGGGGCAAAAGGGAATTAGAAAAAAGGGTTTTAACAACCCCTTTTATATGGGTGTGAAGCAGGGTGAGAAGTTGCACGGGGAGAAGGCTGGGGGCGTGGAGATGTCATGTCTGGGGCAAGGGGTTGGGTGTGAAATAATGAGAAATTCGTATTTTGGAAGTTAGGGGGGGAGGTGCGGATTACCAAAATGTTGTCCAGGGGCTGAAAAGGGTTTTGGTGGTTCGGACTTTTTAGAGAGAAGGAGCAAAACAAGGACTTCAAGGTATCAGTCTGTAGGGAAAGGAAGGCGGGGTGGGGGTCGGCCTAAGAAGGTTGGAAGGGGGGGTGAAGGAGGTTTGTTGCGAGGGGTTGGGGACTTCCAGCAGGCATGCTGGCGTGTTTGATAGGTGAATGGGGACAAAAGGTTTTTTAAAACTTTACGTGCTGTTTGGGGTGTGAGCAAAGTAACATTTAAGAAGGGGGGTTTGGGAAACCCGGAGGCCGGGTTTAGTCCGGAGAGGGAAGTACATGCCCCGCACTTGAAGGGGGGGTGTTAAAATTGCGTTAAAAACTGTAGTGTAAAGCACCCTTCTGGCAAGACTGATGGGGTGAATGATGGGAAAGTTTTTTTTTTTTCGGGCCCCCCCTCCCTGGGGGGAATGGCCAGTATAAAAAAAAAAACATAATATATATATATACATATAAATATATATATATATAATTTTTTTTTTAAAATGCATGATGGGTTTCCAATCTTGATCGAAGTTTTTTTTTTCATAATTTTCATATATTTTCCCATGCACGTCAGCCTCTATATATTTAACACTTCCTAGAAATAAAATTTCCTACTAGTAAATTTTTAAAGTCAAAAAAAATATTAAAAAAAATTTTTTTTTTATGGCGAAATCACTCAAACCTCCTTGGAAAAATTTTTTCCTCGGTCGGTTTTTAAACAAAAGGTTGGTGACCCATCCCTTTCTAGGGGCGCTGCAGAACAGCCACTAATGATTTTTGAAATAGGAACTCTCAAGGGCCCCATTTTTCCCTACTAATAATCAAATATGAATTCTTTCTTTACCCTTTAGTCATCTTAAAGAAACCTTTTAAAAAATTAGGGCTGCTGAACTCTTGGTAACATCAAATTTTATTTGTCAGCCTGTGATTTGCTGCAAAAAAATGTTAAAATATTTAGGGGAAAAACCAACAACAATGTAGACGTATATCTGTATAGTTGGAGGGAATATAACTTTGTTTAACATAAATTTTCATGAAATATGAAAGCAACTGTACTATTGCGAAAATTTTTAAAAAAACTATTTCAAAAGTATATCTAAAAAAAGGAAAAAAACATTTAAGTTAAGCAGTCGCTCGTGAAAGCATGTGGCGTGTAAACCCAGACTTTCATTCATATAAACCATTTTTCTGGTATGGTCTTGTTTCCTCATAATTTAAAAATTTTTTTACAATTAAGAATAAAAAAAAGTCTGCCCGAAAACCTAGCCTCAAAACGTTCAGTGGACACTCTGTAATCCTATTTTTTCTACATGTAAACCACACAATAACCAAATTTTTTAAACTCAGCATTGTAATCCTTATAGAGAATAAACTTTTAATTGAATTATTTGATTTACACAAAAATTTATAAAGTAATTTGATTACCCGAAATCAAATATAAAGACAACGATAAGGTGGAAAAATATACATTATTTCGAAATACTGTAAACTTTAAACCGTTTTCTTTAGTAAGGAAAATTTATCTAAAATCGAGTAAGGCTTTGCAAATCATCCCATAGTAATGGGGAAACGTTGATTATATATCCTCTCTCTATTTTTTTTAAACAATCATGTAATCAAAGATATTAAAATAATCTTTTATATCTTTTCGTTGGGTTTCAATGGGAAAGTTGTTGAATTTTTAAATCGATCTTTTAAAACTGTGTAATTAACCTTAATCACGGCCGACACCTCATTATTATAAGCAGTAACATTACAGATATCTACAGAGAAAAAAGAAAAATAACACACTTGAAAGGGTAGGGCCCTAACCGGAGATAGGAAACTTATCCAAAGGGAAAATGCTAATTCCCTTTCCTGGAATGTAAAAAACCACCCATTTCGTCTATCTCCTTTTTGGACATTTGAAGTTTGGGGGATTGTTTTAAATTTTTTAAAGTCACTCTAAAACAGTTTTCAATGGTAGTGACAGATAGATGCTTATGGAATGGGGTTTAAAGGTCGTTTAAGTCCAAACCCACTCTTTCTGGGTTCGTTGCATTCCCCCTTAATTGATCTTATTTTTCAGATACTACCGAAAAGCCAAAAATATTTTTTTCCTTCTCACTTCCCCCCGCCTTCCTGCTTTTTTTCTGTCCTCTTATTAAAATTTTTCTTGAAAACAGTAATTGCCCCTTTTCATTTTCTAAACAGTCAGATTGGTCATT
>NC_069404.1:21195587-21205587 GCF_026875155.1 Cherax quadricarinatus
GAGTCATTGAGGTGTACAGTTGAAGTCATCTTAAAACCTGGTGAGGCCCTTATTGTGATCAGGTATGTCCAAGGTTGTGTATAATCAACTTTCGCTAACTGTACATTACTAAAACATGTCAGGATCATAAAAAAAGATAAAAGATATATAGATTTGTTCAAGTATTTAAAATAATGTTTTTGTTTCCATTGAAAAGTTTTTAGTGACAAGAAAATATATTTGGACATACTATCTATAACTACATAACTTTGTTCAGATCATCTGTGATAGGAAGAAATTCCTCATTTAAGTGTTCACAACTCATGATAATGTTTCTTTGAGCTGTACAGGATGGATCCTTTCTGCATTTTGAAAGTAGTTACTGCTGTTAAACTTTTATGTACAAATAACACAGAAAAGTTAATTTAAAAGGGCCAAGTCTGTGTTCATAGGAGAGGCTGTCACAAGCCGCCCACTCACAGGCGCGATCCCACTACTGCTCGACATGAGTGCTTTTAGTTGCTGGGTTTCCCCCCTTGCCCGGTTCACACTTCGTTACTCAACCTGGACGCCGTTGACTCCTCGAGGGTGGCGATTGATACCGAGCTTAGTGCGGACGCCCACTCAACATGGGAAAATCCTGCAACAGTGATCCTCACCTCAAGCCGTCCACTAGCCCAGGCCTCCGAGTCGCCGGATTACAAGGTTGCGCCACCAACCCCAGCCGAGGTTATAACCTTCGGAAATTAATTTTAGGAACAGTACAGTACACTGAGCAGGAAGATGTGAAAAAGGAAAAACAATGTGACATGTTTGCACAATTGAATTACATAAGAACAATGAAGAGACCTGAGTTAAACTTCAACTTCTAAATGCATAAACACTCTTTATTGATTTTGAGCATTGGTAATGGTGATGCACAGAAATAAACAAGAGCAAAGGCGAGAGGTAGCAATGAAAACTTCGACAACATCAAAGCAAACAATGTCAGTAGAGTGCTGATGTATGACTAACATCAGGTCGGTTGGAAAGGAATTCATTGATCATGGCTCTTATAGCCGAAGAGCATTCAGTTTACGCAGTGCATCTGCAGCCAGCAATTACCAGATTATCATTGCAAATGTTTCTGACCACCAATTTCTTAATATATCCACAGGTGAAGAATGAGTCCCATTAAAAGAAGGTATAGAAAAAAGTGAGAAGAGTTTGTGAGGTTGGCATTTTGAGTAGTAGCCAACTTCACAGTAATATGCTGCCAGTTGTTATCAGCTACTGGATATAAAGACCGCTGAATGTTACAAGGTGTGTTAATATATAATGACTTCAAACATCTTTACTGAATGACCAATCTGACTGTATATGAAAATGCAAAGTGGCAATTACGGTTTCAAGAAAAGTTTAATAAGAGGACAGAAAAAATAGTAAGGATCGGCGGGAGGGAAGTGAGAATGGAATAAAATTTGTTTTGGCTTATTCGGTAGTATTCTGAAGAATAAGTTCAATTAACTGGAATGCAACAGAAGCCAGGAAGAGTGGCGCTCTGGACTTAAAAGACGCATAAACACCATTCCATAAGCATCTATCATGTCACTACCATTGCAAACTCTGCCTTTGAGCTGACATTCAAAAATTTAAAATAATCCTCCCAAACTTCAAATGTCCAAAGGAGATAGACGAAATGGGTGGTTCTTTACATTCCATGGAAGGAATTATGCAAGTTCCTTGGATCAAGTTTCCTATCATCAGGTTATGGCCCTACCCATTCAAATGTGTGTTATTCTTCTTTTTTCTCTGTAGATACCTGTAATGTTATCTCGCTTATAATAATGAGGTGTCGGCCGAGATGTGAGGCTTGATTACACAGTTGTTAAAGATCGATTTAAGGAGAATTCAACGAACCTTACCCTATTGAAATCCGAACTGATAGATATATAAGATTATTTTAATATCTTTGATTACATGATTGTTTAAAAAAAATATGAGAGAGGATATCATAATAATCAACGGTTCCATTACTATAGGATAGATTTGCTAAGCTCTTATAGGACAACCACTCCAACCACCCTTTTTACCTCTAGTTTTAAGCCATTACATTTATCGTTACACACCGAATGGTCTGGTGAGAGGCGCTTACCCTAGTAGTGGACCGCTGGCTTGCTCACACATCCCTAACCAAAGCTGCTCACACATCCTTAATACTCTTTTTAATTAGACCCCCTAACCCCCCCTTTCTCTCCCCCGATTTCCTCTCTGTACTCCCCCCCCTGTAGGGGATTTGCGGAGACCACCTCTGCCTAGCCTTCATACCTGGTCTTTGCCCAGGTGTTAAAACATCATCAAATTCAGAACAACCGCCACCTAGGCCTCTTCCTAGAGCAGCCTACCAAAGCCACCCTCTTCCTCAGTACATCCCCCGATGTACCTCTGACCACTACAAGTAAACCTTTCAGTATTCCCCTACTTCCGACTTCTCAACTCATCCCTTGCAATTGCTGCGTTCACCTGGTCCTTTCCATCCATTGTCCTCTCCTACCACGGCCCTCCTCCAAGAATTCCTGGAGCCACTGACTCACAAGGACACCTCCGTGTCGACTCCCCCACTCCTCCACCACACAGGACGTTGGAGTAGGACTCCCTCCTCCACCGGGAGTTGACACTACGTCCCCATCTGATCATCCCACCTTCTCCACCTCCTCACACATAGAGATCCCAGTCTTCGCCGCCGCCACCGACACTCGTTTTGCTGGATGTCCTCCACCGGGCAGAACTCCTAACGTGCACATTGCGCCGCTATATGATATCATAAAGATACCGCAAAGAGACACGTCTCCTTTGCCCCACATACATGACACATATACCCTGATTTCTGGTGCCTTCACATGACACTACGAAGTTATAGAGCTCTTGAGGTCATCTTGAATGTTTGTAATGACCCTTCCGGAGGCCCTCATAAGGTCCATCCCGTGCATACCCCACTCTCTGTGCTTCATGAGAATGACCCATACTTTGCTAAAAACTCCATTATATAACCAAACTTAGTGTGCCTCAAAGGAGGTACATTCCTCACTCGTACCCACGTATAGTAAGTAGACCATCATGCAAGCACACATCCATCGTCGAGAGTTTGAAGGCCACATTCGGCGTTCCTGGTACTCTCTCCACCACACTGTCTTTATAGCTAGTCCTCAGGAACTTCACAAATACTCGTTTCACCCCTTAAGGGCCACAAACCATACAGTTCCTCGATAGGGGTATACCATATAAATCCCTAATAATTGCAGGAAGAACGACGTTATCATCGTAGCAGGCTCAGAGAACCCCCTCAACATGCTCAATGTCAGACTCGTGTTAATCCTCCTGCTCGGTGAACCCGCCTGACTGAACAGGGAAAACTGCGCAGAAAAGCCAGGATTAGATGGGAGCTACTGCGCATTGTGCGTCCGCACGGCCCAACAGCGATGGCGGACTAATTGAGACTTTCTTTTCATGTGTACCTTTCAACAACAAATCCCTTCTTTGAACCCACAAATTAAAAGTGGGAATCATGAACCTTTATAAGATACCCAATAATGCTAAATTCCAACCAATTTTTTTTATCGTTTATTCACTACTTCACTGTCGATAATATATTCTGGAGGAGTGGCTAATGCTGGGTAATATTTGGCCGAAAAAAATGTTTCCCTTAATACATTTCACTCTTTACAAATTGATATTTGATATGGGTTGAGAATTATTAATTCTATAATATTTTAAATAGTTTCCTCTGTATTTTTTGAGTGTGTGAAACCCTCGGTTTAAACGTCGGATGATCGCTAAGAGTCACTCTTGTTGTGTCCACCAACAGCCAATTTCTTACTGATTCGTTTCTTATTGGAATTCTTCCATTTTTATAATTTATCCAAAACTGATCTTCTCTTATATCATTCAACATGTCGTAATACCAAGACTTTCAAAGGGGTTTTACCACCATCCCCGAGTGTAGAGTTGAATTATACGCATCTGACTAAATTCATTTAACACTTTTGGAGTATTATAATTTATATGGCACTTGTCATATACTTTGTATAATAAACGTTTCATCGTTTGGCAAGACTCTCTCTGCAATGGAACTTTTTGTTTCATTCTATAAATACATGAATATAAACTTTATATGCTTACTCTGGCGATAATTCAGTACCTGTTTTATTTAGAAACTCCCTGCCTTTAATCTTGTAAATAATCACTGATTATCTTCTTCGCCTCTTTCATTCTCCAAAATGTTTTGAATGCATGTAAAGTGCTCGTCCGTCTTTCTTTTTTCATGAAGTACATGCTTGTAAATATACTTGGAAAAAAACATCGACAACACAGAATGTAATTTATATCTCATCATCTAAATAGGATAAAATTAAGACATATCACCCAAATCGCAGTAATATCACTCGTGGGTTGGAAGCAATTATTTTCCTACGAGGAAACATCTTAGGTTAAGAACACAAATAAAGTATAAGGATCTTTCAGAATATAAGAAACTTTCTGACTGCTCTATCCAACGTAGAGCGTGGACGATCAATCATCTTTTAAAATACAGCTGTATAAAAACAGTTTACACACCAGAGAAAGATACCCGCAGAAACCAGGATCTCTATATACCTTTTTGCAATTAATTGCTACGCTCCATTGAGGTATACAATTTGTAGGAATCCTGCGCGTAACCACATTGGTATCGCAACTGTAATGCTTCTGGTGTATTAATGGCTAGTTCTATGAATAAATAACCAAAGGGCTAACGATTTTTCGGCAGATTTATATATATTTACAAATTCTTTATTTTTTCCGAAAACTTGTCGCCCCAGAAATCTCTACTTGTCCAAGACCCTCTCATTTTTAAATAAAGCAAAATGCGTGGGTTTAAAGCCATGGTACGACTATATCGTCCTCCGTGAAATATATTTTGAGTAATCAGAATAATGCTTATATTATGATGTTCTACCTTTAGTAAAACATTTGAGAATAATTTCACTGTTACAGCTTTTAAAAATTAATTTATCAACAATAATTATTGTATTTTCATCGGATGATGCAATGACATTCTGCGGGTCGATAATATCTTTACTTAATGTTAATTTATGAGATATCTCTGAATCTTGTTCTAAGGGATGTGATGTCACCCCGCATATTATAATGTTATGAAATTTCTCATGGTATAACTTTAATAATTTTGATGTGAAATAAGATTTGCCACTATTCGAATAACTGGCAATGATAATCCTTGACGGATAATGAAATATATCAACGTCAGCAGATGTGTATGTTGTCAAGTTCATTGTACTGGTATTCCTCTCATTAAGTTGAATGAACTAAAAAGGGTGTTTACCATAGAGAGGCGACTTGTACACTGTAAGTGTTAATGGGTTTTCAAGATATATAACAGCTAAGTTAATGTGGAGCGGGACTGCCTCATCAAAATTAGTTACTTTAGGGTGGCGATTGACGCAGGGGTAGGGTAAGGAGATGTTCGTGTGATTTTCTACCTTGGATGTGAACCGCATTTCATGGCGTCTGTCTGACCAGAGTTGATGCAGGTGTTCGGTAAGGAGATGGCCATGTGATTTTCTACCATAGGTGTGAAGCGCATTACATGGTGTCTGTCTGACCTGAGTTGATGCAGGTGTTCGGTAAGGAGATGGCCGTGTGATTTTCTACCTTGGGTGTGAACCACATTACATGGCGTCTGTCTGACCTGAGCTGACGCAGGTGTTCGGTAAGGAGATGATTATCTTAAATCTACCTTAGGTGTGAACCGCATTACACACGGTGGCGTCGGGGGAAGGGGTGGCCCATATAAGGTCAAGGAGTCTCTCAGAGCGAGGATTGTGTTTCCATCCGTCAAGCCTGGCTGACCTCATCTTCCAACGCTAAACCGCACATCATGGAGAAAGGTAAGTTGTACTTAGAAAATCTTGATATGCGGTGAAACAGACATTATTTAACAAGTTTAATGATATGGGTTAATTTTTGTTGTTGGAGCATACGAGTGAAATTTTTACTGGGTTAGTGCGTTAATAAGTGAAATTCTTAACAGAGGATAACAAAAGAATGTACGCGAATTACTTGGAAGCATTGGTGAAGAGGAGATTGTCGATTAGAAGGCGACGATCGTTGGAAATCAAGAAAGGTGATGTACAACGCAATGAAAGGTTGTTGCAATTGAATAATGAGTGGGAACGCATAGATGCATTATGGAAGAAGGCTGTAGAAACAGGTATGCATCCAGTTGTGATCTTTTGTTGTGAAAAAATATTTATCGTAAAAATGAGCTAGTCACTCGAGAAAGATTTTTTTTGTTCCATTCATTAAAATCTTAATTCGTAATATGTAAAAATTGAGAAGGGTGAAAGATTTTGTTCTATTCATTGAAATCTTAATATTTTGGGTTATGAATTGGATATACTTTTTTCCTCTGCAGGAAATACACCTGATACTGTTGTGAATCAAACTGAGAGTAATGTCGCACAGCTTGGTGGTGAGACGAGGAATGAAGATGAGAGTGCAGGTAGATCTGCTAGTGTTGGTACCTCACAATGCGGAGGTGCGGATACTTCTGCCCCCATTAATGATGAGAGAGCAACTACCTCGCATGACATGTCTGACAGTAATGCCGCGCACAATAGTGGAGGTGAAGACGAGAGTCCAGAAATTATTACATATATCCAGAATTTTAGAGGTAGGCATACAGTGAGGAAATATAGTGTTCCTTCATCTTATAACAGAGAGTTAAGAATGTATTTACATGCTTATAGGGATTATTTTATAGAACAGATGCGAGATATGTATGATAGATCGCCTCTAGCAATGTCGCTCAGAATCCACCCAATTATAGTTATAAGGACATTACGTCAAAACATATCGGGTGATGATCAAAATGGACAATTTGTGATAAATTTAGCGTTTGAGTTAGTAAGTGAAGAGGAAATCTCTGAAGTATTTGATCGATGGGTGGGAACGATATTAGAAAGATGCGAGACAGAGTTGCAAGATCAGGAAGGATCTGGATGGATCATAGATCAAATCGAATCTTTCAGTATCGAATACGTTAAAGTGGAATTCAGAGTACAAGTAGGATCATATGTGGCATATCCCAAGAATCTGCGAGGGAAGCAATATGTATTTAATCCAGTGTTTAATGATGGGTTATGCATACTGCGTGCTTTTGCTGCCTATCAATGTCATAAAAAGAATATGTCATGGAAAAATATTCGCAGAGCAGTTAATACTAAGGAAAGATGTCTTAATCATGCAAAATCTTCTATAGATGATTTCCCCATAACACGTGATAAGTTAGGTATACTAGAGAAGGAAAATAAAGTGTCATTATATGTTTATCAATTAAGAAAGGATCAAGGTAGGACATTTGTGGCTATGTGTCGTAAGGGGAATAAGAAATATAAGGACATTATGTGTGCGTTATTGTTGAATGAAAGACATTTGGTTTTAATTAAAGATTTTGACGGGTATGTTAGAACGATAATGACAGAAAAAGGTGAAAAGAAGCACTGTCATAGTTGTTTGATGAAGTTGAATACGCAGGAAAAGTTAGATATCCACGAAGATGGATGTAAAATCAATCAGATTCTCGTATTCCTCCCGGAAGGAACAACAGTACACTTTAAAAATTTTAGTCATACACATTCCAGCGAATATATCGGTGTATTTGATTTCGAATGTGCATTAGACACCACTCTCCCGGCAGGTAAAATTGAGTCTCGTCATAAAGCCATTGCCTATTGTTATATTATATTTGATCGCAAAGGAGAAATAGTGTGTATGAAGAGTTATAAGGGGGAGGATGCTGTTATTCATTTCATTTTAAATGTTAGTGGTGAATGGAATAAAATAAAGTTTAGAAGAGAGTATCATGAAATCCATATGACAGAGGAGGATAAGATGAGACATGATTCTCAGATCACTTGTGAATTATGTAGTAACACCTTCAAAACAGCCCAAGACATACATAAACATCATGACCATACTTTAAATTTCAATAATTATATTGGAGCCTATTGTACTCGTTGTAATATGCAGTGTAAAGATAAGAGAGAGAAATTATTTCTTTTCTGTCATAACATGTCATATGATTTAGGAATAATTTTAAAGGAATTGCATGTTGATAAATATGTCGTTGAACTTCATTCGAAACAAGGATTCAAATTCTTGAAAGTAGAGATAGGTAAGGTTAGGTTTCAAGATACTCTGTCTTTATTGAATGGATCTCTTTCCACTTTAGCAGATCAACATATCAAGGCAGGTAAATCCCTGAAATATACAGAGGCTATTCTGAAAGATGTGCCTCGAGATGTCTTACCTTTATTATGTAAAGGAAAACAAATTTTGTGTTATGATTATATTGATAGTTTAAAGAAACTCGATGAAACAAAATTACCGAGTAAAGATCATTTTTTTAATTCCTTGAGAAATAACGCTATTAGCCAAGAAGATTATGATCATGCATTGAAAGTGTTTGACTTGGGTAAATGTAAGACTTTAGGAGATTACTTGATGTTATATCTCAAGACAGATGTTGGATTGTTAGCTGATGTCTTCATGGAGTGGCGTAAAACACTCAAAGATATTTATAAGCTAGACGTTAGTAATTATATAAGTTTACCATCTTTCAGTTGGGATGCATTCCTCTTGAAAACTAATGTAAGGTTAGATATAATATATTCCCATGAATTATATGACTTGATTAAAAGGAATCTCAGAGGAGGGTTTACGTGTGCAATTAATCAGTATTCTAAAGCAGATAATCCCTTAATTAATCCCAATTTTGATGTTGAGAGTGGAATGGGCACTCACATTTTATATCTAGATTTTAATTCTTTGTATGCTAGTGCGATGGTTGAACCTCTTCCACAGAATGGTATCAGAAAATTATCGAATGAGGAGAAGAATGCTTTCCTCGATGTGGGATTAAGTAATGTTTCCTGTGAAGGTCAAAAGGGATATTGGATAGAATATGATACCAAGCACATGTCCCCCGCGGTAGCTAGGCGCACTGATGAACTTCCTTTGATATTAACACACATAAATATATCAGAAGAGATGTTATCTCCTTATAGTGAATCTATATTGAAAAATGAAGGTGGAAAGATCCCCAAATCTAATACGAAATTAGTGGGCAGTCATTTACCTCAGAAAAATTATTTGATCAGTCTAGATTTGTTACAGTTATTACTGGAACTTGGGTTAGTAGAGGTGGAAAAGGTTCATAGCACAGAGAACAGCCACACGATGTCCTATCAAGTCAAAAGCTTTCAAATTAACTAATAACGCCATATATGGGAAATCATTGTTGAATATTACAAAGTATGCCGAGTCTTATAGATATATCAATAATGAGAAAGCATTTGTTAGAGCGAGTAAAGATCCTTTCTTAAAAAATATCACACATTTGAATCAAGATAGAGTGATTTGTACATTCAATAAAGAGAAATTAGAAGTTAAGCAACCACTTTATCTCGGTTTTCAAATTGTTGAGATTGCTAAAAAGGAAATTGTATCATTTTTGGTATAAAGTTTTAAAACAGCATTATGGTGATGATGTAAGACTTCTTTATACCGATACTGACTCGTATATTTTTAGCTTGAAATGTAAAGATTTGTTCACCGAGTTAAAAAGTGAACCATTGTTAGGTTATATGGATTTTTCAAATTTCAGTCCTGAGCATCCCTTATATGATGATAGTAGAAAAGGTGAGCTGGGGTTATTGAAATCTGAAATGTGTGATAATCATATTAGCGAGTTGATAGCCCTGAAAGCTAAAATGTATTCTGTAAAGATTGCTGGAAGATCAACTACTGTCAGCAGAGCCAAGGGTATCCCTTTGCATTTTATGCCATTATTAACACATGCAAGATATAAGAATGTTTTATCAAATATAGATAGAGAATTATTCACGTGTAAGTCTATAAGTAATGTAAAAGGTGAAATATGTACAGTAAGAATTAATAAGAGAGGTTTGTCAGCCTTTGATGATAC
>NC_069404.1:21210587-21247053 GCF_026875155.1 Cherax quadricarinatus
CCATTAAAAGAAAGTATAGAAAAAAGTGAGAAGAGTTTGTGAGGTTGGCATTTTGAGTAGTAGCCAACTTCACAGTAATATGCTGCCAGTTGTTATCAGCTACTGGATATAAAGATCGCTGAATGTTACAAGGTGTGTTAATATATAATGACATCAATCATCTTTACTAAATGACCAATCTGACTGTATATGAAAATGCAAAGTGGCAATTACGGTTTCAAGAAAAGTTTAATAAGAGGACAGAAAAAATAGTAAGGATCACCGGGAGGGAAGTGAGAATGGAATAAAATTTGTTTTGGCTTATTCTGTAGTATTCTGAAGAATAAGTTCAATTAACTGGAATGCAACAGAAGGCAGGAAGAGTGGCGCTCTGGACTTAAAAGACGCATAAACACCATTCCATAAGCATCTATCATGTCACTACCATTGCAAACTCTGCCTTTGAGCTGACATTCAAAAATTTAAAATAATCCTCCCAAACTTCAAATGTCCAAAGGAGATAGACGAAATGGGTGGTTCTTTACATTCCATGGAAGGAATTATGCAAGTTCCTTGGATCAAGTTTCCTATCATCAGGTTATGGCCCTACCCATTCAAATGTGTATTATTCTTCTTTTTTCTCTGTAGATACCTGTAATGTTATCTCGCTTATAATAATGAGGTGTCGGCCGAGATGTGAGGCTTGATTACACAGTTGTTAAAGATCGATTTAAGGAGAATTCAACGAACCTTACCCTATTGAAATCCGAACTGAAAAGATTTTTTTATTTTATTATTATCACACTGGCCGATTCCCACCAAGGCAGGGTGGCCCGAAAAAGAAAAACTTTCACCATCATTCACTCCATCACTGTTTTGCCAGAAGGGTGCTTTACACTACAGTTTTTAAACTGCAACATTAACACCCCTCCTTCAGAGTGCAGGCACTGTACTTCCCATCTCCAGGACTCAAGTCCGGCCTGCCGGTTTCCCTGAATCCCTTCATAGATGTTACTTTGCTCACACTCCAAACAGCACGTCAAGTATTAAAAAAAACCCTTTGTCTCCATTCACTCCTATCAAACACGCTCATGCATGCCTCCCGGAAGTCCAAGCCCCTCGCACACAAAACCTCCCTTTTCCCCCCCTCCAACCTTTCCTAGGCCGACCCCTACCCCGCCTTCCTTCCACTAAGACTGATACACTCTTGAAGTCATTCTGTTTCGCTCCATTTTTCTACATGTCCGAACACCTCAACAACCCTTCCTCAGCCCTCTGGACAACAGTTTTGGTAATCCCGCACCTCCTCCTAACTTCCAAACTACGAAATTCCTTGCATTATATTCACACCACACATTGCCCTCAGACATGACATCTCCAAATGCCTCCAGCCTTCTCCTCGCTGCAACATTCATCACCCACGCTTCACACCCATTTAAGAGTGGGTTGGTAAAAAATATACTCTCATACATTCCCCTCTTTGCCTCCAAAGGGCAAAGTTCTTTGTCTCCACAGACTCCTAAGTGCACCACTCACTTTTTTTCCCCCATCAATTCTATTGATTCACCCCATCTTTCATAGACCCATCCGCTGACACGTCCACTCCCAAATATCTGAATACGTTCACCTCCTCCATACTCTCTCCCCCCAAACTGATATTCAATCTTTCATCACCTAATCTTTTTGTTATCCTCATAACCTTACTCTTTCCTGTATTCACCTTTAATTTTCTTCTTTTGCCACCCTACCAAATTCATCCACCAATCTCTGCAACTTTTCTTCAGAATCTCCAAGAGCACAGTGTCATCAGCAAAGAGCAGCTGTGAAACTCCCACTTTTTTTGTGTGATTCTTTATCTTTTAACTCCACGCCTCTTGCCAAGACCCTTGCATTTACTTCTCTTACAACCCCATCTATAAATATATTAAACAACCACGGTGACATCACACATCCTTGTCTAAGGCCTACTTTTTACTGGGAAAAAATTTCCCTCTTTCCTACATACTCTAACTTGAGCCTCACTATCCTCGTAAAAACTCTTCACTGCTTTCAGTAACCTACCTCCTACACCTACACTTGCAACATCTGCCACATTGCCCCCCTATCCACCCTGTCATACGCCTTTTCCAAATCCATAAATGCCACAAAGACCTCTTTAGCCTTATCTAAATACTGTTCACTTATATGTTTCACTGTAAACACCTGGTCCACACACCCCCTCCCTTTCCTAAAGCCTCCTTGTTCATCTGCTATCCTATTCTCCGTCTTACTCTTAATTCTTTCAATTATAACTCTACCATACACTTTACCAGGTACACTCAACAGACTTATCCCCTATAATTTTTGCACTCTCTTTTATCCCCTTTGCCTTTATACAAAGGGACTATGCATGCTCTCTGCCAATCCCTAGGTACCTTACCCTCTTCCATACATTTATTAAATATTGCACCAACCACTCCAAAACTATATCCCCACCTGCTTTTAACATTTCTATCTTTATCCCATCAATCCCGGCTGCCTTACCCCCTTTCATTTTGCCTACTGCCTCACGAACTTCCCCACACTCACAACTTGCTCTTCCTCACTCCTACAAGATGTTATTCCTTCTTGCCCTATACACGAAATCACAGCTTCCCTATCTTCATCAACATTTAACAATTCTTCAAAATATTCCCTCCATCTTCCCAATACCTCTAACTCTCCATTTAATTTAAATCTCCTCTCCTATTTTTTAACTGACAAATCCATTTGTTCTCTAGGCTTTCTTAACTTGTTAATCTCACTCTAAAACTTTTTCTTATTTTCAACAAAATTTGTTGATATAACATCTCACCCACTCTCTCATTTGCTCTCTTTTTACATTGCTTCACCACTCTCTTAACCTCTCTCTTTGTAAAAACTTCTCATATGCTAACTTTTTCTCCCTTACTACTCTCTTTACATCATCATTCCACCAATCGCTCCTCTTCCCTCCTGCACCCACTTTCCTGTAACCACAAATTTCTGCTGAACACTCTAACACTACATTTTTAATCCTACCCCATACCTCTTCGACCCCATTGCCTATGCTCTCATTTGCCCATCTGAAAAGATATATAAGATTATTTTAATATCTTTGATTACATGATTGTTTAAAAAAAATATGAGAGGATATCATAATAATCAACGGTTCCCATTACTATAGGATAGATTTGCTAAGCTCTTACTAGAGTATTAGCATATAATTTTCCATTAGCTAAAGAAACTGTTTAAAATTTTTACAGTATTCTCGCAATAATGTATATTTTTCCACCGTATCGTTGCTCTTGTATATCTTGCATATTCGGGTAGTTAAAACTACTTATATAAATCTTTGATTGTGTAAATCAAATAACAAGCGAGAGACCATACCAGAAAGTGGTTTATATGAATGAAAGTCTGGGATGACACGCCAGCATGCTTTCACAGAGCGATCTTCTTCAACTTAAATGATTTTTTCTTTTTTTTTAGATATACTTTTGAAATAGTTTTTCAAAAGTTTTCGCAAATAGATACAGTTGCTTTCATATGCTTGAAAATTGTATGTTAAACAAAACTTATATTTCCATCCAACTATACAGATATATGTCTACATTGTTGTTTGTTTTCCCATATATATTCAACATTCTTTTTGCAGCAAATCACAGAGCTGACAAACAATTTCCCATGTATACGAAGAGTTCAGCAGCCATGAATTTTTAAGAGGTTTCTTTCAAGCATTACTAAAGTGATAAACAAAGAATTCATTCGTAGATTTAGGAGTAGGTAAAATTGCTCTGCTAGCACAATGGCCTTATAGAGTTCCTATTTCAAAAATCATCAGAGTGAGCATGTTCTGCAGCGCCCCTAGAAAGGGATGGGTCACCAACCTTTTGGTTAAGAACCGACCGAGGAAACAATTTCCAAGGAGGTTTGAGTGATTTCACTAAAAAAAATAATATTTTGTTTAACGTTTTATTGACATATAATTTCTAGTATGTGTAATCATTATTTCTAGGAAGTGTTAAATTCATAGAGGCTGCACTGTGCAAGGGAAATATATGAAAACTTATGATAAGAAAACTTCGATCAAGATGCTTTTGGAACCCTTCATGCAATTTAATTTTATTATATATAATTTTATATGTATTTTTATATACATATATACATATATATATATATATATTTTTATATATATTATATATATATATTTATATATATATTTTTATATATATATATATATATATATATATATATATATATAGGGGGAAATGGAATATTCAAATGGCTTCAGGAAGAAATACAAATATTCTTCCTTGAAGCCTTTTTATCCACTTCCCGAGGCTATGGGTCCCACAATTTACACCAAGGTGGACCCCATCTTAAGTATATAATATATATATAATATATATATATAATATAAATATATATATTTTTATTTTTTATTTAAAATTTATAATATTATATATATATATATGTATTATAAAATTTTATATATATAATAAATATTATATATATATTATATATATATGATGAAATTTTATATTATAATTAAAATTTATAATTATTTTTATAATATATATATATAAAAATTAAAATATATATATTTTATAATGTATAAAAATTTTATGTATATATATAATTTATATATTTATATATATTTATTTATATAAATATTATTATATATATATAATATATATATATATATATATATTTATAATATATGCATGAAAATTGTATGTAAAAAAAAAGTTATATTCCATCCATTATACACATATATGTTACTTTGTTGTTTTTTTTTTTCCCCCTATATATTCAACATTTTTTTTTTGAAGAAAACACAGTGCGAAAATAATTTCCCATTGACAAAGGGGGTTCAGCAGCTATGGATTTTATGGGTTTCTTTCGGGCTGCTAAAGGATAAAGAAAGGTTCATACATAGTTTTTAGGAGTAGGTAAATTGCTCTGCTCCCAAAATCCCCCTTAAGTTTTCCTATTGCAAAAATCATAAAGGTTTTTTTTTTATATTTATTTAAAAAAACAATACACATCATAATTATGTATACTTAGGTTACAAAACAAAAAAAGTGATCCATTAAATAATAAAAACAAAACTCCTCACCCCTTACCCCAACACTAAACTTATACATAAGAAAAAACCGTTAAAACTGCAAATCTTGATTCCCCCCCCAAAAATCCCCAACCGCACAACAAAATATTTTAAAACAAAAACCAGCCCAACCTGAAAAACAGGTGGGTTTATTAATCCTAAATACAGCCAGTATCTTTAACCAAAAGGCAATATTATCCTCAAAAATGTCAACTTATTTAATTAATATGAAACTTTTATACAAAGCATTCTAATAATCCAATTCGTTGCACCTCATTAGTATTGTATATTAACTTTATACACAAGACAAAATATTTTTTTTTTTTTTTTAAAGCAACATACACAAAAACCCATAATAAAAAAAACAAAAGCCGAAGTTACAAATCAACAACCGTGGCAGACAATGCGTACACACAAAAAAAAATCATTTTTAACCCCTTGAAAAAAAAAAATTCTACTGAAATAAACCCAACCTATTTACGAAAAAAAACATACGCCCAAAAAATACTAACGGGGAGTCATTAAAAAAAAGTGGAAATAATCCACAATCATAATATATGATATATATATGCATGACATACACAAAAGCGAAATGGCACATGTGTTCTAGAACAAAGGGATTATACAAGATATAAAACTCTAAATGATATCCCCAAAAAATATCAAAAATATTTTACTCCACTAATGAACATCCCAAGACTTTGGGTTCCCCACAAACACCCCCTACACACACAAAAATTTATGTTACCGTTTAAACACTCAATATTAATAAAACCCTTCCTCAAAAAAAGTGTATTAAAAACCCCCAAAAAATACCTATATATTCTCGTGCATTGTCCTAATGTACCCCTTCAATACAAAAAAAAAGACCGAATGACAAGGAAAAGTTTATCAGATTCGAATATTAAACTATCCTCAATATCTATGAATATAAACCCCTATATAAATGTTTCTCATAAACAAAAAAAGAAAAAAACAAATCCGTACAACTGTAAACTCTGTGGTTTTAAAAAAATCATAAGGTTAAAACCCCCGGACCCCCAGGGCTCCGAAAATAAACTTTACCCCATCAAAACCCCTTGCAAACCAGAAACCTTTCCCTCATCACACCCCAAGCACTCCAAGGGGGCACACCACTAAAGAGACCAACCCTTGTCTCCCCCCCGCCCAAGCGGAGTAACGTTAACAAAAAATCACGATACCCCCGGGAAAAAAACTATTACCCCGTCCCCCATATAATTGTTTGTTCTAATGGCCCTATAAAAAAAGCCCTAACACTTTTACCATTTTCCCCTCCACCCCCCCTCACCCCCCAAGAAAAATACAAGAAATCAACTATTACGTATCTGTACCCCTCCCATCTCGTTGGGACCCCTCCCTTTTTTAAATTAAAGCCCTTGGGGGGTGATTCTGACCCCCCCCCAAAAAAGGAAAACCCCTCAAACCACAACTTACCACCTCCAAATCTGAACAAAAATATACTACATGTAAAGCAGTTTCAATTCCCCAAAAAAAAACCGCATGACGCCTCTCTCACAAAACCCTTCGTTTAGCACCTCTTTCGATGCTAACGTCCCCATAAGAAATCTATATACAACCCCTCATTTTTCCCTGTTTTTTTAGTTTCTAAATTCCACCCATTCACCCCTCCAATATATGGGGGATAATGCCATCCCCGCATTGTTTTCCTGCGACACCCACACCCCCAACCTTTTTACTTGATTTTTTTAAACATTGCAAACCTTTAACTAAACCTCAACTATCTTACACCCACTAAGTCCCTGCCTCCCCACCATTTCGGATACCCCCCATCACCCCCCCCCACCCGAAGACCCCTTTCCTCCGCTGCCCGAATTCCCTGCTTCAATTGGCCTTCCCCCCCCTTTAATCCAAATGCCATCAACCCCAAATCCCTGTCTTACCGCAGTCTTTACCACATCTTTGCCCAACCATCCCCCCCAAAAACCCCCACACATCCCTTAAGCCCTTTTCTTTGTAATTCTATAATACCCCGATTTCTAAGGGATAAATTTCCCGCCACCCCCCACCCCTTTACTAAAAATCAGCGTATTTACCCCCAAAACCCCTTTTGATGCAAGTTTACACCCCCGGGCCCCTTTAACCCCTGAGCCTATCAACCTCTGCAACCTTTTTTCAAATTAACCCCCTTTCTTCCCGTCATCTGCCAATACAAAACCCCTTTCTACATTTAAAATCCACCCAAACTCCCCCCCAAGGTCCCCCCTACCCAAACCCCCCCTACCTCCAGCAACGTGATTTCAAAAATTTTAACTTAAACCCATAGCCCCCCCAAAACCCCCAATTCCCCTTTCCACTTTTTAAATCTTCTACCCCATTAAGTAAAAAAGTTGTATCATAAAACAAAACCCAACAATATTCCCAAAAAGCCTCCACTCTCCCCATCCTTCCCACCCAAATAAACCCAAACATAGAAGGTTCTGCAAAAAAGAAAAGAGTTTTTTGGGGAGATGGACACCCTCCCTTAAAACCCCCTCCCCATTTTTAAGGACTACCCAACCCTACCATTTACCTATATCTCATCGATGATCCCCTTTACAAGTCCCCCCCCCATCCACCACCCTCCCTCCAAAACCCTTCTCACCAACTCTAAAATTAAAAAAATTCCCCTACCCACATTCAAAGCTTTCCTAAATCCAGACCTAGAATACCCCCCCAATACGTCCATGCCCCGCCCCCATATTTCCCCCCAGGATCCAAACTGCCCCCCATGTACCCACCGGAACCCCATAAACCTTTCTTCATTTAAATTCCCCAAAATTTTCGCAAAACTTTGTAATTGCGCACATAGAGAATTCTCGGTAAGCATAACTCTTTTTTTTCCCCCCTCTGCTTTGGCACAAACTAGACCCCCGTACTTTGCGATGTCCCAATTCCCACTATTTTAATTTGACCCAATCCCTAAAAAGCATGCCTAATACACCCCAAAGTGCTCTATAAAAATCATTTGGTATCCCTTATCCCCGGTGTTTTCCCGGTACTCACCCCAAAACTGCCTCTTCCCCCTCAACCTGACTTAACCAACCTCCAACCCCATTCTATCCCCGCTCCTTAAAAAACTATGGAACCCCCCCTTCAAAAATTTCCCTCCCCGGACCCCCCCCCTCCCAAATCCATTTTCCCCAAACCCAACTGTCGCATAGAGACTTACTTTCCCTATTGGTAGGACCGACCCCCTGGATACCCTCCCACCCCAGGGTTGTCTCCAATTGAGAATGGTGGTTACTCCTGCGGTCCGAAATTTACGTAAAACAAAACCCAACGGCTTTACCTACAATACGCCTCAACCCCCCCTCTAACCCCAATTGCATCAAAACCCATCATTGTGTAAATTTAGCTATTCTACTCTGCAGACTGTCCATATATCCCCCCTACACCCCCCCCAACAAAACAGTCTTGCAAATGTCCCCAATAATTTTGCAACCCCAAAAGCCACCCTCGCCCTTTTTCGTCCCCTAAACCCTTTAAAAAAATTCGCCCATTTCAGGTTTGGCCTGCATTTCCCACCAATCAACAGATCTATCTCCCTTTTTCCCAGCCTCCCACAAATGCAAACCCCCAATCACTGAAAAAAAAGGGCCCCTTTCCCCCCCCCTCCTGAAAAAGCCCCATTTAATTTCCCGTACCCCGAATAAATACGCACACTCCATCCCATCAAAACTGCTATTACCCCCCTGTGATCAGAAAACCCCAATGAAGGTTTGACCCTCCAAATCTATAAAACCCGCTTGAAAGATTCGCCAATGGCTTCATATCCCTAGGGGAACGTGGCCCATAGGTATCCCCCCCCAACCCCTCAACAACCCCAAAATTCGCATTTCATCCCTCAAACACTCAAAACACAACCCCCCCCCTCGGTTCGACATCACCACTCCCAATCCACAATTCCCAATCACCTCCTATTATGTTGTAAGGCAAACCCCTTTAAGTGATACAGCAATACCTCCCCGACAAAAACTATTTTACCCTGGTATTACTAGTTGTGGCATGTAAATCCTACGAAACTAGCCCCACTCTCACCCCAAAAACCCATCCACCCCACGACCCCCCCTCCCCCCCTTTCCAAAGATTGCACGAAGGGGTGGTTCCTTTTACCCCCCACGCTTTCCCCACCTTTCAATTTCAACCACTGGGAAAAATAATTGATATCCTTTCACCCCAAACACCATCCAGCCCTGTGATTATCTCTTGCAAAAAGCATGTCGACATCAAACCGCCTTAAAAAACCCCCCAACCAAATTTCTTTACCCCCAGTCTTAAGTCCATTAAAATTTGCAAACACATCTGAAAATTATAAAGGGGCGGCTTTTCCCCATGCCGCTGGGGTTTATCACGCACTTTTCACATTAGTGTTCCCTTGCCCCTCGAGTTTTCCTGTGCAGTCACCCCCCCCTCCCCCTCCCACTGTGAACTCAGGCGCACCTTACCACTAGGGCTCGGCTCCACCACCGCTGCCCATGACTTCTTCCCCGGCCTCGCCCGGGGGAAAAGACCTGGTATCTCTTGCCCCGTTCTTTTTCCCAAACTTTCCCCTTTCACACATATCACCTCAGGCGAATCCCCCCGGTGACCTCCACACCCCCACAACCCCCAGCCCTTTCTTACTCAAATTTCCTCACGATTTGTTCCCTCCAGCGCTCCGGCTTACAAAACTGGGACCCTTTTGCATGGGGTCCTCCCCCTCCAGAAAATCCTTGATCACATCTGCCCAAAAAACCATCCCGGGTCGAAGCTTCCTGAAAAAAACTCCTAGATGTCACCTTCGACTCCCCCCAACCCCCGGGAGATTTTAACACGTCTCCGCCCCCGCACCTCCCCCTTTCCCCCCTCGCTCCAGAGGGTAGTCCCCTGGCCTCCCAGGGACCCGAGCCAGGAAAACCAAAACCCCACGGGGCTGAATCACAATTGGGGTTTCCAAACTCGAGGAGCCTGTTCCCAGGACATGGGGTGCCCTGTCTCATAAGAGCTACACAGACACATGTTTTTTTCTGACCAGCTAGTACCAAAACCTGTGTTCTATAACCCCTCATCTACATAGGTGGTATAGGGCCTTGTTTAAAGACATTTTAAGGGGGTAAGAACCTTCCGGCATTCCTTCATAGGACCATCCCTCCCCAAACCCCCCTGGTTGCAAATGCCTGCCCATAACTGCTTAAAAAAAAAAATCCTGTAGGCCTTTTGCCGGGGGCCTCGAAGGTACATTTCGTACCCCTTTACCATGTGAAATACTTAGGACGTCATGTAACACGACATCCCTCGATGATTTCACATCATGCGTTTTTTCCCGGTAATGCTCGACAATTCTTGTGTAGAAAGCCGGCTGAGAAATTTCACGAAAATTCTTTTTCAAACCCTTAAGAGGACGCCATGCAATTCCCATTGGAATACCATAATCCCTGATGATGCTAAGGAGAAGGACGTTCACGTTTCCACTTAACGTACACGAACCAGTCAAGCAGAAGATTTTTCTCCCGTCCTGTACTTCCGCCCTTTTTTAATCCCAAAATGAGCAGCGCACGTCCCCCTACTCAAAGGTTTTGATGAATGGGTAGCTCGCCTGAAAACAGCAGAGGGGGGCAGAGCAAACCCTACCCCCGTGGGCCCGGGGGAAAGAAAATCTCAGGTGAGCAGTTTTTGCAGGCCCCCCCGGAAAAAGGGAGGGCACCAAAATTTGGTTAAAACCGACCCGGAAACAATTCCCAAAGGGGGTTTTTGATGATTTCACTATAAAAAAAATGATATTTTGTTTAAATTTTTTGATTAAATTACTAGTATGTGAAATCATTATTTCTAGGAAGTGTTTAAAATTTATAAGGCCGCACGTGCCCGGAAATATAAAAAAAAATGTAAGAAAACTTTTTTCAAAATGCTTGGAACCCTTATATTTTATAAATTTTATATATATAATATATAATATATATATAAAATATATATATATATATATATATATATATATATATATATATATATATTATATATATATATATTGCTGTTAAACTTTTATGTACAATAACACAGAAAAGTTAATTTAAAAAGGCCTAGTCCGTCTATATAGGAGAGGCTGTCAAAAGCCGCCCACTCACAGGCACAATCCCACTACTGCTCGACACGAGTGCTTTTGGTTGCTGGGTTTCCCCCCTTGCCCGGTTCACACATCCTTACTCAACCTGGACGTCCTTGACTCCTCGAGGGTTGCCATATTGATACCAAGCTTAGTGCAGACGCCCACTCTACATGTGGAATCCTGCAACAGTTGTTGAGAATTGGCGTTACCAGCTATGTGTATATATATAAATATAGGAAACACTTAGCTGATAAATGACAGCAAATCGTCTACACAGCCGCCCCTGCAGACGAGGTCTAGAAGCTGTCGAAACCATCACAACATTGGGCTGTCAAGAGATACAATTTGTAAGTATAAATTACCCCTAGGGGGTGTTATGTCAGCATATTTCATTCGATGATGGCTGACGAAATACCTACTTGTTTGGACTCAAAAGTCCACACCTTACTGCCGATTATAGGTTGATTACAAACTCCTTGTGACTCAAGAATTGCGCAATCCCCCGATCTACAAGAAATTCGTAACATACCTTGCTCTTTGTAACGTGAGCTATGGTGTTCTCAACACCTTCGACAGGTATCGGTGACTTGATAGAAGCTGAAGTGTCCTTGGATGTCCACGTCTTCCATTGTCTAGGAAACGCACACTGGTACACTATGTTCCACAAGATTTGTCTTTATTGTTCACAATGTATCACAAGAGAAGCTGATCACACTTCTCTTAAGTGTTTGTGTTAGAGACACTTTGTTCACACTAATGCACAGATCAGTATCCTGGCGTCAGTGTCACTCTCCATAGAGTCAAAGATAGTCTGGCCTCGCCACACCGCCCCAAGCCGTCACTGCCCTAGCACAAAAAAAAAAAAACGCTGACCTAGTACCTTGCATCCTTGTCACCTCCTCGATGAAGCAAAGCAGAATGTTTGTTTCTTGCTGTCTTAAGCATAGACAACAATATTTTTACTATGGTAATAAAGTGGGAGCAGGATTTTCCTTAATTGTCCTGCTAAGTAAGAGATGTACTGTCTCTTATAAAAATACACTTTGCAACACCGCTGCAAGGAGCAGAGGTCACTTGACTACGTGGCATAGCATCTGTGATCAATTACTCACTCTAGCAGTAAACAAGATGCTCGCCCCTTCTGAGGGCTTGGCCACTCAGGGCTGAAAGGGGCTGAAGGGCTGAAAGGGCTGAAGGGGGCTGATACCCCCCTCCTGGAGAAAATTTCTCCTCTCTGGGGGGCGGTGGAGGTTCGCTGCAGGTGAACTATTCATCACTTAACATTAATTTAATTTTCTCACTCGCCACCACTGCTGCTTGTCTTTTCTGAACAGCTTTAGTCTGTGTGGTTTCTGGAGAATCACTAATTTTGTTTTCAACACTGTGTAATTCTAACGGCACTAGTTTATTTATTGTCCGCTTATTCACTACACCTTTGCTTAAACATCAACTGTCCTGATGATTCCATTTGCATCAGGATATATGGTCACAATTTTTCCAAGTGGCCATTGGGACCTCAGACCATCATTGTCGATAATCACTATGTCACCAGGTCTTAAGGACTTATGATTTTCAGGAACACCAGCTCCATAGAAGTGTTCTCTCAATGAGGTGAGATAGTCTTCTCGCCAAATTTTCTCCCAACGTTCAATCACTTTATTAAGGTGTTTGAATTTACGTCTGAGTTGCTCAGGTTCGAAATAAGTAGGATCCTCTATGATTTCTTTATCATTCATGGGAGGAACAGGTTCGAGCCTTCTGCCATGGAGTAAATGAGATGGACTTAAAGTGCAGGCATTGTACTTCCCATTTCCAGGACTCAAGTCCGACTATATGAAAATAACCGGTTTCCCTGAATCCCTTCACTAAATATTACCCTGCTCACACTCCAACAGATCGTCAGGTCCCAAGTACCATTCGCTCCATTCACTCCTATCTAACACGCTCACGCACGCTTGCTGGAAGTCCAAGCCCCTTACCCACAAAACCTCCTTTACCCCCTCTCTCCAACCCTTTCGAGGACGACCCCTACAGATTTATATGCTTTCCATGTCATTCTACTTTGATCCATTCTCTCTAAATGACCAAACCACCTCAACAACGCCTCTTCTGCCCTCTGACTAATACTTTTATTAACTCCACACCTTCTCCTAATTTCCACACTCCGAATTTTCTGCATAAAATTTACACCACACATTGCCCTTAAACAGGACATCTCCACTGCCTCCAACCGTCTCCTCGCTGCTGCATTTACCACCCAAGCTTCACACCCATATAAGAGTGTTGGTACTACTATACTTTCATACATTCCCTTCTTTGCCTCCATAGATAACGTTTTTTGACTCCACATATACCTCAACGCACCACTCACCTTTTTTCCCTCATCAATTCTATGATTAACCTCATCCTTCATAAATCCAATCGCCGACACGTCAACTCCCAAGTATCTGAAAACATTCACTTCTTCCATACTCCTCCTCCCCAATTTGATATCCAATTTTCTTTATCTAAATCATTTGACACCCTCTTCACCTTACTCTTTTCTATGTTCACTTTCAACTTTCTACCTTTACACACATTCCCAAACTCATCCACTAACCTTTGCAATTTTTCTTTAGAATCTCCCATAAGCACAGTATCATCAGCAAAAAGTAACTGTGTCAATTCCCATTTTGAATTTGATTCCCCATAATTTTTAAACCCACCCCTCTCCCAAACACCCTAGCATTTACTTCCTTTACAACCCCATCTATAAATATATTAAACAACCACGGTGACATTACACATCCCTGTCTAAGACCTACTTTTACCCGGGAAGTAGTCTCCCTCTCTTCTACAGACCTAACCTGAGCCTCACTATCCTCAAAAAAACTCTTTACAGCATTTAATAACTTACCACCTATTCCATATACTTGCAACATCTGCCACATTGCTCCTCTATCCACTCTATCATATGCCTTTTCTAAATCCATAATGAAAATAAAAACTTCCCTATCTTTATTAAATACTGTTCACATATATGCTTCAATGTAAAACACCTGATCTACACTTTCCCCTACCCACTCTAAAACCTCCTTGCTCATCCGCAAATCCTACATTTGTCTTCCCTCTAATTCTTTCAATTATATCCCTACCGTACACTTTTCCTGGTATACTCATTTAAGCTTTTCCTCTATAATTTTTACAGTCTCTTTTGTCCCCTTTCCCTTTATATATTTTATATATATATATATATATTATATATATTTATATATAATTATATTTTATATATAAAAGAAGAGAGAGGGGAAGGGGAGAGAGAGAGAGGGAGAGAGAGAGAGAGAGAGAGAGAGGGGGGGAGAGAGAAGAGAGAGAGGGAGAGAGAGAGAGGAGAGGAGAGAGAGAGAGAGAGAGAGGGGAGAGAGAGAGAGGAGAGAGAGGAAGAGAGAGGAAAAGAGAGAGAGAGAGAGAGAGAGAGATGAGAGGGGAGAGAGGAGAAGAGAGAGAGAGAGAGAGAGAGGGGAGAGAGAGAGAGAGAAAAAAAAAAGTGGCAGATAGGTATTCTTTGGATTTGAAAAAGATAAATTATAACCAGAGAAGACTAGGTACATAAAAATACAGGAGGCTGGGAAAGGTAGAAAGTTGATTGCGATGGCAAAATGCAAGTAACGTACTGTAATTGACATTTTCAGAGGGCGTACAGAGGACGATAAATAAAATGTGCATGAGAAGTAAACAATTAATGTGAAACGCTTTGGCACTTACCCTTCATCCATCCGTCCCTTACTTCTTCTCTCCCGAATCTGTCTCTCCCGTCTCCACTCCCTTCTACCCTTCCTATCCTGTGGGTGGTTACAACATGTTGTTGATTACAAGTTCACAAGTGTATCACTGCTGCTGCTCTATAATGTTACCTTTTAGGCGAATGTAGAATTTAAAGGTACTGAGAGGACAACAGTGACAGATGGAACAAGCTGATTTGTTACTCACGTTTTTCCCAAAGGTAAAATCATCTGAAATGATTTCTCTTACACAGATTGAATTTATTAGCTAAAAGCTCTTGTCAAACGACGTGATCTTTAGCCTCCAGCACTGTGATTGCCCCTCTTGTATTTCGGTATATACTGAATCTCGCTAAATTTTTAATATTATTCTAAGTAAAAATAAATTTAAAAAGATGTTAAGCTTTATAGAAACACTTAAATTTGTCTAAATTTCCTGGATGTTTGTTAGAGGATAAAAAAAATACAGATGTAGTATACAAGATTTGGCAAGAGTTTTCAACAAGTGTGACCATGGTGTAACAGAAACACATAATGCCTGATAAAGGAAAAACAGAAAAAGTTGGTTTGTGGTTCTATAACTTCTGACAAAAAGAAAAACAAAGAGTAATAGTAAACAGAGTAAAGTTGTGAGGCGGGCTACGGTGAGAAGCTGTGTTCCACAAGGCACAGTACTCACTCCCATCCTATTCCTCATCTCATATCTGACAGAGATGTAAGCCATAGTTCCCTGTCATTTGCGGATGACACCGGATTGCCATGACAGTGGCAAGGACTCCAGGCGGATGTCACCCAAATCTTCAAAGGGGCCCCATCAAAACAATATGAAGTTCAATGAAGAGAAATTTCAACTACTCAGATATGGAAAACCTTTAGGAAATTTAAACTGTATCAGGGTATATGACAAATTCCAACCAAACAATAGAAAAAATACTGGTGAGGCACCTAAAGTCAGTACCTGCCACCCGTGCTGTGAATCGTACGTCAATTTGCCTGTGCCAGCAGTAACAGCCTGGTTGATCAGACCCTGATCCACCACGAGGCCAGGTCTCAGACCGAGCCACAGGGGCGTTGACCCCCGAAACTCCCGGTATACTTCAGTTTCCAGACAAACCAGAATTAAATTTAAAAAGGATATGTGGCTTGCATGTGGTAAAGCTGGGGGGCAGATATGTGGCTTGCATTTTGGTAATGCTGGCCAGTATATGTGGCTTGCATGTGGTAATGCTGGCCAGATATGTGCCTTGCATGTTGGTAATGCTGGCCAGGTATGTGGTTGCATGTGGTAATGCTGGCCAGATATGTGGCTTGCATGTGGTAATGCTGGCCAGATATGTGGTTTGCATGTGGTAATGCTGGCCAGATATGTGGCTTGCATGTGGTAATGCTGGCCAGATATGTGGCTTGCATGTGGTAATGCTGGCCAGATATGTGGCTTGATGTGGTAATACTGGCCAGATATGTGGCTTGCATGTGATAATGTGGTCAGATATGTGGCTTGCATGTGGTAATGCTGCCAGATATGTGGCTTGCATGTGGTAATGTGGCCAGATATGTGGCTTGCATGTGGTTTAAAGCTGGCCAGTTTTGTGGCTTGCATGTTTATAATGTGGCCAGATATGTGGCTTGCATGTGATAATGCTGGTCAGATATGTGGCTTGCATGTGGTAATGCTGGCCAGATATGTGGCTTGCATGTGGTAATGCTGGCCAGATATGTGGCTTGGGATGTGGTAATGTGGCCAGATATGTGGCTTGCATGTGGTAATGTGGCAGATATGTGGCTTGCATGTGATAATTTCTGGCCAGATATGTGGCTTGCATGTGGTAATGCTGGCCAGATATGTGGGTTGCATTTTGGTAATACTGGCCAGATATGTGGCTTGCATGTGATAATGCTGGTCAGATATGTGGCTTGCATGTGGTAATGCTGGCCAGATATGTGGCTTGCATGTGGTAATGCTGGCCAGATATGTGGCTTGCATGTGGTAATGCTGGCCAGATATGTGGCTTGCATTTTGATAATGTGGCCAGGATATGTGGCTTGATGTGATAATGCTGGTCAGATATGTGGCTTGCATGTGGTAATGCTGGCCAGATATGTGGCTTTCAGTGGTAATGCTGGCCAGATATGTGGCTTGCATGTGGTAATGCTGGCCGATATGTGGCTTGCATGTGATAATGTGGCCAGATATGTGGCTTGCATGTGGTAATGCTGGCCAGATATGTGGCTTGCATGTGGTAATGCTTGCCAGATATGTGGCTTGCATGTGGTAATGCTGGCCAGATATGTGGCTTGCATGTGGTAATGCTGGCCAGATATGTGGCTTGCATGTGGTAATGCTGGCCAGCTATGTGGCTTGCATGTGGTAATGCTGGCCAGATATGTGGCTTGCATGTGGTAATGCTGGCCAGATATGGGGGCTTGCATGTGGTAATGCTGGTAGCTATGTGGCTTGCATGTGGTAATGCTGGCCAGATATGGGGGCTTGCATGTGGTTTAATGCTGGCCAGATATGTGGCTTGCTGTGGTAATGCTGGCCAGCTATGTGGCTTGCATGTGGTAATGCTGGCCAGATATGTGGGTTGCATGTTGGTAATGCTGGCCAGATATGTGGCTTTCATGTGGTAATGCTGGCCGCTATGTGGCTTGCATGTGGTAATGCTGGCCAGATATGTGGCTTGCATGTGGTAATGTGGCCAGATATGTGGCTTGCATGTGGTAATGTGGCCAGATATGTGGCTTGATTGTGGTAATGTGGCCAGATTATGTGGCTTGCATGTGGTAATGCTGGCAGATATGTGGCTTGCATGTGGTTAATTGTGGCCAGATATGTGGCTTGATTTTGGTAATGCTGGCCAGATATGTGGCTTGCATGTGGTAATGCAGGGCAGATCAAATCAACACTCTAGCTATACCTTTTCAAATGTCATGTAAAAATGCAGGTGGCATTATATCCTTCTCCATCTCATTTCAATTAGCCATTTAATCAAATTCCAGTCCCATCTCGGGAAGCGCCTCGCAACAGCCTTTTAACCCCCAGGTACCTATTTACAGTCGGTCTTTTACCATTTTTAAGTTCCTGTTCCTGGAGCGGGGAACACTGCCGAGCGTTACCATATGATTAATAGTTGGCTCTAAGTCTAGGGATAATCTCCGCCTTCTGTTTTATGATGCCAAATAGTCAGTTATTATATTAGAAAGAATAATGCAAGAAAAAGCGATAAAAAACAAGGAAAAAATTTCAAAATATATATGGGCTGTGAGCAGACTGCCTACCAATATCACCGTCACCTTACCTCATATAAATGACTATAATTTCTTGTAGAAACGTCGTAGAACATTCATTCTGGTACCATTGTGTTGCCAAAGAGTTAAGCTATTTTTCGATTTTTGGTTGAGCGCGCGCGGAAATTGCCCGAGGGCCCCCTTAAAGTTTGGAGCAAAGGTGTAGTGAATGGGTGGACAATAGATAAACTAGCACCGTTAGAATTACAAAGTGTTGAAAACAAACATAGTGGTTCTCCAGGAACCCCACAGACTAAAGTTGTTCAGAAAAGACAATCAGCAATGGTGGCTAATGAGAAAATCAAAATGATGTTAAGAGATGAATGGTTCGTCTACAGAGAACTTTCGCTTGTCCCCCAATGGGGAGAAAATTCGCCAGAAAAGGGGGGGGGGATATATCCCAGCCCCCTCAGCTCTCTGATGGACTTAGCCCTCTCACAAAGGGCTGGTGGACTACGACTCCTCGCACAGCATCTTTTATTAGGAACAGATGTATGTACGATAGTATCTCGAGGTACGCCCTCTCCTTGCTAGAATTTCTGATCAACTACACAATGAGGGCTAAACAATAGTAATTACCCTTTTCCCTATAACAGGAAAATTAAGAGAGATCCTGCGCCCCACTTGATCTACAAGTAGGGACATTATGACTTCTAGCATATAGCTAAATAACAAGAAACCTATCCTCCTGTGTTAAATACTGTTGCAAAGACTAGCAACGACTGTATATAAAGCTGAAGTCAGCAATTTCCTCTATGCATAAGACGTATGAGGGCGAAGGAGAACGGCGAGGGCTCAGATTACTTCAAGGAACAAACGCGGCATGTGTGTCGTGAGGTCAGTGCGTTCTCGACTTTTGTTCATTCTGACAATTTCAGGAAACTAAGAAAGTTATACTAGTTCCCTTCTATGAGTCAGGAAATTTATTGCCTCTCCGTGTTCTCCCTGCTGTGGATAATTCCATGAAACTATGAATAAATTATGGTACTGAATGACTAGTGTGCAACCAGTATTGTGAGTGATTCCAATGAACATTCCCGACGATTGTGGCGAACATTAGTGCAACATTCCCCTAGACACTTTGTCAGCCTTCTATCAAGACATCAATATCGGCCATGTGTCAACACCAACGACACAGGACACCAGTTATGAGTCAGGCAGGTTTTATTCCCCTTTCATTTGCCCGAAGACAATGCAGTGTTTAGGCTAATGTGAGAAGAATATTGCTCCCTTTATAGATCGTTATTGGCAAACCATCACAAAAACCCAGTGAATACCACTATGCATTTCATATAATTGTGAAATGCTAAAATTCGCTCCTTTGGGGCAAATTGTAATGTCTAACTCATTACTCAACAGCCTATGTGGACACTGCTACAGCAACCCAAAGGTGTTTCTAGGTAGCGGCTGCTGGAAATCGTGCTGTTAAAAGATAAGTACCACTTGTAATATGTTTATTATTGTGCAGAGAAATGGACTTATCTAGCCAGTCCCCCACACCATTCAAACATTCTTGTAGCAGTGGGGAACCCTCAGCCAGATGACGGTATTTAACCTTGTAGTCTTGATGAATTTGATGTGTAGACAGTAAGATGATCACTTATATAGGAATCAGTGCAGCAGTTGAAGGCATCGTCAAACCTGGCATTACCCACTAGTGGAATCAGATAATGCCCAAGAAGTGTGCATGACCTACTTCCACTAATGAGACACGATAGCCACTAAAAGAAGGTTGAAAGATCTCCAAAATTGTTCCAAGCGCTAAAATAATGTGTTTCATTCCAAAGGATCGCTGTTAATGATGATGACATTTTAGTGGCAGTAATATCTATATTTGAATAACTTTATTCAGTTCATCTGTGATAGCATTAAGCATCTAGGATGTAAGATACAATTCCTTTAACTGTTTGTAACTTAGGTTTAGGTTTCTGTGTGGGGTACAAGATAGATCCTTTCTTCAATATGCAATTAGTTACTGCAAGAAACTTTTATAAATATTATAAATAATAATTGATTTAAAAGGACCAAGTCCAGCTATATAGACGAGGCTGCCACAAACAGCCCACTTACAGGCACGATCCCACTACTGCTCGGCACGAGTGCTTACGGTTGCTGGGTTCCCCCAACCCCCCCGGGTCCGGTCACACTTCCTTATACAACCTGCACGCCCGTGGCTCCCCAAGGTTGGCCATATTGATGCCGAGCTTAGTGCGGACGCCCACTCAACACGAGGAGTCCTTCAACAATGATCCTCACGTCAATCTGTCTACTGGCCCAGGCCTCTGAGTCGCTGGATTTACAAGGTTGTGCCACCAACCTCAACCGATATTAAAACCTTCGAAAATTATTTTCATGAACAGCAAATTGCAGAGAGATGTAGAATGAGGAAAAGCAAAGTGATATAGTAGGCTGAGGCCAGTGGTCACCTGTGGTCATACCTGTCCTAAGCTCTGGGAGTTAGCGTGGGGTGTTAAAAAGCACCATGCCTTATTGTAGTGTTTTAGAATCTCAGGTTGAAGTGTTGAAGAAGGAGATTCTACTTCTTCAGGAGGAAAATAGGCTGAAGCTTTGCCTAGATGAGTTTGGGAGCGAGTATGAGAAGGATTTAGCTGGTAAGGAGGAAATGGTCATTAGCAGTAATAGTGGCAGCCACTTTAAGTGGCAAGTGGTTCACAGTTCAGGAAGAAGGAAGATAAGGAGGGTTAACAGAGAAGATGTAAAGGTAGGAAATCGATGCTCAGGACGAGTGCACTTCAGTGATTAGTGAGGTCGAAGGTACCACTGATTCCCCTGCTAATCAAGGTAAGAATATTTTAATAGTAGGCGATTCTCAGGTGAGATATATGGACCATGCTTTTTGTAACAGAGATAGAAAGGTCAGAAGAGAGTTTGCCTTCCAGGAGCTGGTGTTGGTGACATAGTCAGCAGGTTGGATAATATTATGTCAGGTAATGGGAACAAGCCCATTATCTGTCTTAGTGCTGGGGGTAATGACATTGGGAAGAGCAGGAGACACAAGCTGCTGGATAAGTACAGGTCAGCCATAAAAGTAGTTAGGTCTAAGGGAGGGATCCCAGTCATATGTAGCATCTAGCCAAGAAAGGATGTGGGCAATGAATGGAAGTCTAGGGAAATTGGTATAAATTGCTGGCTAGACAGGTACTGCAAGAAACTTGCAATCCCATTCATTGGTAACTGGGACCTATTCTTTGGCAAACGTGATATGTATGCAAGGGATGGTGTGCATCTCTCTGGGGATGGAGTGGCTGCATTAGCCAGTTCGATTGAGAGGGTAATTGATGACTTGTCTAGGAATTTAAACTGATAGATTATAGAGGTATGGGTTTTTTGGGGGAAACAATCATGCGCAGTATAGGGTTAAAAAACAGCTTTTTAAATTACCGGGTTACCCCCGGGAAATTTTTTAAAAGACAATATTAAAAAAAAAAGTTGCAGAAAAAGGAAAATCAATTGATCAACAAGAAAAGAGAGTTTAATGAGGGGAAAATTGACTAGGTGGACCTTCAATTTCAACAAGTAAAGAAACCCTTTCATTGATCGGGGACTTTGACGTATATGGGCACTCATTAGGTACTGATTTATTTTCTAGCTCCATATGGTAGGAAGGGGAAACAGATTACAATAAAATCTTTTACCCAAAAGTGTTTTCCCAATTTGTCAACCCCCTTCTTAGTCGGGCAATAATCAGACTGTCAGGGAAAAGGTGGTTCTGACCACAGATTTATTAATAAACTCTGGGGGGGAGAAAGTGTCCCTCACTTAAAAACTTAGAAGAGGGGAAAAGAGGAAAAGGGGGGCAATTTAAAAGTAGTACCCAACCTAATTTTAAAAAACGGGCAGATTTGAATAAAACCCAAGGTTTTTTTAATTATAATGCCTCAAAAGGTTTTAAAAGAAACTGGCAATCTGAAGGTATAGAAGAAGGAAACCTGAAAATATTCTTTTTTAAGAAAAGTGTAAAAAGAATAAAGAAGAAAGGTGGGGAATTTTAGTCGAGGGGAATTGAGAGCGGCCCTTAAACTGTGTTATTCATTATTCTGCAATATAAAAAAGGAACAAGATCGGGAAGGGGACGGAACAGTTTCCCCGGGAAGAATGACCCCTCGGGAACCCCCATTCCATCAAAAGGACCATGTACTCCCCACTAAAACCCTCCCCTTTGGGGTGCTAACATTAAACAAATGGGAAATATCCCAAAAAAATTTTTAAAAGGCCCAAAGAAATAGGAGGAAAGGGGAAAGGGGGAAGGGGAAAGGAATTCACACCCCCGACCAAGGTTTAAAATTTAACCCCTAATTCCTTGGATAAAAAAACCCTTTTTCCAGGTCGTTTCCCCCCACCCCTTCAATGGGTTTTTAACCTCACCTATAATAACAAGTATCACTGGGGTTTGGGGGGGTTTTGTTTGTAAAAAGGCTTTTTAAGATCAACCAAAAGAGACGGGTTGGTTCTAAAACGACGAATTGGGGGAGCAGAAAAACCCCGAAACAACTCTTTTAGGAAGCTTAAAAGGGTAACCCACGGCGGGGAGAACGGGAAATACCTGAGAGCCATTTTTGAAAGCATGCCCGCGGGGCCCCTCTCAGGAAAAAAACAAAAAAGGGGCTGGATTTGGTGCTAAACTTTTGGGGCATCAAAAACCCCCTTATTGAGATAGGGGGCAAGTCAACAAAAGCAATGGCAAAAGCAAGCCGGGGGCCCCCAGCACCCCCCAAACCCCCATTTCGGGCAGCTGAGAAACTTGTGGAGCTTTTCACTTCCGAGGAGCCTCCCCTGCTCCCACGGGAAACATCCGGAATATACAGACGGATCTTCGCCACGGGCCACTAAACCGATACAAGCGCATTGAGTCAAAAGGGTTTTTAATGATAAGACCTAAAGGGGAATTTGGAACCCCGGCCCGTGCCTTTAAAAACACAGGTGAAAACTCCCCCCGGGCCCCATCGATGGTGTTACGTACTCCATGGGAAGAGTGGATGGGGGGCCTTTAAATAGACTCATTAACAAGTCGGGAGAGCCGGGGACCCCTCTAAAAAAAAACGGCTTGGAAAAAGCTACCATCGTACCAATTCCAAACCCCAAGGCCCCAAAGGCAGGGGGGAAAACCCAAAAATGCTGACCACTGCTTAGCCAAGCCCTGCTGAAAGGGGTTTTTAAACCCCCTCCTATGAAAACTTGGACCCCCTCATCACACATTTTTGTCTTCCCAAAGGAGTGGGAAAGCAGATTTCATAACCACTCTACTAACCCAGATTGCTGATAGTACCAAAAAACCAGTATCGGCGTTACCCCCGACCCTTTGAAAAAGGCATTTTGAGCTAGCCAAACCCCACAACAATTCTGGCAATACAACTCAGAAGGGGAAAAAAAAGGACGCCCCCTGTTCCCCGGGTTTAAACCATAAACCCTTTGGGGCAGGCAGGCCTGTGTCAGCTTTCAGGGGAAAATACTCTTCCTTTAAAAAACCCCGGAAAAAAGGTACCAAAAAACAAGGAGGTGTGCTCAGTCTTACCCGTTTAACATTTATGAAGGAAATTGGAGCCCTTCCCCCCATAGTGGGACACAGCTTTCCCCAACTATGTGGGGAACTTGCACTCGTAGTGAATGGGAAAGGAAATTTTTGAACGAAGGCTCAGAGAGCTTTGGACCCAAATTTTAATCTTGCAAGGGGAAATAGGGCCTAAGATCTGGGGGGAGAAATCCTTGCAATTTATGGGTTTAAGGGACCATTTCTGTGAATAATTACGTATTCAAGATATAGAACTTGAGTGGACAGGCTCCCACCGTAAATTGGAATTACTTTGATAAAAAGCTGACCTTTTCCCGAAAAAAGGGCCCAAATTGTCAGGTCACGTGCCTTTTCCCCGACCCAAAGCCATGAGACCCCCTGACGAGGCACCGTGCAGGGGGGAAGCAAAAAATTACTTTGGGTTGTACTATAAAACAAGCTATACACTCGGTCATTGAATTACGGGGCACCGGCGTTTTGCTCATCTCTTCCCCCTAGCAGGGAAAGGGTGGAGGTCGTACAAAAACCCGGCATAAGAAAATATTTTGGGGCCCCCATTTTGAACCCCCAAAAAAATATGTCTCAGATCTTAAAGGGCCCCGGGTTCCTTCCTTTCTGGGCAGAGTAAGATACAAAAACGCCCGCAAAGTGGCCATGGGTTTTTGCACCGGGAAACAAGGTACCCCATAAAGGGGAGAGATAATTTAAAAAAATGACCAAAAATCCCCCAAAATCTTCACGGCTTTTCTCCTGGATTCGTTCGTTTTTTTGGGGCTTGGGGGGAAACTGCTGCCCATACAACTACTCCTTGGAAGGGGTTGGGGACCTTCCTGTTGCGGGTACCATCCCCCCACCTCCCTGGGACCCCCGACCAGCCATTTTTGAACATGCAGCAACCCCCTCTCTAAACACCCCTGCAGTCAAGACCCCACTCAGCCCTTTTGCTGAGGGGCAAAAATGGCACTTGGCCCGAGGGAGGCACTTGAAATTAAAATTTTAAAGATTTTTCTGTTTGACCCCGACAGGAAAGAGCAGGGAGTGGACTTTCCACAATTTGGGCCAACCAGGCCGGGACTTTTCCCCCGACCCCTGCCGATCCTTCCCAAGGGTTTAGCTGGTGGCGATTCCGCGGGATTGGGAAAATGCCCTACGACATCCGGTCCGACCTGCATAAAATGTTGATTTCCCCCCTCTGCAATCAATTTCCTTCTCCCATCCCCCAATTTACAGGACAATGTTCAATCCCCATCACATCGAACCTGAGCTTTAAAGACAGCCTTTGAAGTTCAGGGTAAAAAGATCGACATTGAAAATGTATCCCCAGCCGCTGGCATCCGGGGAAAATTTAGAAAGGCCCGATGATGCACCCCAAAGGGAACAACAAACTATCCTCATGTTGGGATTTTCTGTCCCCAAACACCCCCGACAAACCAAACTGGGGGTTTCCAGAGGCCCCTGAAACCCTTTGGGGGGTTTAGGTGATACCCCATCTCAAAAAAATGGGACCGGGGCCGCGACTCAGGGGGGAACCCCCTTTCCCTATGAAAGAACTGGGGCCAAGCCAGTGTACCGCCATCCCTCCTTTTGTTTGGGCTTTCCCACCCGCCAAGTGATGGGGAGACAAGGCTGAGGGGGGAGATGTTTCCATTAAATGTCGCCGTTGTCCCGGGGGGCCCCAAAAGCACTATTTTTTTAGTGCGAAGTTTTCTGGGGCCACCGCCCCGGGAACTAGGAGTTTATATTCCCCCAAAAGACCCCAAAATGAATGCCGCCACCACTAGTGTACCATGGGTCAACGAACCAGACAAACTGTTTTCCTTTTGATAAGACATATCCCCTTTTCCTCGCTAGTGTCCATAGTTTTGGGTACATATGGGGTTGTCGCTTTTTTAGATTTCACCAGTTTTAATGACCAGAAAAAGTGCTTGAGCCAAAACGTCGGGACATTTTAGAAAAACCTTTTTCCCTCCCGGGAGCCAGAGACGGGTCATCGCAAGATTGAGACCCGTGCCAGGACTACGGTCTTGGCGAACATTATACATACAATTAAGGAGGGTTCTACAATCTTTACTCTATTGGAGTCCTCACCGACTAGTGATGGGGATTCCCACAATGTAACTATATACAAAATTGCTGGTGCTCCACCATATAACTAACTACAATATAGATCAGAGTAAAACACATTGTTGATGTAGGCAATTTTTTATTAAATAAAAAAAGTTTCATGCCTCCTATCTCTAACCTCACCATCATCCCGACACCAGTGACACCATCATCCCAACACCAGCGCCACCATTACACCCAATACAGCACCATCATCACCCAACACCGAAAACCATCACCCCCAACACCCGCTCACCCTCAAAACCCCAAAAACAGTCACACTAGCACCACTCACATCAACTCTCACCAACACCAGCAACACCATCACCTCAACACCAGCACCACCATCACCTCAACACCAGCACCACCATCACTTCAACACCAGCACCACCATTACCCCAACACCATCACCATCACCACCATAACTTACAAATTCCGACACTGAGCCCCTTCATTTAAGTCTTAACACTTAACCGCTTCCCACGATGAGCTCCCACTGGCCATCACTGACATCCTACCCGGGATGCTCTCTAATCCCCTGATATCAACTCTCTCTTAGACCGGTGGTGAGAGTCGTGTCTCTGGGATGTACTCCGAGGATTCCATCACTTACCGTGAAATTATCCATTAAGCCCTCTCTTTTTCCCCAAAGTAATCTGGTAGGTATATTTATATTTAAATCTAAGCTGTGCCAACATCTCTTGCATTTCCCTTTTCATTAATGTTGTTTCAAAAGTCAGCTGTTTTATAGAATAAAAAACTTGAAGAGCGTCTACTAAGGCGTCCAATATCACAATGGAAATAAGTCACTTTTTTTACTTGACGGGTTACCCAAATTTAAAGTCTGCATAATGTAGGATACATGTTTGTGTCCGCTACACCTGTGCTCACTCAAGACCAATAGCCTAGTTTTCCACTACTGCTACTTCCTTATGTCTGCCTCTACCACTGCTGTACTACTACTACTACTATTACAACCACCACCACCACCACTATAATACTACTAGTACTACTGCTGCTGTTACTACTACTAGTAGTACTACTGCTGTTGTTACTACTACTACTAGTACTACTGCTGCTGTTACTACTACTACTACTACGACGATGATTATAATCGCCACTGCCACCACTACCACTGCTCTGCTCCTACTTTCTCTTCCCTTCCTTTCTGCCTTCTCTTTTCATCTGCCTTTTTCCTTTCACTAGTAGCCGCTACTGCTTATTCATTACTATTTCACTATCACTACCTACCACTACTACTGTTACTACCTCAATACTACTGCTACTGCAACTACTACCGCTACTGTTATCTTTACTACTACTACTACTGCCTTAATTCTATTCTCTCAACTAACACGAGAGGGGTTGGGGAAGAAGAGAGTGGTAGTGGTAATGGAAATGGAGATATAGGTAGTAGTAGTAGTTATATTACCTGGAATCCATCTAAGGTGTGTTCCAAGGGCCAGCGCCTTCGCGACCCGTTCCCAAACCAGGCCTCCCGTGGAAGGTCTGATCATCCTGAATATTGGCGCTAGCTGCACAGCTGAGAACCTTTTCCAGTTTTGTCTTCAAAACAAATATTTCGACATTTACCTCATAAGCGTAAATGTTGAAACTCAGTGTTCGCATCGCTATTGGGCTGTGTGGACGTGCTGCGCAGTAGCTCCTGATTGAGTTGGCTTTTGCGCAGTGTTGACGTGTACTTGGCTCTGTGAAGACCTGTTTGCGCGCTCTCTAGAATTGAAGCAAGATGCCCTCCATCAAGAAAATTTTAAACCAACACTTAAGGAAAAAAATTGGGGTTTGGCGAATATGAAAATTGGGCCGGACGGCCCGGGGGAAAACAAAAAGTTTCCGGGGGAGTCCTCCTTTTTTGGGGCCAAACTATTCCTATTTAAAGTTAACTGTTTTCCCCCCACTGCGGGTTGCCATGCCCCCCCCACCCCACCCCCTAAAAATAAACCCCCATCCCTACATACATTTTCTTTTTCTCCCATAAAAGAGGTCCTAGTTTAAATAAATTGTTCCCCGAAAATTTTCCCTTACAGAAATTTGTCCACCCCAAGAAATTGACCCCAAATTTTTTGGCCCTGGAAAACCCAAATTCTTTTTCCAAACCCCCTTTCCTTGGCAAAAATCCCACATATGAGGGGGTTTCCCACCCAAATTTTAAAAATTATTTCTATTGCGGGCCCCTTTTTCCGGCAAAAGGGGCCCCCAACCCCTACGTCGGGCCAACTTTTCCCCGTTGCCTCCGGAAACTGAGACGGGATAATGGGGATTTTTCCCTTTATTCAGATGTTCCAAGGGCAAACCCGTATCCTCCATCCCAGCCCGGGAAAAGCAAACTCTCTGTCTCCCTACCCGCCCTTCAAGCAGAACGCCCCTATCCATTACCTAATTTGGGCCTACCCCCCCAACAACAAAATTTTCGTCCCTTCCCTTAATGTTTTTCCCGTCGTACTTTCCCCAGTATTGGGACCAAAATTTCGGGTAGCACTGAGAATGTATTGGATGTTTCCAAAACAGTTTTTCCCCGGGAGTCTCTTTTTCTTTTATCCCTTTTTAACCCTTTTCCCTTCGTCTTCTTGATGTCCCAAAATTTTTTCCCTGCTGTCCAGCCAGACCCGTTTCCCTTCTTTACCCCGAGGAAATCCCAAAAAGGAGGGGCACTCCGGAAACTTTTTTTTTTCCTCGGTTTAGAACCGAATTTCCATATTCCCAACCTCAATTTTTCCTTAAGCTGTTTGGGGTAAAGTTTCTGTGGAGGGCATCTTGCTTCAATTTTGAGAGCCGCAAACAGGCTTCACAAAGCCCAAATACACGTCAACAAATGCGGGAAAACCAACTTCCAAAACAGGACCACTGGGGGCAAGACATCCACAAGCCCCAATAGCGATGCGAAAAACTGAGTTTCAACCCTTTACCTTATGAGGTTTAAAAGCGAAATAATTTTTTTTTTGAAGACAAAACCCGGAAAAGGTTTTCGCTGTCGCTAGGCCCCTTTTTCAGGGTGATCCCAAAACCCTTCCCGGGAGGGTTTTGGGAAGGGTTTGCGAAAAGGGGCTGGCCCCTTTGGGAAAAACCTTTTGATGGGTTCCCGGGAAATTTTAACTACTAAACTAAACCTTAATCTCCATTTCCAATTTCCACTACCACTCTCCTTTTTTCCCCAAAACCCCCTCGTGTTAGTTTAGAAAAATAGAAAATTTAAAGGGTAGTAGTAGTAGTAAAAAAAAAGAGGTAGTAGTTTAAATTTGCAGTATAAATTTAGGTAAATAAAAATAGTAGTGGGAGGTAGTGAAAGTGAAATAAATATTTAATAAGCCTAAGGGCCCACTAGGAAAGGAAAAAAGGGAGATGAAAAAAAGGGAAAGGGAAAAGGAAAAGGGAAAAAAGTAGGAAGCAGAAAACATTGGGAATTTGGGGGCAAAAAGGGGGAAATTTTAAAAATCGTCGTAGTAGTAGTAGTAGTAACAGCACCCGTAGTACTATATAGTAGTAACAACAGCAGTAGTACTACTAGTAGTAGTAACAGCAGCAGTAGTACTAGTAGTATTATAGTGGTGGTGGTGGTGGTTGTAATAGTAGTAGTAGTAGTACAGCAGTGGTAGAGGCAGACATAAGGAAGTAGCAGTAGTGGAAAACTAGGCTATTGGTCTTGAGTGAGCACAGGTGTAGCGGACACAAACATGTATCCTACATTATGCAGACTTAATCTAGGGTAACCCAGTCAAGTAAAAAAAGTGACTTATTTCCATTGTGATATTTGGACGCCTTAGTAGACGCTCTTCAAGTTTTTTATTCTATAAAACAGCTGACTTTTGAAACAACATTAATGAAAAGGGAAATGCAAGAGATGTTGGCACAGCTTAGATTTAAATATAAATATACCTACCAGATTACTTGGGAAAACGAGAGGGCTTAATGGGATAATTCTCACGGTAAGTGATGGAATCCTCGGAGTACATCCCCAGAGACACGACTCTCACCACCGGTCTAAGAGAGAGTTGATATCAGGGGATTAGAGAGCATCCCGGGTAGGAGTCAGTGATGGCCAGGGGGAGCTCATCGTGGGAAGCGGTTAAGTGTTAAGACTTAAAATGAAGGGGCTCAGTGCCCGGAATTTGTAATTTTATGGTGGTGATGGTGAGGGTGTTGGGGTAATGGTGGTGCTGGTGTTGAAGTGATGGTGGTGCTGTGTGTTGAGGTGAATGGTGGTGCTGGTGTTGAGGTGATGGTGTTGCTGGTGTTGAGGTGATATGGTGCTAGTGTTGAGGTGATGGTGGTGCTGTTGTTGGGGTGATGGTGATGCTGGTGTTGGGGTGATGATGGTGCTGGCGTTGGGGTGATGGTGGTGCCGGTATTGGTGTAATGGTGGCGCTGGTGTTGGGATGATGGTGTCACTGGTGTCGGGATGATGGTGAGGTTAGAGATAGGAGGCATGAAACTTTTTTTATTTAATAAAAAATTGCCTACATCAACAATGTGTTTTACTCTGATCTATATTGTAGTTAGTTATATGGTGGAAGCACCAGCAATTTTGTATATAGTTACATTGTGGGAATCCCCATCACTAGTCGGTGAGGACTCCAATAGAGTAAAGATTGTAGAACCCTCCTTAATTGTATGTATAATGTTCGCCAAGACCGTAGTCCTGGCACGGGTCTCAATCTTGCGATGACCCGTCTCTGGCTCCCGAGGGAGAAAGGTTTCTACAATGATGCGACGTATGCTGCTCAAGCACTCTTCTGGTCAGTTCAACTGGTGCATTTCATAAGCGACAACACCATATGTACTCCTAACTATGGACACTAGTGAGGGGGAGGATATTTTCTTTTATCACAGTAACAGTTTGTCTGGTTCGTTGACTCCATGGTACACTAGTGTGGCAGCATCCACCCTTTTGGGTCTCTTCGGGAGGGAATATCACTCCTAGTTGCCTGCGGAGTGTCTCAGTAACTTCGCACTAAAGAAAATAGTGCGTTAGGGGCCGCTGAACAACGTGCTGACAGTATTGGCACATCTCCCCCTCAGCCTTGTCTACCATCATCTTGGCTGGGGGAAAGCCCAAACGAAGCCGATGGATGGGGGTACACTGCGCTCTGACCAGCTTCTTTCATATGGAAGGGTTCTCCCTGAGTCGCTGCTCGGTACCACTGTTGAGATGGGGTATCCCTAAGACCCCCCCCATAAGTTTCATGCTCTGGCAGCCACCAGTTTGGTATGTCGTAGGCTGATTGGGACAGAAATCCCAACATGTGGATGTTTGTTGCTGCCTTGGCTGCATCATCTGCGTCTCATTTCCCCGGATGCCAGCATGGCTGGGGATACAGTTCAATGTCGATCTATTACCCTAAACTTCAAAGGCTGTCATTATGCTCAGGTTCGATGTGATGAGGTGAACATTGTCCTGTGATTGGGGGATGGGAAAAGGGCATTGATTGCAGAGGTGGAAAATCAACATGTTACAGGTCGGAGTCGATGCCCGTGGGGCATGTGACAATGCCTCCCTGAATCGCCACCAGCTCAGCTTGAAGGATCGTGCAGTGGTCAGGGAGTCGCCAGCCTTGTGTGTGACCATTGTGGTACAGTCCAGCTGCTGCTCTCTTCCTGTCAGGGTCGACAGAACCATCTGTGAAATACACTCACATGTGCCTCCCTCTGCCAGTGCCATGCTTTTCTCAGCATAATTGTTGAGTGTGTCTTGACTGCAGAGATGCTTAGAGATGGGTAGCTGCATGATGCAAACATCGGCTGGATCTGGGTGGTGGATGGTACCCAGCAACAGGAAGGTCACAACTCTTCTCAAGGAGTAGTTGTATAGGCAGCAGCTTCCGCCCAGCAGCACAAAACGAACGAATCCAGGAGTAGTCCGTGAAGAGTGTGGGATCTTGTGTCATGGTTGTGAATATCTGTCTCCTTAGTGGGGTACCTTGCTGCCGGTGCAGAATCATGGCCACTTTGCAGGCGTTTATGTATCTTACTCTGTCAGCCAAGGAAGGAAGCCGGGCCTCAGATCTGAGACATATTGTGTTGGTCCAGATGGGGGCCCCAAGCATAGTTCTTATCGCCTGGTTTTGTACGACCTCCACCCTTTGCCTGCTTAGCGGGAAGAGATGAGCTAACGCCGGTGCACCGTAAATCAATGAGCGAGTGTATAGCTTGAATATAGTACAAGCAAAGTACATCTTTGCTTGCCACTGCACGGTGCCTCGTCATGGCTCTCATGGCGTTGAGTCTGCGTAGAGCACGTGACCTGACATACTTGGCCTGTTTCTGGAAGGTCAGCTTTTTATCAAAGTAGATTCCCAAGTACAGGTAGGAGCCTGTCCACTCAAGTTCTATATCTTGAATACGTAATCTATTCACAGGATCTGGTCCCTTGAACATCATTGCAAGAGATTTCTCGGCCCAGATCTTGAGGCCTAGTTCCTAGGTCCAAAGCTCTCTGAGCCTGTCGTTCTAAATTTCCTTTCCCATTCACTACGAGTGCAAGATCATCAGCATAGCTGAGGAGCTGTGTACCACTATGAAAGGGAAGGCTCACAAGTTCCTTCATAAGGATGTTAAACAGGGTAAGACTGAGCACACCTCCTTGTGGTGTACCGTTTTCCAGGGTTTTAAAGGAAGAGTAGTGTCCCTGAAAGCTGACACAGGCCTGCCTGCCCCTAAGGTATGGCTCTATCCAGGACAGGAGGCGTCCTTTGATTCCCTTCTGAGCTAGTATTGCCAGAATTGTTGTGGGGCTGGCTAGCTCAAATGCCTTTTCAAGGTCGAGGTAGACGACGATACTAGGTTTTTTGTTACTATCAGCAATCTGGCTTAGTAGAGTGGTTATGCACTCTGCTGTACCCACTCCTTTGGTGAAGCCAAATATGTGATGATGAGGGGGTCCAAGTTTTCATAGGAGGCGGTTTAACACCATCCTCTCAGCAGTCTTGGCTAAGCAGCTGGTCAGCGATATGGGTCTCATACTGCCTGGGGGCCTTGGGCTTTGGAATTGGGACGATGGTAGCTTTTTTTCCAAGCTGCTGGGAGTGTCCTGGCTCTCCACGACTTGTTAATGACGTCTAGTAAGGCCTCCCATCCACTCTGCCCATGGAGTACGTAACACCATCGATGCCCGGGGCAGTGTCACCTGTGTTCTTAATGGCACGTCGGAGTTCCAAGTCCGTGAGGTCTTCATCAGTCACATCTTCTGACTCACTTCAGCTTGTATCGTTAGCTGGCGCTGTGGCAGAAGATCCGTCTGTATATTCCGGATGTCCTGTGGGAGCTGAGTGGAGGCTCCTCTGGAAGTGAAAAGCTCCACAAGTTTCTCAGCTGCCTGAAATGGGTTCGGGTGTGCTGGTGGCCTCGGCTTGCTCTTGCCAGTTGCTATGTTGAACTTGCCCCATATCTCAGATAAGGTGGTGTGGTGCCCGAATGTTGAGCACCACTCCAGCCATTTCTTAGTTTTTACTCTGAGAGAGACCACGCGGGCATGCTGCACAATGGCTCTCAGAGTATTCCTGTTATCTGCCGTAGGGTTACGCCTGTATAGCTTCCTAAAAGAGTTGATGCGGTTGTTCTGCTCCCGCACTTCGTCGTTGTAGAACCACCAGTCTCTTTTGTGTGTGATCTTAAATGCCTCTTACAATCAAACCCCACACCTCAGTCGATATCTTGTTATTATAGGTGAGGTATAACACCCATTGAAGGGGTGGGGCCTCGACCTGGAAAAAGGGAACTTCATCCAAGGAATTAGACTAATTCTATCCTTGGTCAGTGTGAATACCTTCCCTTCCCCTTCCCATTTCCTCCTATTTCCTTTGGACCTTTAAAATTGTTTTGGGATATTTCCATTTGTGAATGTTAGCACCAAGGCAGGGTTTGTAGTGGTAGTGACATGGTCCTTGTTGATGGAATGGTGGTCCAGAGAGTCATTCTTCCGGGCATCTGTTCCAGTCCACTTAACTGATCTTGTTCTTTAATATATTGCAGAATAATGAATAACACAGTTAAGGCCGCTCTCAATTCCCTCTCGACTAAAATCCTCACCCACTTCTATATTCTTTTTACACTTGTCTAAAACGAATATGCAGGTTGCCTTCTTCTATACATTCAGATTGCCAGTTTCTGTAAAACAGCTTAGAGGCATTATCAATTATAAAAACCTTTTTATATTAAAATCTGGCAGCTTATTACTTTCAGTTTGGCTACTACTCTAAATCCCACTTCTCCTCTTTTCCCCTCTTCTAAAGTTTTTAAGTAGGGACACTTTCCCACCCCAAGTTTATTAATAAATCTTGGTCAGAACCCCCTTTCCATGACAGTTGATTTGCTGACTAAATGGTTTGAGCAAATTGATACATTTTGGCAAAAAGATTGATTGTAATTTTCCCCTTTCCTATCAATGGATGCAAAGTATTCATATTAATGAGTGCCGATATACTCAACGCTCCGATAAATGAAGTTTTTGCTGTACTTGTTGAAGTTGAAGGTCCACCGTCATTATATCTAATCTCTCTTTGCTTTTGATAAATTGATTTGCCTTTTATACAATTTTTATTTTGAATATTGTTTTTAAATAACCCCTGAGGTACCCGGGTAATAACTGTTTTTTTTAACCCTAATACGCACATGATGTTTCCCACAAACCCCATACCTCTATAATCTATCATTTTAAATTTCCCAGACAAGTCATCTTTTACCCCTCTCAATCGAACTGCTAATGACCACTCCATCCCCAAGAGATGCACACCACCCTTGCATAATATCACGTTTCCAAAAAAAGGGGCCCCATTTACCAATAATGGGATTCAAGTTTCTGCAGTACCTGTTTTCCAGAAATTTATACCAATTTCACTAACATCCATTCATTGCCCATTCCTTTCTTGGCTAGATGCTAATATGACGGGGATCCCTCCCTTAGACCTAACTATTTTATGCTGCCCTTACTTTCCGCAGCTTTTCTCTGCTCTTCCCAATGTCATTCCCCCCCCGCACAAAAGACGATAAGGGGGTTGTTCCCATTACCTGCATAATATTACCAACCTGCTGACTTTCACCACCCAGCTCCGGGAAAGGGAAAAACTCTTTCTGACCTTTCTACTCTTTTACAAAAAGCATGGCCATATTTCTCACCTAAAATCCCCCTACTATTAAAAATTTTCCCCTTGTTTGCGGGGGAACAGGTCCCTTTCGACCTCATATCACCCTAAAGGCCTCCCTACTCGATTTCCCCCCTTTTAAAATTTCTCTTTTTAACCCCCCTTTTATTTTCCTTCTTTGAACTGGAACCATTGCCATTTAAATGGCCCCATTACTGCAAATGCCCATTTCCTCCTTACCAGCAAAATCCTTCTCCACTCGCTCCCAAATCAACTGGCAAAGCCGCCTATTTTCCCCGAGTTCTAAAACATACAAAAAGGCATGGTGTTTTTTCAAACCCCACCTAACTCCCGGCTTGGGACGGATACCCAGGTGACCCTGGCCTCACCTACTTTTAAAAACTTGCTTTTCCTCTTCTACATCCCTGCAATTTGTTCTTAACTGAACTATTCAAAAAAAAATTTCGGGGTTTTTAATATTTTGTTGAGTTGGGGTGACAACTGTTTCCAGTTTTTTTTTTCCCGGGGGGGGGGGGGGGGGGGGGGGGGGGGGGGGGTTTTTTTTTTTGGGGGGGGGGGGGGGAACTAAAGGGGGTTTGAAGTTTTTATTCATCTCCCCTTTTTTATTGTTTAATTTTGTGCAAAACCCCTTCCACTCCTCAAAATCTAAAGGTGTTATGCTTTTTAAAATTAAGTTTAAATCGGCTTTTTCATTGTTATTGGAACTGGAAACAGGGGAATATTGCTTTTTCCTTTTTCCTTTCCCCTTTTAGTCGTTTCCTTAAATTTTCCGGTTTTAATTTTGGCCAAACCCTTGAAAGGGGTCAAGGGGAGGGCGGTTGAGAAAAGGGTCCTGTTGGGGCCCCGGAGGGGGGAAAACCGGACAAAAGCCCCCCTCGGGAGCAAGGGCGCCAGTTGGGGGTGTGAACCCAAAAACCCCCGCCTTAAAAATAGGCCGGACCCCTTTAAACCCCCCCTTTTAAATTTTTTTTAAAAACTTTTTTTTTATTGTATATAAAAGTTTAAGCAGTGCTACTTCAAAATTAGACAGGGGTCCTTGACAGCTCATAGAAACCCTATCATGATTTCAAACACTTTAAAGAGGAATTTTTGCTATCACAGATGATCTAACAAAGTTATGTGTTATAGATATAGTCCAAACATATTTTTTTCACTAAAAAATTTCCAAAGGAAACAAAAACATTATTTTTTGAACTTGAACAAATTAAATTTTTCTTTTTTTCTTTTTTATGATCCTGACATTTAAATAATTAAGTTACGAAAATTGATTATACACAACTCTTGGACATCCACACAATTGAGCCTCAAACCTTGTTTGAAGATAACTTCAAGTACCCTCAACGCTATTATAAATGATCATGTTTTTTTTATTCTTCTTTTTCCCAAAATTAAGGGGAAAATACTTATCGGGGCACATTTTCCTACATTAAACCCCCGTTTTAAAGGGGGTTTTTATTTTTAATGGCCTTGGGGAAAATC
>NC_069404.1:21247553-21265053 GCF_026875155.1 Cherax quadricarinatus
AGTGTTGTGTGGTGTTTGGTGTAGTGTGTGGGGGGTGTTGTTTTTTAAATTGTTTTTTTTTTTTTTTTGGTTTTTTTTTGTGTTTTTGTGGGGGGTTTGGGTTTGTTTGGGGTTTTTTTTCATAGATTTTTTTTGTAAAATTTTGGTTACAGGATGATATTATTAAAACGAGTAAAATTTGGGAATTTATGAGGGTAGTGTAGTCGAATTAGAGTTACAAAAAAAAAGAGATTAAGTGGGTTGTGATGAAATTAGTTTAAAAACGAATTAAAAGGGTGTTTTGAAGGGGTTCGGGTGTTTAGTGTGTTTTAAAATTTTTTATGAGATGTTTCGGTGTGTTTAAAAAATGTTCAAAGGTTTTTTGAAGGTGTTCAAGAGTGTTTTAAAGGGTGTTCAAGGGTTTTGAAGGTGTTAAAGGGTTTTTTGATTGAATTCAGGGGTGTTTTGTAGTATTCTGGGAAATTGGGAGTACCAAATTGTTTTTTTTAAAGTGTTTGGGTGTTGATTGAAAATGTTCAAGAGTGTTTTAAAGGTGTTCAAAGGTGTTTTGAAGGTTTAAAGGGTGTTTGATTAAATTCAGGGGGTTTTTTGTAGTATTCAGTGGTTAAGGGGAGTACTCAAATATTTTTTTTGGGAAAATTTTCAAAGGTGTTAAAAAGGTTTTTGGGGTGTTAAAAATGTTGTTTTTTTAAAGGTTCGGGGTGTTTTGAAGGTGTTAAAGGGGTGTTTATGAAGGTGTTCAAAGGGTTTTTGAGGTTTTCAAAGGTTTTTTTGAGTGTGTTAAAATGATTAGAGAGTTTTTTTAAAGGGTGTTCAAAGGTGTTTTGAAGGTGTTCAAAGGGTTTTAAAGGTTTTAAAGGGGTGTTTTGATTAAATCAGCGGTGTTTTAGTAGAATTCAGTGGTGAAATTGGGAGTACTAAAATTGTTTTTTTTGGAAGTTTTCGGTGTTTTTTGAAAATGTTCAAAGGTGTTTTTTAAAGGGGTTTTCAAGAGTTTTTTTGAAGGTGTTCAAGGGTGTTTATGTGAGTATTAAAATGATTTATGAGAGTTTTTGGTGATTTTCAAAGGTGTTAAAAGGTGATTTGAGTGTGTTAAAATTTTGTTTTTTGAAGGTGCCCAAAGGGGTGTTTTGAAGGTTTTCAAGGGGTTTAAAGGTGTTGAAGGGTGTTTTGTTTTGAATTCAGCGGTGTTTTAGTAGTATTCGTGGGAAATTTGGGGAGTACTAAAATTGTGTTTTGAAAGTGTTTCAGTTTTGATTGGAAAAATGTTAAAAGGTTTTTTTTGAAGGTGTTCGATGTTTTTGAAGGTTTAAAGGGTTTTTGAAGGTGTTGAAGGGTGTTTTGATTGAACCCGGGGTTTTTAGTAGTATTCAGGGGTGAAATTTGGGGAGTACTCAAATTGTTTTTTTGGGAAAAGGGTTTGGGGTGTTGTTTGAAAATGTTAAAAGGGTGTTTTTTAAAGGGTTCAAGAGTTTTTGAAGGTGTTAAAGGGGTGTTTATGTGAGTTTTAAATGATTTATGAGAGTGTTTTGGTGAGTTCAAGGTTTTCAAAGGTGTTTGATTTTGGTTAAAATTTTTTTTTTTAAAGGTGATCAAGGGGTTTTTGAAGGTTTTTAAAGGGTGTTTGAAGGTGTTGAAGGGTGTTTGATTGAATTAGCGGTGTTTTAGAGTTTCAGTGGTGTAATTGGGTACTCAAATTGTTTTTTTTGGAATTTTGGGGTGTTGATTAAAAATTTTTTAAAAGGGGTTTTTTTTGAAGGTGTTCAAGAGTGTTTTGAAGGTGTTCAAGGGTGTTTATGGATATTCAAAGATTTAGAGAGTGTTTGGTGATGTTCAAAGGTGTTCAAGGTGATTTGGTGTGAAAATGTTTTTTTTTAAAGGTGATCGGGGTTTTTTTTAAAGGTGTTAAAGGGTGTTTTGAAGGGTAAAAATTGATTATGAGAGTACTTATGAAGGTGTTCAAATGTGTGAAGGGTATTTTGGGGAAGGTGTTCTGGGTTTCAGAGGTATTTGGGGGTGTTAAATGATGTTTTTGGGTATTTCGGTTTTGTTTGGGAAAATTATAAAGGTTTTTTTTTGTGAGTATTAAAATGATTTATGATTTTTTAAAGATTTAAAGTAAAAGTGCTTTTTTTAAACTTCGAATATGTAAAATTGTGGAGTAGTGAAATTTAAAGAAAGGGATGCCAAACGATTGGTGGTTTTTGAGTACTGTTCCCCTTATTAACTTTAATGAACAAAAAAGGTTTTAAAAAAGAAAAATTGGGGTTATGAGTGAAAAAAATTTTGAGGTGTTGGTTTGGGGTGTGAGGGTTTGGGAGGGGGGGGAGGGGGTTACTTGTGGGGGGTGACCTGAATAAATGTTAAAAAATGTCTAGCTTGTGTTGAAAAAAATTGTGGGGATTAACGAAAAAATGTGACTTTTTTCTGATGTATGTGTCCCTTATTACTTTAATGAAATTTAAAAGGATCGCAAAATTCAGCCTGGTGCGCGGTCATCACGTGAGTCACATATTCCCCCCTTTTTAAATTAATGAGCTAAAAGGGTCGACAAGATTCAGTTGTATGTGTGGCCTTTTTTAGTTCATTTAACTTATGAGAGGATACTACCGCCGAGAAAACCCTTCTTAGGGCATTTGACTTGTTTAGACCGTAGTAAGCATTTACCCCCCGAGGGGGATCCCAAAAATTGATCCGAGGAATTGGGAATTTCGAAAAACCCATAGGGGGGAATCCAAAAAAACTTGATCCGAGGAGATGGAGTCATGGTATTGTCGAGAAAATTTGGGGTGAAAGGAGGGGGACCCAAAAAAAAAAAATTGATCCAAGGAGATGGGACTTTCGAAACCCCAAGGGGGGAAACCAAAAAACTTGATCCAGGGGATGGATTTTGATTTCGAGGGAAAATTTGGGGTGGGGGTGAAAGTGGGGGGGAACCCCAAAAACTTTTCCCAGGAATTGGAGAAATTCAAAACCCCCTAGAGGGGGAAACCAAAACTTGTATTATCGAAAATTTTGGGGATTGGGGGGGGTCAAAGTGGGAGTGGGGAACCCAGGAGATGGAGAATTTCAAAAAACCCCTAGGGGGGAATCCAAAAACGGGGTTTTTCGAGAAAATTTTAGGGGGGGGTGGGGGTGGAAGGAGGGGCAATCCAAAAAAATATCCCAGGAATTTGGGGAAAACCCCCTAGGGGAAAAATCCAAAAAAAAATTGATCGAGGAGTGGAGAGTTTTATTTCGAGAAATTTTTTTGGGATGGGGGTGAAAGTGGGAGGGGCAAATTTAAAAAAATTGTTCGAGGAGATCATAAGAATTTCGAAACCCCCCTAGGGGGGGGTCCAAAAACTTGTATGGGGATGGGGGCAAAAAGAAAATGAAATTCCAAAAAATCGACAAAAATCGGAAAAAAATTCGAGGGCGGGGCGATCCCGGGCGCTGCAGAAAGGGCAGCAGAAAGGGGCGGGGGGGGGGGTCGCGAAAAGGGGGCGGGGGGGGGTCGCGAAGGGCGCGGGTGGGGATCGCGAGGGCCGGGCGGGCGGCGTGGCGCGCGGGGGGGTCGCGAAGGGGGGGGCGCGAAGGGGGGGGGCGTGGGGGGGGGTATTGGTTGGGGGGGGTCAAGGGTGAGGTAGTCTCGAGGGCGAGGTCAAGGTCATTAGCACATAGGTGTGAAAAGGAGACAAGTGTCCGGAAGGGTCATTATCATAGGGTCAAGGTCATTAGCACATAGGTGTGAAAAGGCGGCATCCTTTGAAGGGGCCCCCAGCCGCTTTTTTTGACTACTTATGTATATATATAAAATATATATATATATATATATTATATATATATATAATATATATATATATATATATATACATATATATACATATATATATATATATATATATATATATATACATATATATATATATATATATATATACATATATATATATATATATATATATATATATTATATATATATTTTATATATATATATATTTTATATATATATATATATATATATATATATATGCAAAACAACCACTCTGAAATAATAGAGAAATTCCAAGCGCTTTCGTGACTACTCACATTATCAAGGAACTTTGAAAGTAAAGCATCCAAGGAAGCTATATAAGGGGTCTGGCCAACACCTCACTATCAGATCCCACAACGGTTAAACACTTGAGGCGCGCCGACCCAACTGGTTAGGTCCTTTGCACAACTCACCCACAAACTATTCTACCCAAGAAAATTTAAAAATTATTATTTGTCCAATGTATTATTAAATTCTTCCCAAACTCTATTAATTATAAATGGATCTAATTTATATAAACCAAAGGAAATATTCATATTATTGTCAAAACTGCTTTTTATGAAACAAGATTCAATTATATTCCTGTCGACCATGGACTTGCTTGATACTACTTTCTCAACATTTTGAAAATCAATTGGATGGTAAACTTGAGCCTCACTATCCTCGTAAAAACTCTTCACTTCCTTCAGTAACCTACCTCCTTCACCATACACTTGCAACATCTGCCACATTGCCCCCCTATCCACCCTGTCATACGCCTTTTCCAAATCCATAAATGCCACAAAGACCTCTTTAGCCTTATCTAAATACTGTTCACTTATATGTTTCACTGTAAACACCTGGTCCACACACCCCCTACCTTTCCTAAAGCCTCCTTGTTTATCTGCTATCCTATTCTCCGTCTTACTCTTAATTCTTTCAATAATAACTCTACCATACACTTTACCAGGTTTTGCTCAGCAGACTTATCCCCCTATAATTTTTGCACTCTCTTTTGTCCCCTTTCCCTTTATACAAAGGAACTATGCATGCTCTCTGCCAATCCCTAGGTACCTTACCCTCTTCCATACATTTATTAAATAATTGCACCAACCACTCCAAAACTATATCCCCAAACCTGCTTTTAACATTTCTATCTTTATCCCATCAATCCCGGCTGCCCTTACCCCCTTTCATTTTACCTACTGCCTCACGAACTTCCCCCATACTCACAACTGGCTCTTCCTCACTCCTACAAGATGTTATTCGTCCTTGTCCTATACACGAAATCACAGCTTCCCTATCTTCATCAACATTTAACAATTCCTCAAAATATTCCCTCCATCTTCCCAATACCTCTAACTCTCCATTTAATAACTCTCCTTCCTATTTTTAACTGACAAATCCATTTGTTCTCTAGGCTTTCTTAACTTGTTAATCTCACTCCAAAACTTTTTCTTATTTTCAACAAATTTTGTTGATAACATCTCACCCACTCTCTCATTTGCTCTCTTTTTACTTTGCTTCACCACTCTCTAACCTCTCTCTTTTTCTCCATATACTCTTCCCTCCTTGCCGTCACTTCTACTTTGTAAAAACTTCTCATATGCTAAACTTTTCCTCCTTTACTACTCTCTCTACATCATCATTCCACCAATCGCTCCTCTTCCCTTCCGCACCCACTTTCCTGTAACCACAAACTTCTGCTGAACACTCTAACACTACATTTTTAAACCTACCCCATACCTCTTCGACCCCATTGCCTATGCTCTCATTAGCCCATCTATCCTCCAATAGCTGTTTATATCTTACCCTAACTGCCTCCTCTTTTAGTTTATAAACCTTCACCTCTCTCTTCTCTGATGCTTCTATTCTCCTTGTATCCCATCTACCTTTTACTCTCAGTGTAGCTACAACTAGAAAGTAATCTGATATATCTGTGGCCCCTCTATAAACATGTACATCCTGAAGTCTACTCAACAGTCTTTTATCTACCAATACATAATTCAACAAACTACTGTCATTTCGCCCTACATCATATCTTGTATACTTATTTATCCTCTTTTTCTTAAAATATGTATTACCTATAACTAAACCCCTTTCTATACAAAGTTCAATCAAAGGGCTCCCATTATCATTTACACCTGGCACCCCAAAATGACCTACCACACCCTCTCTAAAAGTTTCTTCTACTTCAGCATTCAGGTCCCCTACCACAATTACTCTCTCACTTGGTTAAAAGGCTCCTATGCATTCACTTAACATCTCCCAAAATCTCTCTCTCTCCTCTACATTCCTCTCTTCTCCAGGTGCATAAACGCTTATTATGACCCACTTTTCGCATCCAACCTTTTCTTTAATCCACATAATTCTTGAATTTACACATTCATATTCTCTTTTCTCCTTCCATAACTGATCATTTAGCATTACTACTACCCCTTCCTTTGCTCTAACTCTCTCAGATACTCCAGATTTAATCCCAATTATTTCCCCCCACAAAAAATCCCCTACCCCCTTTCGTTTTGTTTCGTTGGGGCCGGACACCAATTTTTTTCTTTCATAACATCAGCAATCACGTTCCTTGTCACCGCACTACACCCACGACTTTTAAAGCATCCCTTTTATAAAGTTTTTTTTTCTCCTTTTTGTTTGTAAATGCTACATTAAAGGGGTTACTGCCCAATGCCCCCGGTTTTTAGTCCCCTATACGACACGCTGGCTTACGGGGAAAGTTTCTTTTCCACTTCCCCAGGGGAAATAGAAAAAAAAGAAGACAAGAGTATTTAGAAAAAGGAAAAAACGAAGAGTAGTATATATATATGATGTGCGGTCTGTGAAGTTGACCAAAGTGAAAGTAGGGTTTGAAAGATACCCTGTTTGTAGCGTGTTTATGAGACAGAAAAAAAAAACCAGCAACCCTACCATCATGAAAAACAGTTACAGGTTTGTTTCACAGTCATCTGGAGGGGGTAGTATTCCCTGGGGGTTGCTGTTACCAACCTACTACCTAAAATATAAATATAAAAATGTTTTTATATAATATATAAAATTATATATAATTATAAATATTTAAATATAAAATATAATATAAAGATGTAATGCTGTTTAAACTTTTTTGCATTAACACAAAAAATTTTAAATTTAAAAGGCCCAATCCGCTTAAGGAGGGCTGCAAAAGCCGCCCACTCACAGGCGCGATCCCACTACTGCCGAAAACGGGTTTTTTTGGGCTGCTGGTTTTTCCCCCCTTGCCCGGTTCACATTTCCCTTATCAACTGGACCCCTTGACCCCCCCGGGGGTGGCCTTGATCCCGACTTAGTGCGGGCCCACTCAACATGGGGAAACCCCCAACAGTGATCCTCACCTCAACCTCCATAGCCCAGGCCTCCGACGCCCGGGGTTAAAGGTTACGCCCCAACCCCAGCCAGTTTATAACCCTTTGAAATTAATTTTAGGAAAGTACAGTACACTGAGAAGGGAAAATGTGAAATATGAAAAAACAGTGCATGTTTGCACAATTGAATTACAAAAACAATGAGAAGACCCGAGTTAAACTTCAACTTCTAAAACATAAAAATCTTTATTGATTTTGAGCATTGGTAATGTTGATGCCAGAAAAAAGCAAGAACAAGGCGAGGGTTTGCAATAAAAACGCGACAACATCAAAGAAAACAATGTCAGTAGGTGCTGATGTAGGGCCAACACAGTTTGTGGGAAAGGAATTCTTTATCATGCTCTTAAGCCAAAAGTATTTAGCTTTCGCAGCGATCTGCACCATCAATCAAGATTATCATTGGGAGTTTTCTGACCCCCAATTTCTTTAAAATATCCACAGGGAAAAATGAGTCCCATTAAAAAAAAGGATAGAAAAAAGTGAGAAAAAGGTTTGTGGGTTAATTTTGAGTAGTAGAAACTTCACGTAAAAACTGCCAGCTGTTATCAGTACTGGATATAAAGACATGAATGTTTCAAGGGGTGTTAATATGTATTGAATTCAAACATCTTTACGAACGACCCAAACAGATTGTAAAAAACGCAAAGTGGCAATTACGGTTTCAGGAAAAAATTTAATAAAAGGAAGAAAAATGAAGGGGTGGTGGGGGTGAAGTGAGAAGGAATAAATTTATTTTGGCTTATTCGTATATCCGAAAAAATAAGATCAGTTAACTGGATTGCAAGAAAGGTAGGGAAAAGTGGCCTCGGACTTAAAAAACGTATAAACACCATTTCCCTAAGCATTTCCCTGTCATATCATTGCAAATCTGCCTTAGAGCTGCTTTCAAAAATTTTAAAAAAAAACCTCCCAAATTTCATGCCAAAGGGGGACAGCGAAATGGGGGGGCTTTACATTCCTGGAAGGAATTTGCAAGTTCCTAGGATCAAGTTTCCTATCCCGGGCTATGGCCCTAAACATTACATGTGTGTTATTCTTCTTTTTTCCCCGTAATACCTGTAATGTTATCTCGCTTATAGTAATGAGGTGTGGCCGAGATGTGAGGCTTGATTACAGTTGTTAAACATCGATATAAGAGAATTCAACGAACCTTACCCTATTGAATCCTAACAAACCCAGACTTTATAAAAATTTTTTTAAAAATCTTTGACTAAATGATTTTTAAAAAAAAATTTATGAGAGAGGTTTATTGTAATAATCAACGGTTCCCATTACTATAGGATAGATTTGCTAAGCTTTAATAGAGAAATTTAGCTATAATTTTCCTTTAGTTAAAGAAAAAACGTTTTTTAAAGTTTTTTCAGTATTCTCGCAATAATGTATATTTTTTCCGTTGCTCTTGTTTATCTTGCATATTCTTTTAATTAAAACTACTTATGTAAATCTTGGATTGTGTAAATCAAATAACAAGCGAGAGACCATACCAGAAAGGGGTTTATATGAATGAAAGTCTGGGTTGACACGCCAGCATGCTTTCACAGAGCGATCTACGTCAACTTAAATGATTTTTTTCTTTTTTTTTTTTTGATATACTGTTGAAATAGTTTTTCAAAACTTTTCGCAAATAGATACAGTTGCTTTCATATGCATGAGAATTGTATGCGAAACAAAAGTTATATTTCCATCCAACTATGCAGATATATGTCTACTTTGTTGTTTGTTTGTTTTCCCTTATTCATTCAACATTTTTTCTTGCAGCAAATCACAGTGCTGACAAATAATTTCCCATGCGTACGATGGGTTAAGCAGCCATGGATTTTTAAGAGGTTTCTTTCAAGCATGACTAAAGTGATAAAGAAAGGATTCATACGTAGATTTAGGAGAAGGAAAATTGCTCTGCTAGCACAATGGCCTTATAGAGTTCCTATTTCAAAAATCATCAGAGTGAGCATGTTCTGCAGCGCCCCAAAAAGGGATGGGTCACAAATCTTTTGGTTAAGAACCGACCGAGGAAAGAATCTCCAAGGAGGTTTGAGTGATTTCACTATAAAAAAAATGATATTTTGTTTAATATTTTATTGATATATAATTACTAGTGTGTGAAATCATTATTTCTAGGAAGTGTTAAATTCATAGAGGCCGCACTGTGCCTGGGAAATATATGAAAACTTGATAAGAAAACTTTGATCAAGATGCTTGGAAGCATTCATGCATTTTAGTATATATATATATATATATATATATATATATATATAAGAACATAAGAACATAAGAAAGGAGGAACACTGCAGGAGGCCTGCTGGCCCATACTAGGCAGGTCCTTTACAATTCATCCCACTAACAAAACATTTGCCCAACCCAATTTTCAATGCCACCCAAGAAATAAGCTCTGATGTGAAAGTCCCACTCAAATCCAACCCCTCCCACTCATGTACTTATCCAACCTAGATTTGAAACTACTCAAAGTCCCAGCCTCAATAACCCAATAGGTAGACTGTTCCACTCATCAACTACCCTATTTCCAAACCAATACTTTCCTATGTCCTTTCTAAATCTAAACTTATCTAATTTAAATCCATTACTGCGGGTTCTCCCTTGGAGAGACATCCTCAAGACCTTATTAATATCCCCTTTATTAATACCTATCTTCCACTTATACACTTCGATCAGGTCTCCCCTCATTCTTCGTCTAACAAGTGAATGTAACTTAAGAGTCTTCAATCTTTCTTCATAAGGAAGATTTCTAATGCTATTATTAATTTAGTCATCCTACGCTGATGTTTTCTAACGAATTTATGTCCATTTTGTAATACGGAGACCAGAACTGAGCTGCATAATCTAGGTGAGGCCTTACTAATGATGTATAAAGCTGCAGTATGACTTCTGGACTTCTGTTGCTTACATTTCTTGATATAAATCCCAGAATCTATTTCCCTTTTTACGACGCTTAGGCAATTTGCTGTCTTTTGGTTTAAGGTTGCTGCTCCCCTTTAACCCCCAAGCCCTTTTCGCAATCTGTATGGCTAATTTTCTCTCATTTAACTTAAAGTACTAGGGTTTGGGCACTCCCAATTTCCCAAACCTTGATTTACTACTAACTGAAATCTGCCACTTTTCTGACCAAAAATAGAGTTTTTTTTAAACCCCCCTGAAGTTCCATAACACTAGTTTGATAATTTCCCTACCTATCTTTGTGTCATCGGCGTTTTGCTCATAAACACTATTTTTTCCTCATCAAGATCATTGATATTATTGTAAAAACAACGGGGCCAAGACTGATCTTGTGGAACGCCATTTGATACGACCCAAACCGGACTTAACCCTTATGGACCTCTCTGCTTCCTGTCAGTGACCCATGACCGATCCCGAGAGCTTTTTTCCCCCCAATCCCATGACTGCCATTTTCTTTAACAGTCTTTGGTGGGGAAACTCATAAAAAGCCTTACTAAAACAAAGTAAATGATATCAAATTCTTTTTGTGGTCAAACGCCTCAAAAGCTTTACTGAAGAAAGTTAATAAATTGTTAGGGGCAAATCGGCCTTTGTGAAACCAAGTGAGTATTTTAAACAAGCATGCTTATCGAGTGGGGTTTTTATAATTCAGCTATAATTGACTTAGTATTTGCCTACAATTGAGGTCAGGTTTTGGGCGGGAATTTGACGGTAAGACTTGTCCCCCTTTTTTAAAAAAAAAGGAATAATTAGCCAACTTTTACATATCAGAACTACACCTGTTTAAAAGATAAATTAAAAAAATTAGTTAAGGTTCACGAGTTCCCTTTTGCATTCTTAAGAACCCTGAAAAAAAACCCATCAGGGCCCCCGGGGACTTATTTTCTTCAGTTGTCTATCTGTTCACAAAACCCCCACTAGTGATGTATGTTACATAATTTATCTTTTACCCATGTAAAAATTAATTACTGGAATATTGTTGTGCTTCCCGTGTAAAAACTGAGAGAAAAATTTTTTTAAAAAATAAGACTTTTCTTTCTTTTTCAAAAACCCCTTTTTTTTAAGGGGGTAATTAAAACTTATTTTGTTCTTTAGACCTAAAAAAACTTTTTGGGGTTATTTTGCCCCAGCCCTTTATTTCACACCCTTTTAGCTTTTCTTTTTCCCCTTTTTAGCCCTTTAAAAATTAATTACTGATTTAAGTCCCCTTCCCTTTTTGAAGAAATAATTTTTTTTGCCAGAGAATTGAGCCTATTTATTTTTGGGTTTTTCTATTTGACTTTTTTTATATGGAAAACTTTTTTGGAGTTTGAATTTTTCGAAAATGCCCCTTTTTTAGCTTTTCTTACCCCTTTAATTTTCTCTAACCCCCTTTAATCTGCTCAAAATCTTACTTTGATTAGGGCTTTTTTTTCTTCCATAAATTTGCTAATTTTTATTTTGGGTCATTTCCCTTGAAATTTTCTAATTTTAACGGGCTTTGTTTGCAAAAACCCTGTCAAGGGGTTTTTCCCCCTTGTGGTTTCTGCACAACTGTTTAAAAAAAAACGAAAATCTTTAGAGTTATTTTTCAAAATTCCCTCAAGAAATTTAAAAATGTGTTAAAGTTCCAAAATTCAAAATTATCGGCCTTGTGGCCTTAACAATTTTTCCCTTTGTAGTTTCCCTTGGGTTCCCATCTAATTTTGGGGCGGTTTTATTTAAAATCAGTTTTTCATCCCCCTGAAAATTTAAACCCCAAAACAAATCTGTTGTGTTACTTCTTAATCCCCTTTTTATGGGACGTTAAACCCGATCCGGACATTGCCCCCCCCCCCTCCAAACTTTATTTCTTAACTTTAAAAACCTGTTTTACCCCGCAGGCTTTCCCCGTTTTTCTGAATTCAAATATTTATTTTTTTAAAAAATTTTTTAAAAATATAATTAAATTTATTTTTTAATTTTAAATATATAATATATATATATATATATTTATTTTAATATATATATAATAATATATATATATATATTTTATATATATATATTATAATATGCTGTTAAACTTTTATATACAAATAACACAAAAAATTTTAATTAAAAGGACCTTGTCGTCTATATAGGAGAGGCTGTCAAAACCACCCACTCACAGGCGCAATCCCACTACTGCTCGACACGAGTGCTTTTGGTTTTCGGGGTTTTCCCCCCTTTTCGGTTCACACCCCTTTACTCAACCCTGGCGCCCTTGATCCTCGGGGGTGGCCATATTGTACCGGGTTACGCGGACCCCCCACTCTCATGGGGAATCCTGAAACAGTGATCCTCACCTCAAGCCGCGTCTGCCCCCCCTCCGAGTCCCCGGTTTAAAAGGGGTTGCCCCACCAAACCCAGCCGAAGCAAAACCTTCGGAATTAATTTCAAAACAGTACAGTCACTGAGCAGGAAGATGTAAAAAAAGGAAAAACAATGTGCATGTTTGCACAATTGAATTACATAAGAACAATGAAAAAGACCGAGTTAACTTAACTTCAAAATGCAAAAACACTTTTATTGATTTTGAGCATTGGTAATGGTGATGCACAGAAATAAAAAAGAAAAAGGCAGGGAGCAATAAAAACTTCGAAAAACATCAAAGCAAATATTGTTTTAAAGTGTGTGTATGGCTAACTCAGTACGGTTGGAAAGGAATTCATTTTTCATGGCTCTTATAGCCCCCAAAAGTATTCAGTTTACGCAGTGCATCGCAGCCGCAATTACCAATTATCATTGCAAATGTTTCTGACCACCCTTTTTTTTAATATATCCACAGGTGAAAAAATGAGTCCCCTTAAAAAAAGGGATAGAAAAAAAAGTGAGAAGATTTCGAGGTGCATTTTTTAGTAGAACCAGCTTCCAGTAAAATGCTGCCAGTGTTAACAGCTATGGTTTTAAAGACCGCTGAATGTTAAAAGGGGGTTAATATATTTAAAGACTTCAAACATCTTTACTGAACGGGGCCCAAACGGTTTTATTGAAAATGCAAAATGGCAATTTCGGTTTCAGGAAAAGTTTAAAAAAAGAAAAAAAAAATAGTAAGGATCGGCGGGGGGGAAATGAGAATGGAAAAAAATTTGTTTTTTTCTTATTCGTATATTCAGAAAAATAAGATCAATTTAAATGGAAAGCAAAAGAAACCAGGAAGAGTGGCTTATTTTATGTCACTACAATTGCAAAATCTGCTTTAGAGCGAATTTTAAAAAAATTTAAATAATCTTCCCCAAATTCAAATGTCCAAAAGGGGATAGACGAAATGGGTGTTCTTTAATTCCCTGGAAGGAATTATGCAAGTTCCTTGGATCAAGTTTCCTTCTCCCAAATTTTGGCCCTACCCATTCAAAAGTGTGTTATTCTTCTTTTTTTTCTGTAGATACTTAATTTTTCTCCCTTTTAATAAAGAGGTGTCGGCCGAGATGTGAGGCTTATTACACAGTTGTTAAAGATTTGATTTAAGGGAATTCAACGAACCTTTTCCCTATTGAAATCCTAATGAAAATATATGTAAGATTGTTTTAATATCTTTGATTACATGATTTTTTAAAAAAAAAATGAGGAGGATTCAAATAAACAACGGGTTCCATTACTAAGGATAGATTTGTTTAAATCTTTCTGAGTATTGCATATAATTTTCCATTGCTAAAAAAAAAGTTTTTAAAGATTTACGTATTTGCATAATGTTAAATTTTTCACCTTATCGTTGCTCTTTTATATCTTGCAATTCGGGTATTAAAAATTATATAAATCTTTGATTGTGTAAATCAAAAAAGCAAAACCATACCAGAAAGGGTTTATATGAATGAAGTCTGGGTTTTACACGGCAGCATTTTCCAAGCGACTGCTTCAACTTAAATGATTTTTTCATTTTTTTTTTTTTTTTACTTTGAATAGTTTTTTCAAAAATTTTTGCAAATAATTTCATTTTTCATATGCACGAAAATTGTTCTAAACAAAAGTTATATTTCCATCCAAATATACAGATAATGTCTACTTTTTTTTTTGTTTTCCCCTATTATTAAAATTTTTTTGCACAAAAAAAAGGCTGACAAATAATTTCCCATTAACCAAAGTTCAGCAGCAAAGAATTTTTTTTTGGGGTTTCTTACAAGCATGACAAAGTGATAAAGAAAAAATTCAACGTGATTTAGGGGTAGGTAAAATTGCTTGCTGACAATGGCCTTATGAGTTCCATTCAAAAATCATCAGATTGAGCATGTTCGCAGCGCCCTAGAAAGGGTGGGTCACCAAAACCCTTTTTTTTAGAACCACCGAGGGGAAACAATTTCCCAAAGGGGGTTTTTAGTGATTTCACTATAAAAAAATAATATTTTGTTTAATATTTTATTTACTACAATTTCTGTATGTGTAACATTATTTCTAGGAAGTGTTAAATTTTAGAGGCTCCTGTGCAGGGAAATATATGAAAACTAATGATAAGAAAACTTCGATCAAGATGCTTCGAACCCTCCATGCATTTTAATATATATATATATATATATATATATATAATATATATATATATATATATATTTATATATTTATATATATATGTATATATTATATATATATATATATATATTATATAAAATATATATATATATATATATATATTATATATATATATATAATATATTTTTTTTTTTTCAACAAGTTCGGCCGTCTCCACGAGGCAGGGTGACCCAAAAAAGAAAGAATATCCCCCAAAAAAATACTTTCATCATCATTCAACACTTCACCCACACTCACACATTATCACTGCTTTGCAGAGGTGCTCAGAATACAACAGTTCAGAAGCATATACGTATAAAGATACACAAACATATCCCTCCAAACTTCCAATACCCAAACCCCTCCTTATATATATATATATATATATATATATATATATATATTATATATATATATATTATATATATATATATTATTATATATATATATATAATATTTTATCACACTGGGCGATTCCCAACCAAGGCAGGGTGGCCGAAAAAGAAAAACTTTCACCATCATTCACTCCATCACTGTCTTGCCAGAAGGGTACTTTACACTACAGTTTTTAAACTGCAACATTAAACTCCCCTCCTTCAGAGTGCAGGCATGTACTTCCCATCTCCAGGACTCAAGTCCGGCCTGCCGGTTTCCCTGAACCCCTTCATAAAATGTTACTTTGCTCACACTCCAACAGCACGTCAAGTATAAAACCATTTGTCTCCATTCATCCTATCAAACACGCTCACGCATGCCTGCTGGAAGTCCAAGCCCTTCGCACACAAAACCTCCTTACCCCTCCCTCCAACCTTTTTTAGGCCGACCCTACCCCGCCTTCCTTCCACTACAGATGATACACTCTTGAGTCACTCTTTTTCGCTCCATTCTCTCTACATGTCCGAAACCACTCAACACACCCTTCTGCAGCCCTTGGACAACAGTTTTGGTAATCCGCACCTCCTCCTAACTTCCAAAAACGAATTCTCTGCATTATATTCACACCACACATTGCCCTAGACATGACATCTCCACGCCTTCCCGCCTTCTCCTTGCTGCAACATTCATCAGCCATGCTTCACACCCATATAAGAGCGTTGGTAAAACTATACTCTCATACATTCCCTCTTCGCCTCCCAAGGACGAAGTTCTTTGTCTCCACAGACTCCCAAGTGCACCGCTCACCCGTTTTCCTCTCAATTCTATGATTCACGTCATCTTTCATAGACCCATCCGCTGACACGTCACTCCAAATATCTGAATACATTCACCTCCTCCATACTCTCTCCCCAATCTGTATCCAATCTTTCATCACCCAATTTTTTTTGTTATCCTCATAACCTTACTCTTTCCCGTATTCACTTTTAATTTTTTTCTTTTGCATACCCTACCAAATTCATCCACCAATTCTCTGCAAATTCTCTTCAGAATCTCCCAAGAGCACAGTGTCATCAGCAAATAGCAACTGTGACAACTCCCCCCTTTTTGTGTGATTATCTTTTAACTCCACACCTTTGCCAAGACCCTCGCATTTACTTCTCTTACAACCCCATCTATAAATATATTAAACAACCACGGTGACATCACACATCCTTGTCTAAGGCCTACTTTTACTGGGAAATAATTTCCCTCTTTCCTACATAATCTAACTTGAGCCTCACTATCCTCATAAAAACTCTTCACTGCTTTCAGTAACCTACCTCATGCTCCATACACCTGCAACATCTGCCACATTGCCCCCCTATCCACCCTGTCATACGCTTTTTCCAAATCCATAAATGCCACAAAGACCTCTTTAGCCTGATATAAATACTGTTCACTTATATGTTTCACTGTAAACACCTGGTCCACACATCCCCTACCTTTCCTAAAGCCTCCTTGTTCATCTGCTATCCTATTCTCAGTCTTACTCTTAATTCTTTCAATAATAACTCTACGATACACTTTACCAGGTATACTCAACAGACTTATCCCCTCATAATTTTTGCACTCTCTTTTGTCCCCTTTGCCTTTATACAAAGGAACTATGCATGCTCTCTGCCAATCCCTAGGTACCTTACCCTCTTCCATACATTTATTAAATAATTGCACCAACCACTCCAAAACTATATCCCCACCTGCTTTTAACATTTCTATCTTTTTCCCATCAATCCCAGCTTCCTTTCCCCATTTCATTTTACCTACTGCCTCACGAACTTCCCCCACTCTCACAACTGGCTCTTCCTCACTCCTTCAAGATGTTATTCCTCCTTCCCCTATACACGAAATCACAGCTTCCCTATCTTCATCGACATTTAACAATTCCTCAAAACATTCCCTCCATCTTCCCAATACCTCTAACTCTCCATTTAATAACACTCCTCTCCTATTTTTAACTGACAAATCCATTTGTTCTCTAGGCTTTCTTAACTTGTTAATCTCACTCCAAAACTTTTTCTTATTTTCAACAAATTTTGTTGATAACATTTCACCCACTCTCTCATTTGCTCTCTTTTTACATTGCTTTACCACTCTTTAACCTCTCTTTTTCTCCATATACTCTTCCCTCCTTGCATCACTTCTACTTTGTAAAAACTTCTCATATGCTATCTTTTTCTCCCTTACTACTCTCTTTACATCATCATTCCACCAATCGCTCCTCTTCCCTTCCGCACCCACTTTCCTGTAACCCAAAACTTCTGCTGAACACTCTAACACTACATTTTTAAACCTACCCCATACCTCTTCGATCCCATTTCCTATGCTCTCATTAGCCCATCTATCCTCCAACAGCTGTTTATATCTTACCCTAACTGCCTCCTCTTTTAGTTTATAAACCTTCACTTCTCTCTTCCCTGATGCTTCTATTCTCCTTGTATCCCATTTACCTTTTACTCTCAGGGTA
>NC_069404.1:21270053-21280444 GCF_026875155.1 Cherax quadricarinatus
TGTGTACGAAGGGTTCAGCAGGAATGGATTTTTAAAAGGGTTCTATCAAGCATGACTAAAGTGATAAAGAAAGGATTCATACATAGATTTAGGAGTAGGTAAAATTGCTCTGCTAGCACAATGGCCTTATAGAGTTCTTATTTCAAAAATCATCAGAGTGGGCATGTTCTGCAGCGCCCCCAGAAAGGGATGGGTCACCAACCTTTTGGTAAAGAACCGACCGAGGAAACAATTTCCAAGGAGGTTTGAGTGATTTCACTATAAAAAAAAATGATATTTTGTTTAATATTTTATTGATATATAATTACTAGTATGTGAAATCATTATTTCTAGGAAGTGTTAAATTCATAGAGGCTGCACTGTGCCTGGGAAATCTATGAAAACTAATGATAAGAAAACTTTAATCAAGATGCTTGGAACCATTCATGCATTTTAATATATATAAATTTAATAATATATATATTTAATATATATATTATATTATATATATATATATATATATATATATATATATATATATATATATACTATATATATATATATTTATGCTGTTAAACTTTTATATACAAATAACACAGAAAAATTAATTTAAAGGGACCAAGTGCGTCTATATAGGAGAGGCTGTGAAAAGCCACCCACTCAAAGGCGCGATCCCACTACTGCTCGACACGAGTGCTTTTGGTTGCTGGGTTTCCCCCCTTGCCCGGTTCACACTTCCTTACTCAACCTGGACGCCCTTGACTCCTCGAAGGTGGCCATATTGATACCGAGTTTAGTGCGGACGCCCACTATGCATGGGGAATCCTGCAACAGTGATCCTCACCTCAAGATGTCCACTGGGCCAGGCCTCCGAGTCGCCGAATTACAAAGTTGCGCCACCAACCCCAGCCGAAGCCATAACCTTCGGAAATTAATTTTAGGAACAGTACAGTACACTGAGCAGGAAGATGTGAAAAAGGAAAAACAATGTGACATGTTTGCACAATTGAATTACATGAATTACATGGTAATAGTGATGCACAGAAATAAACAAGAGCAAAGGTGAGAGGTAGCAATGAAAACATCGACAACATCAAAGCAAACAATGTCAGCAGAGTGCTGATGCATGACTAACATCAGTACGGTTGGAAAGGAATTCATTTATCATGGCTCTTATAGCCCAAGATTATTCGGTTTACACAGTGCATCTGCAGCCAGCAATTACCAGATTATCATTGCAAATGTTTCTTACCACCAATTTCTTAATATATCCACAGGTGAAGAATGAGTCCCATCAAAAGAAGGTATAGAAAAAAGTGAGAAGAGTTTGTGAGGTTGGCATTTTGAGTAGTAGCCAACTTCACAGTAATATGCTGCCAGCTGTTATCAGCTACTGGATATAAAGACCGCTGAATGTTTCAAGGTGTGTTAATAGATAATGACTTCAAACATCTTTACTGAACGACCAATCTGACTGTATATGAAAATGCAGTGGCAATTACGGTTTCAGGAAAAGTTTAATAGAAGGACAGAAAAAATAGTAAGGATCGGCGATAGGGAAGTGGGAATGGAATAAAATTTGTTTTGGCTTATTCGGTAGTATTCAGAAGAATAAGATCAATTAACTGGAATGCAACAGAAGCCAGGAAGAGTGGCGCTCTGGACTTAAAAGACGCATAAACACCATTCCATAAGCATCTACCATGTCACTATCATTGCAAACTCTTCCTTAGAGCTGAAATTCAAAAATTTAAAATAATCCTCCCAAACCTTAAATGTCCAAAGGAGATTGACGATATGGGTGGTTCTTCACATTCCATGGAAGGAATTATGCAAGTTCCTAGTATCAAGTTTCCTATCTCAATGTCATGGCCCTACCCATTCAAATGTGTGTTATTCTTCTTCTTTCTCTGTAGATACCCGTAATGTTATCACACTTATAATAATGAGGTGTCGGCCGAGATGTGAGGCTTGATTACACTTGTCAAAGATCGATTTATGGAGAATTCAACGAACCTTACCCTATTGAAATCCTAACTGACAAGATATATATGATTGTTTTAATATCTTTGATTACATGATTGTTTAAAAAAAATTATGAGAGAGGATATTATAATAATCAACGGTTACCATTACTATATGATGGATTTGCTAAGCTCTTACTCGAGTATTAGCATATAATTTTCCATTAGTTAAAGAAAACGTTTTTAAAGATTTACAGTAGTCTCGCAATAATGTATTTTTTTGCACCTTATCGTTGCTCTTTTATATCTTGCATATTCTGGTAATTAAAACTACTTATATAAATCTTTGATTTTGTAAATCAAATAGCAAGCGAGAGACCGTACCAGAAAGTGGTTTATATGAATGAAAGTCTGGGTTGACACGCCAGCATGCTTTCACAGAGCGATCTGCTTCAACTTAAATGATTTTTTTCATTTTTTTTTTGGATATACTGTTGAAATAGTTTTTCAAAAGTTTTCGCAAATAGATACAGTTGCTTTCATTTTTTTTATTATCACACTGCCCGATTCCCACCAAGGCAGGGTGGCCCGAAAAAGAAAAACTTTCACCATCATTCACTCCATCACTGTCTTGCCAGAAGGGTGCTTTACACTACAGTTTTTAAACTGCAACATTAACACCCCTCCTTCAGAGTGCAGGCACTGTACTTCCCATCTCCAGGACTCAAGTACTGCCTGCCGGTTTCCCTGAACCCCTTCATAAATGTTGCTTTGCTCACAGTCCAACAGCACTTCAAGTATTAAAAACCATTTGTCTCCATTCACTCCTATCAAACACGCTCACGCATGCCTGCTGGAAGTCCAAGCCCCTAGCACACAAAACCTCCTTTACCATCTCCCTCCAACCTTTCCTAGGCCGACCCCTACCCTGCCTGCCTTCCACTACAGACTGATACACTCTTGAAGTCATTCTGTTTTGCTCCATTCTCTCTACATGTCCGAACCACCTCAACAACCCTTCCTCAGCCCTCTGGACAACAGTTTTGGTAATCCCGCACCTCCTCCTAACTTCCAAACTACGAATTCTCTCCATTATATTCACACTACACATTGCCCTCAGACATGACATCTCCACTGCCTCCAGCCTTCTCCTCGCTGCAACATTCATCACCCATGCTTCACACCCATATAAGAGCGTTGGTAAAACGATACTCTCATACATTCTCCTCTTTGCCTCCAAGGACAACGTTCTTTGTCTCCACACACTCCTAAGTGCACCACTCACCCTTTTCCCCTCATCAATTCTACGATTCACCTCATCTTTCTTAGACCCATTTGCTGACACGTCCACTCCCAAATATCTGAATACATTCACCTCCTCCATACTCTCTCCCTCCAATCTGATATCCATTCTTTCATCACCTAATCTTTTCGTTATCCTCTTAACCCTTCTCTTTCCTGTATTCACTTTCAATTTTCTTCTTTTGCACACCCTACCAAATTCATTCACGAATCTCTGCAACTTCTCTTCAGAATCTCCCAAGAGCACAGTGTCATGAGTAAAGAGCAACTGTGACAACTCCCACTTTATGTGTGATTCTTTATCTTTTAACTCCACGCCTCTTGCCAAGACCCTCGCATTTACTTCTCTTACAACCCCATCTATAAATATATAAAACAACCACGGTGACATCACACATCCTTGTCTAAGGCCTACTTTTACTGGGAAATAATTTCCCTCTTTCCTACACACTCTTCACTGCTTTCAGTAACCTACCTCCTACACCATACACCTGCAACATCTGCCACATTGCCCCCCTATCCACCCTGTCATACGCCTTTCCCAAATCCATAAATGCCACAAACACCTCTTTAACCTTATCTAAATACTGTTCACTTATATGTTTCACTGTAAACACCTGGTCCACACACCCCCTACCTTTCCTAAAGCCTCCTTGTTCATCTGCTATCCTTTTCGCCGTCTTATTCTTAATTCTTTCAATAATAACTCTACCATACACTTTACCAGGTATACTCAACAGACTTATCCCCCTATAATTTTTGCACTCTCTTTTGTCCCCTTTGCCTTTATACAAAGCAACTATCCAAACTCTGTGCCCATCCCTAGGTACCTTAGCCTCTTCCATACATTTATTAAATAATTGCACCAACCACTCCAAAACTATATCCCCACCTGCTTTTAACATTTCTATCTTTATCCCATCTATCCCAGCTGCCTTACCCCCTTTCATTTTACCTACTGCCTCACAAACTTCCCCCACAACTGGCTCTTCCTCACTCCTACAAGATGTTATTCCTCCTTGCCCTATACACGAAATCACAGCTTCCCTATCTTCATCAACATTTAACAATTCCTCAAAATATTCCCTCCATCTTCCCAATACCTCTAACTCTCCATTTAATAACTTTCCTCTCCTATTTTTAACTGACAAATCCATTTGTTCTCTATGCTTCCTTAACTTGTTAATCTCACTCCAAAACTTTTTCTTATTTTCAACAAAATTTGTTGATAACATTTCACCCACTCTCTCATTTGCTCTCTTTTTACATTGCTTCACCACTCTCTTAACCTCTCTCTTTTTCTCCATGTACTCTTCCCTCCTTGCATCACTTCTTACTTTGTAAAAACTTCTCATATGCTACCTTTTTTCCCTTACTACTCTCTTTACATATTATTCCACGAATCGCTCCTCTTCCCTCCCACTCCCACTTTCCTGTAACCACAAACTTCTGCTGAACACTCTAACACTACATTTTTAAACCTACCCCATTACTCTTCGACCTCATTGCTATGCTCTCATTAGCCCATCTATCCTCCAATAGCTGGTTTATATTTTCCCGTAAACTGCCTCCTCTTTTAGTTTATAAACCTTCACCTCTCTCTTCCCTGATGCTTCTATTCTACTTGTATTCCGTCTACCTTTTACTCTCAGTGTAGCTACAACTAGAAAGTGATCTGATATATCTGTGGCCCCTCTATAAACATGTACATCCTGAAGTCTACTCAACAGTCTTTTATCTACCAATTCATAATCCAACAAACTGCTGTCATTTCGCCCTACATCATATCTTGTATACTTATTTATCCTCTTTATCTTAAAATATGTATTACCTATAACTAAACCCCTTTCTATACAAAGTTCAATCAAAGGGCTCCCATTATCATTTACACATGGCAACCCAAACTTACCTACCACACCCTCGCTAAAAGTTTCTCCTACTTTAGCATTCAGGTCCCCTACCGCAATTACTCTCTCACTTGGTTCAAAGGCTCCTATACATTCACTTAACATCTCTCAAAATCTCTCTCTCTCATGTGCATTCTTCTCTTCTCCAGGTGCATACACGCTTACTATGACGCACTTTTCACATCCAACCTTTAATTTAATCCACAATTCTTGAATTTACACATTCATACTCTCTTTTCTCCTTCCATAACTGATCCTTCAACATTACTGCTACCCCTTCCTTTGCTCTAACTCTCTCAGATACTCCAGATTTAATCCCATTTATTTCCCCCCACCGAAACTCCCCTTCCCCTTTCAGCTTTGTTTCGCTTAGGGCCAGGACATCCAACTTCTTTTCATTCATAACATCAGCAATCATCTGTTTCTTGTCATCCGCACTACATATACGCACATTCAAGCATCCAGTTTTATAAAGTTTTTCTTCTTCTTTTTTTAGTAAATGTTTACAGGAGAAGGGGGGTTTCTAGCCCATTGCTCCGGGTTTTAGTCGCCTCATACGACACGCATGGCTTACGGAGGAAAGATTGTTTTCCACTTCCCATGGCCCAATAGAGAAAAAAAGAAGAAAAAGAGCTATTTAAAAAAAGGGGAAAAACCTATTGATTATAAAATTTATATATGTATGTGGTGTCTGTGAAGTGTGACAAAGTGAAGTGGGTGCAATATCCTGTTTTAGGTGTTTATGAGAAAGAAAAAAAACAGCAATCCTACCTTCATGAAAAAACAGTTACAGGTTTCTGTTTCACAGTCATTGGCGGCGGTAGTTTCCCTGGGTGGTTGCTTTTCCCCCAACCCTACTACCTAAAAGTTGTTTCATATGCATGAAATTGGGCAGCATAAAAATTTACAGTTGCTTTAAAATGCATGAAAATTGTATGCTAACAAAAGTTTATTTCCATCCAACTATACGATATATTCCATTTTTTTTTTTTTTTTCCCCATATATATTAAACATTTTTTTTTTGCAGAAATCAAGGCGACAAATTTTCCCATGTATCAAAGGTTCAGAGCCAGGTTTTTTTAGAGGTTTCTTTCAAGCATGATAAAGTGATAAAGAAAAATTTATGTAGATTTAGGAGTAGGTAAATTTTGCCTGCTAGCTCAAGGGCCTTATAGAGTTCCTTTTCAAAAATTGATGAGCATTTTCTGCAGCGCCCTGAAAGGGAGGGTCCCCAACCTTTTGGGTTTAAAGAACCGCCCGAGGAGAAATTTTCCCTAGGAGGTTTTGAGTGTTTCCCCTAAAAAAAAAATAAATTTTGTTTAATTATTTTTGAAATAAAATTACTGTATGTTTTAATTTATTTTAGGAAGTAAAAATTCATAGGGGCTGCACTGTCCCCGGGAATAATGAAAACTAATGATAAGAAAACTTCGATCAGATGCTTAAAAACCCTTCATGCATTTTAATATATATTTTGTATTTATATATATACACCGCACATATATATATATTTATAAATATTATATATTCTATATATTATATATTATATTATATTTTATATAATAAAAATTATATTTTTTTTTAATATATATTTATATAATATATATATAAAAAATTTTTATTATATATATTTTATTTATATATATATATTTTAAAATTTATTAATATATTATATATATTATTATATATATATATAATTTTATTTTATTAATTCATAATTATTTATATATATATATATTTATATATTTAATTTATATATATAATATATTGTGAAGTTTTTTAAAAAAGATGAGTTTAGAGAGGGGAAAATATTAGAAATTTAAATCCAGAGTTTGCCAAGGTAGGGGAAATAAAAAAAATTTCCCCCATTCAAAAGGGGTTTTAAATGTAGGAATATGTGTCCAGAAAAAGGGTATTTATCCCCTTAATCTTAAAGAATATGAAGAAAAAAAGAAATTTTTCTTTTTAAATGGAGTCAGTTGAGGGTAGCAGTTGAAGTCTTTTTAACCGGGGTTTGAGGCCCTATTGTGTCAGGTATGTCCAAGGTTGGTTAATCAAATTTCGTAACTGTCATTCTAAACTGTAGGGTCATAAAAAAAGATAAAATATATGATTTGTTCAATATCTAAAATAAGTTTTTGTTTCCCTTTTGGGAAAAATTTTTGTAACAATAAATATGTTTGGACTATATTATAATAATAACTTTGTTCAGTATCTGTGATAGCAAAAATTCCTCATTTAAAATGTTTTCAAAATGTATGATTTCCATGAGCGGTACAGGATGGTCCTTTCTACATTTTTAAAGTAGTCACGCTGTTAAAATTTTATGTACAAAAAACCAGAAAAGTTAATTTTAAAAAGGGCCAAATCCGACTATTAGGAAAGGGGTGTTAAGCCGCCCCCCCAGGGCCAATCCCGCTATGCTCGAACGAGTGCTTTTGGTTGCTGGGTTTCCCCTTGCCCCGGGTTTACCTTCCTTATCAAACCCGGACGACTTGACTCCCCGGGGTGGCCTATTTATACCGGCTTAGTGCCGACGCCAAAACCTGGGGAATCCTGCTACAGTGATCCCCAGCAAAAGCCGTCCAAGCCCCCGGGTTCGAGTCGCCGGATTAAAAGGGTTTCGCCCCAAACCCCCCGAGGTTATAACCCCTTTAGAAAAATTTAAATTTTTGGGAAAAGTACATACCTCAAGGAAGATGTGAAAAAAGGAAAAGGAATGTGGCATGTTTGCACAATTGAAATTTCATAAGAAAAAAGAGGAGCCTGAGTTAAACTTCAATTCAAAAGAAGCACTCTTTATTGATTTTGAGATTGGTAATGGTGATGCACAGAAATAAACAAGAACAAAGGCGGAGGTAGCAATAAAAACTGCGACAACTAAAGAAAACAATGTCAGTACGTGTGATGTGGCCTAACTCAGTACGGTTGGAAAAGGGAAATTATTTATCCTAGTTTTATAGCCCAAAAGGGATTCAGTTTTTCGGGGCATCTGCGGCCAGCAATCACCAGTTATCATTTGGTGTTTTGCCACCAATTTTTTAATATATCCCCAGGGAAGAATGAGTCCCCCTTTAAAAAAAGGTTTTAGAAAAAAAATGGAAAAAGTTTGTGGGTTGGACATTTTGAGTAGTAGCCAACTTACGTAACAAAAGGGCGTGTTTTTAGTCTGGTATAAAGACCCCTGTTTTTACAAGGTGTGTTTAAATATAATGAATTCAAAAATCTTTTGAAGACCAATCAGATTGATATAAAAAAGCAAAATGGCAATCCGGTTTCAGAAAAAAAAGTTTAATAAAGGAAAAAGAAAAATGTAAAGGGTCGGCGGGAGTGCAGTGAGAATGGGATTAAAAATTTTTTTTGGGTTGTTCAGTTTTTTCGAATAAGATCAGTTTTGGAAGCAACAGAAGGCAGGAAAAGTGGCGCTCTGGGCTTAAAGACGCATAAACACCATTCCTAAACATCTATCTGTCACTTCATTGCAAAATCGCCTTAGAGTGACATTTAAAAATTTAAAAATAATCCCCCCAAACTTTTAAAAAGTCCCAAGGAGTTTGAGGAAATGGGTGGTTTTTAAATTCCTGGAAGGAAATTTGCAAATTCCCCGGATCAGTTTCTATTCCAGGTTGGCCCTACCCATTCAAAAATTTTGGGTTTTCTTTTTTTTTTCTCAGTAGATACCTGTAATGTTATCTCGCTTATAGTAATGATGTGTCGGCCGAGATGTGAGGCTTGATTACAGTTGCTAAACATCAATTTAAGGAGAATTCAACGAACCTTACCCTATTGAAATCCTAACTGACCAGACATGTAAGATTGTTTTAATATCTTTGATTAAATGATTGTTTAAAAAAAAATTATGAGCTTAGTGCCGACGCCAACTCAACATGGGGAATCCTGCTACAGTGATCCTCAGCACAAGCCGTCCACTAGCCCAGGCTTCCGAGTCGCCGGATTACGAGGTTGCGCCACCAATCCCAGCAGAGGTTATAACCTTCAGAAATTAATTTTAGGAACAGTACAGTACACTGAGAAGGAAGATGTGAAAAAGGAAAAGCAATGTGACATGTTTGCACAATTGAATAACATAAGAACAATGACAGAGACCTGAGTTAAACTTCAACTTCTAAAAGCATAACACTATTGATTTCGAGCATTGGTAATGGTGATGCACAGAAATAAACAAGAACAAAGGCGAGAGGTAGCAAGAGAAACTGCAAAAACATCAAAGCAAACAATGTCAGTAGAGTGCTGATGTAGGCCTAACATCAGTACGGTGGGAAAGGAATTCATTTATCATGGCTCTTATAACCCAAGAGTATTCAGTTTACGCAGTGCATCTGCAGCCAGCAATCACCAGATTATCATTTGAGATGTTTCTGACCACCAATTTCTTAATATATCCACAGGTGAAGAATGAGTCCCATTAAAAGAAGGTATAGAAAAAAGTGAGAAGAGTTTGTGAGGTTGGCATTTTGAGTAGCAGCCAACTTCACAGTAATATGCTGCCAGCTGTTATCAGCTACTGTAGATAAAGACCGCTGAATGTTACTAATATATAATGACTTCAAACATCTTTAGTGAACGACCAATCAGATTGTATGTAAAATTGCAAATTTTCAATTACGGTTTCAGGAAAAATTTAATAAAAGGACAGAAAAAATAGTAAGGATCGGCGGGAGGGAAGTGAGAATGGAATAAAATTTGTTTTTTCATATTCAGTAGTATTCAGAAGAATAAGATCAGTTAACTGGAATGCAACAGAAGGCAGGAAGACTGGCGCTCTGGACTTAAAAGACGCATGAACTCCATTCCATAAGCATCTATCATGTCACTATCATTGCAAACTCTGCCTTGGAGCTGACATTCAAAAATTTAAAATAATCCTCACAAACTTTATATGTCCAAAGGAGATAGAGGAAATGGGTGGTTCTTTACATTCCATGGAAGGAATCATGCAAGTTCCTAGGATCAAGTTTCCTATCTCCAGGTTATGGCCATACCCATTCAAATGTGTGTTATTCTTCTTTTTTCTCTGTAGATACCTGTAATGTTATGTAGCTTATAATAATGAGGTGTCGGTCGAGATGTGAGGCTTGATTACAGTTGTTAAAGATCGATTTAAGGAGAATTCAACGAACCTTACCCTATTGAAATCCTCACTGACAAAATGTATAAGATTGTTTTAATATCTCTGATTACATGATTGTTTAAAAAAAATTATGAGAGAGGATTTTT
>NC_069404.1:21280944-21295944 GCF_026875155.1 Cherax quadricarinatus
TACTCTTAAATCTACGTATGAATTCTTTTTTTTATCACTTTAGTCATGCTTGTAAGAAACCTCTTAAAAATTCATGGCTGCTGAACTCTTGGTATACATGAGAAATTATTTGTCAGCACTGTGATTTGCTGCAAAAAAAATTTTTAATATATATGGGAAAACCAACAACTATGTAGACATATATCTGTATAGTTGGATGGAAATATAACTTTTGTTTAGCATACAATTTTCGTGCATATGAAAGCAACTGTATCTATTTGCGAAAACTTTTGAAAAACTATTTCAACAGTATATCCAAAAAAAAATGAAAAAATCATTTAAGTTGAAGCAGATCGCTCTGTGAAAGCATGCTGGCGTGTCAACCCAGACTTTCATTCATATAAACCACTTTCTGGTATGGTCTCTCGCTTGTTATTTGATTTACACAATCAAAGATTTATATAAGTAGTTTTAATTACCCGAATATGCAAGATATACAAGAGCAACGATAAGGTGGAAAAATATACATTATTGCGAGAATACTGTAAATCTTTAAAAACGTTTTCTTTAGCTAATGGAAAATTATATGCTAATACTCTAGTAAGATCTTAGCAAATCTATCCTATAGTAATGGGAACCGTTGATTATTATGATATCCTCTCTCATAATTTTTTTAAACAATCATGTAATCAAAGATATTAAAACAATCTTACATATATTTTCAGTTAGGATTTCAATAGGGTAAGGTTCGATGAATTCTCCTTAAATCGATCTTTAACAACTGTGTAATTAAGCCTCACATCTCGGCCGACACCTCATTATTACAAGGGAGATAACATTACAGGTATCTACAGAGAAAAAAGAAGAATAACACACATTTGAATGGGTAGGGCCATAATCTGGAGATAGGAAACTTGATCCAAGGAACTTGCATAATTCCTTCCATGGAATGTAAAGAACCACCCATTTCGTCTATCTCCTTTGGACATTTGAAGTTTGGGAAGATTATTTTAAATTTTTGAATGTCAGCTCTAAAGCAGAGTTTGCAATTGTAGTGACATGATAGATGCTTGTGGAATGGTGTTTATGCGTCTTTTAAGTCCAGAGCGCCACTCTTCCTGGCTTCTGTTGCATTCCAGTTAATTGATCTTATTTTTCTGAATACTACTGAATAAGCCAAAACAAATTTTATTCCATTCTCACTTCCCTCCCGCCGATCCTTACTATTTTTTGTGTTCTTTTATTAAACTTTTCCTGAAACCGTAATTGCCACTTTGCATTTTCATATACAAACAGATTGGTCGTTCAGTAAAGATGTTTGAAGTCATTATATATTAACACACCTTGTAACATTCAGCGGTCTTTATATCCAGTAGCTGATAACAGCTGGCAGCATATTACTGTGAAGCTGGTTACTACTCAAAATGCCTACCTCGCAAACTCTTCTCACTTTTTTCTATACCTTCTTTTAATGGGACTCATTCTTCACCTGTGGATATATTAAGAAATTGGTGGTCAGAAACATTTGCAATGATAATCTGGTAATTGCTGGCTGCTGATGCACTGCGTAAACTGAATACTCTTGGGCTATAAGAGCCATGACAAATGAATTCCTTTCCAACCGTACTGATGTTAGTCATACATCAGCACTTTAATAACAATATTTGCTTTGATGTTGTCGAAGTTTTCATTGCTACCTCTCGCCTTTGCTCTTGTTTATTTCTGTGCATCACCATTACCAATGCTCAAAATCAATAAAGAGTGTTATGCATTTAGAAGTTGAAGTTTAACTCAGGTCTTTTTCATTGTTCTTATGTAATTCAATTGTGCAAACATGTCACATTGTTTTTCCTTTTTCACATCTTCCTGCTCAGTGTACTGTACTGTTCCTGAAATTAATTTCCGAAGGTTATAGCTTCGGCTGGGTTTGGTGGCGCAACCTTGTAATCCGGCGACTCGGAGGCTGGGGCTAGACGACGGCTTGAGGTGAGGATCACTGTTGCAGGATTCCCCATGTAGAGTGGGCGTCCGCGCTAACCTCGGTATCAATATGGCCACCCCCGAGGAGTCAAGGGCGTCCAGGTTGAGTAAGGAAGTGTGAACCGAGCAAGGGGGGAAACCCAGCAACCAAAAGCACTCGTGTCGAGCAGTAGTGGGATTGCGCCTGTGAGTGGGTGGCTTTTGACAGCCTCTCCTATATAGACGGACAAGGTCCTTTTAAATTAACTTTTCTGTGTTATTTGTATATAAAAGTTTAACAGGCATATATATATATATATATATATATATATATATATATATATATATATATATATTTATATATATATATATATATATATATATATAAAATGGTTTAATTCAAAAGTCGGGACATGCCTGTGGAATGTCATATTCAGGGTTTTAAATTGTTCCAAGAAGATAGAAGTATTTGGAGGGGGGGTGGGGTGGCATTGTATGTCCGAGATCGCTTGAACTGTTGCATAAAAACGGGTATTAAGTCTGAAGTAACAATACAGAGTCTGTTTGGATAGAATTTCAGAGGGGCATGAAAAACTGATTCTAGGAGTGATATTACCGTCCCCAAACTTAGATAGGGACCAAGGGATACTACTATGGGAGGAAATTGTTAAGGCCACAAGGCACGATAATGTAGTAATTCTAGGAGACTTTAACTTTAGTCATGTTGATTGGAATTTCTTGACTGGGAATTTAGAATCATACGACTTCTTAGAAGTATTTCAGGATTGTTTTTTGAAGCAGTTTGTGACAGAACCTACAAGGGGAAATAACCTGCTTGACTTAGTTTATGGCAAACAATGAATCCCTTGTTAATAATTTAGAAATTTCAGAGGAACTGGGTGCTAGCGACCACAAATCAATTTTATTTAGCATTGAATGGAAGTACGATAGTAGCGATAACTCAGTAACAGTCCCAGATTTTCGCTTAGCAGATTACGATGGGCTTAGAGAACACTTATCATCTGTTGACTGGGGTAACGAAGAGAGCTATCAATATGACAGTTTTCTGAACACTATACATGCTGCTCAAAGAGCGTTTATCCCATATAAAGAAATTAGATCAAATAGAAATGACCCAAAATGGATGAATAATAGGCTCAAATATCTACTAGGGCATAAGAAAGGAATTTATAGGCGTATCAAAAGAGGTGAGGGTCATCTTATGAATCAGTATATTGACATTAAGAGGGACATTAAAAAGGGGATAAGAAAAGCTAAAAGGGACTGTGAAATTAAAGTTGCTAGGGATTCTAAAACTAACCCAAAAAGTTTTTTCCAGGTCTATAGAACAAAAGTCAGAGATAAGATAGGTCCCTTAAAAATAACTATGGGCACCTTACTGACAAAGAGAATGAAATGTGCTTGATTTTAAATAATTATTTTCTCTCAGTTTTTACACAGGAAGACACTAACAATATTCCAGTAATTAATTTTTACAGTGGGCTAGAAGAAGATAAATTATGTAACATCACAGTCACTAGTGAGATGGTTGTGAAGCAGATAGACAGACTGAAGCAAAATAAGTCGCCGGGTCCTGATGAGGTTTTTTCAAGGGTTCTTAAGGAATGCAAAATGGAACTCTGTGAACCATCAACTAATATTTTTAATTTATCTCTTCAAACAGGTGTAGTGTCTGATATGTGGAAGATGGCTAATGTAACTCCTATTTTTAAAACAGGGGACAAGTCGTTACCGTCAAATTACCGCCCAATAAGCCTGACCTCAATTGTAGGCAAATTACTAGAGTCAATTATAGCTGAGATTATAAAAAGCCATCTCGATAAGCATAGCTTGATTAATAATACTCAGCATGGATTCACAAGAGGCCGGACTTGTCTAACTAATTTATTAACTTTCTTCAGTAAAGCTTTTGAGGCTGTTGACCACAATAAAGAATTTGATATCATTTACTTAGATTTTAGTAAGGCTTTTGATAGAGTTCCGCACCAAAGACTGTTAAAGAAAGTGGCAGCTCATGGCATTGGGGGAAAAGTGCTCTCGTGGATCGAGTCATGGCTCACTGACAGGAAGCAGAGAGTGTCCATAAATGGGGTTAAGTCCGAGTAGGGATCTGTAACAAGTGGCGTTCTACAGAGATCAGTCTTGGGCCCGTTGTTGTTTATAATATATATCAATGATCTTGATGAGGAAATTACTAGTGATATGAGCAAATTCGCCGATGACACAAAGATACGTAGGATAATTGATTCAAACGTAGATGTTATGGAACTTCAGGAGGATTTAAACAAACTCTATTCTTGGTCAGAAAAGTGGCAGATGCAGTTCAATGTAGATAAATGCAAGGTTCTGAAGCTTGGGAGTGCCCATAACCCTAGTACTTATAAGTTAAATGATGTGAACTTAGCCATACAGTTTGCGAAAAGGACTTGGGGGTTATGGTGAGCAGCAACCTTAAACCAAGCAGCAATGCCTAAGCGTTCGTAATAAGGCAAATAGATTACTGGGATTTATATCAAGAAATGTAAGCAACAGAAGTCCAGAAGTCATACTGCAGCTTTATAATCATTTAGTAAGGCCTCACCTAGATTATGCAGCTCAGTTCTGGTCTCCGTATTACAAAATGGACATAAATTCGTTAGAAAACATTCAGCGTAGGATGACTAAATTAATAATAGCATTAGAAATCTTCCTTATGAAGAAAGATTGAAGACTCTTAAGTTACATTCACTTGTTAGACGAAGAATGAGGGGAGACCTGATCGAAGTGTATAAGTGGAAGATAGGTATTAATAAGGGATATTAATAAGGTCTTGAGGATGTCTCTCCAAGGGAGAACCCGCAGTAATGGATTTAAATTAGATAAGTTTAGATTTGAAAGGACATAGGAAAGTATTGGTTTGGAAATAGGTAGTTGATGAGTGGAACAGTTACCTAGTTGGGTTATGAGGCTGGGATTTGGGTAGTTTCAAACTAGGTTGGATAAGTACATGAGTGGGAGGGGTTGGATTTGAGTGGGACTTTCACATCAGAGCTTATTCTTGGGTAGCATTGAAAATTGGGTTGGGCAAATGTTTTGTTAGTGGGATGAATTGTAAGGACCTGCCTAGTATGGGCCAGCAGGCCTCCTGCAGTGTTCCTCCTTTCTTATGTTCTTATGTTCTTATATATATATATATATATATATATATATATATATATATATATATATATATATATATATATTATATATATATATATATATATATATATATATATATATATATATATATATATAAAATATATATATATATATATATATATTAAAATGCATGAATGCTTCCAAGCATCTTGATCAAAGTTTTCTTATCAAGTTTTCATATATTTCCCAGGCACAGTGCGGCCTCTATGAATTTAACACTTCCTAGAAATAATGATTTCACACACTAGTAATTATATATCAATAAAATATTAAACAAAATATCATTTTTTTTATAGTGAAATCACTCAAACCTCCTTGGAGATTGTTTCTTCGGTCGGTTCTTAACAAAAGTTTGTGACCCACCCCTTTTTTGGGGCGCTGCAGACATGCTCACTCTGATGATTTTTGAAATAGGAACTCTATAAGGCCATTGTGCTAGCAGAGCAATTTTCCTTCTCCTAAATCTATGTATGAATCCTTTCTTTATCACTTTAGTCATGCTTGAAAGAAACCTCTTAAAAATCCATGGCTGCTTAACCCATCGTACGCATGGGAAATTATTTGTCAGCACTGTGATTTGCTGCAAGAAAAAATGTTGAATGTATAAGGGAAAACAAACAAACAACAAAGTAGACATATATCTGCATAGTTGGATGGAAATATAACTTTTGTTTCGCATACATTTCTCATGCATATGAAAGCAACTGTATCTATTTGCGAAAAGTTTTGAAAACCTATTTCAACAGTATATAAAAAAAAAGAAAAAAATCATTTAAGTTGACGCAGATCGCTCTGTGAAAGCATGCTGGCGTGTCAACCAAGACTTTCATTCATATAAACCCCTTTCTGGTATGGTCTCTCGCTTGTTATTTGATTTACACAATCCAAGATTTACATAAGTAGTTTTAATTAAAAGAATATGCAAGATAAACAAGAGCAACGGAAAAATATACATTATTGCGAGAATACTGAAAATCTTTAAAAACGTTTTCTTTAACTAATGGAAAATTATATGCTAATACTCTATTAAGAGCTTAGCAAATCTATCCTATAGTAATGGGAACCGTTGATTATTACAATATCCTCTCTCATATTTTTTTTAAACAATCATTTAGTCAAAGATATTAAAACATTCTTATATGTCTGGTTAGTTAGGATTTCAATAGGGTAAGGTTCGTTGAATTCTCCTTATATCGATGTTTAACAACTGTAATCAAGCCTCACATCTCGGCCGACACCTCATTACTATAAGCGAGATAACATTACAGGTATCTACAGGGAAAAAAGAAGAATAACACACATGTGAATGTTTAGGGCCATAGCCTGGAGATAGGAAACTTGATCCTAGGAACTTGCATAATTCCTTCCATGGAATGTAAAGAACCACCCATTTCGTCTGTCTCCTTTGGACATGTAAAGTTTGGGAGGATTATTTTAAATTTTTGAAAGTCAGCTCTAAGGCAGAGTTTGCAATGATAGTGACATGGTAGATGCTTATGGAATGGTGTTTATACGTCTTTTAAGTCCAGAGCGCCACTCTTCCTACCTTTTCTTGCAATCCAGTTAACTGATCTTATTCTTCTGAATACTACCGAATAAGCCAAAATAAATTTTATTCCATTCTCACTTCCCTCCCGCCGATCCTTACTATTTTTTCTGTCCTTTTATTAAACTTTTTCCTGAAACCGTAATTGCCACTTTGCGTTTTTATATACAATCTGATTGGTCGTTCAGTAAAGATGTTTGAATTCAATACATATTAACACACCTTGTAACATTCACTGGTCTTTATATCCAGTAGCTGATAACAGCTGGCAGCTTGTTACTGTGAAGTTTTCTACTACTCAAAATGTCAACCTCACAAACTCTTCTCACTTTTTTCTATACCTTCTTTTAATGGGACTCTTTATTCACCTGTGGATATATTAAGAAATTGGTGGTCAGAAACATCTCCAATGATAATCTGGTGATTGCTGGCTGCAGATGCGCTGCGTAAGCTGAATACTCTTGGGCTATAAGAGCTATGATGTTAGGCCTACATCAGCACTCTACTGACATTGTTTTCTTTGATGTTGTCGCAGTTTTTATTGCTACCTCTCGTCTTTGTTCTTGCTTATTTCTGTGCATCAACATTACCAATGCTCAAAATCAATAAAGTGTTTTATGTTTTAGAAGTTGAAGTTTAACTCAGGTCTCTCTCATTGTTCTTATGTAATTCAATTGTGCAAACATGTCACATCGTTTTTCATATTTCATATCTTCCTTCTCAGTGTACTGTACTGTTCCTAAAATTAATTTCCGAAGGTTATAAACTCGGCTGGGGTTGGTGGTGCAACCTTGTAATCCGGCGACTCGGAGGCCTGGGCTAGTGGACGGCTTGAGGTGAGGATCACTGTTGCAGGATTCCCCATGTTGAGTGGGCGTCCGCACTAAGCTCGGTATCAGTATGGCCACCCTCGGGGAGTCAAGGGTGTCCAGGTTGAGTAAGGAAGTGTGAACAGGGCAAGGGGGGAAACCCAGCAGCCAAAAGCACTCGTTTCGAGCAGTAGTGGGATCGCGCCTGTGAGTGGGCGGCTTGTGACAGCCTCTCCTATATAGACGGACTTGGTCCTTTTAAATTAAGTTTTATGTGTTATTTGCATATAAAAGTTTAACAGCATATACATTTTTATATATATTATATATATATTATATATATATATATATATATATATATATATATATATATATATATATATATTGTAGGTAGTAGGTTGGTAGACAGCAACCACCCAGGGAAGTACTACCGCCCTGCCCGATGACTGTGAAACAAACCTGTAACTGTTTTGCATGATGGTAGGATTGCTGGTTTCTTTTTCTGTCTCATAAACACGCTACATAACAGGGATATCTTGCTACTCCTACTTACACTTTGGTCACACTTCACAGACACGCACATGCATATATATATACGTACATCTACGTTTTTCTCCTTTTTCTAAATAGCTCTTGTTCTTCTTTATTTCTTCTATTGTCCATGGGCAAGTGGAAAAGAATCTTTCCTCCGTAAGCCATGCGTGTCGTATGAGGCGACTAAAATGCCGGGAGCATTGGGCTAGTAACCCCTTCTCCTGTAGACATTTACTAAACAAAGAGGAGAAGAAAAACTTTATAAAACTGGGATGCTTAAATGTGCGTGGATGTAGTGCGGATGACAAGGAACAGATGATTGCTGATGTTATGAATGAAAAGAAGTTGGATGTCCTGGCCCTAAGCGAAACAAAGCTGAAGGGGGTAGGGGAGTTTCAGTGTGGGGAAATAATTGGGATTAAATCTGGAGTATCTGAGAGAGTTAGAGCAAAGGAAGGGGTAGCAGTAATGCTAAATGATCAGTTATGGAAGGAGAAAAGAGAATATGAATGTGTAAATTCAAGAATTATGTGGATTAAAGAAAAGGTTGGATGCGAAAAGTGGGTCATAATAAGCGTTATGCACCTGGAGAAGAGAGGAATGTAGAGGAGAGAGAGAGATTTTGGGAGATGTTAAGTGAATGCATAGGAGCCTTTTAACCAAGTGAGAGAGTAATTGTGGTAGGGGACCTGAATGCTAAAGTAGGAGAAACTTTTAGAGAGGGTGTGGTAGGTAAGTTTGGGGTGCCAGGTGTAATGATAATGGGAGCCCTTTGATTGAACTTTGTATAGAAAGGGGTTTAGTTATAGGTAATACATATTTTAAGAAAAAGAGGATAAATAAGTATACAAGATATGATGTAGGGCGAAATGACAGTAGTTTGTTGAATTATGTATTGGTAGATAAAAGACTGTTGAGTAGACTTCAGGATGTACCTGTTTATAGAGGGGCCACAGATATATCAGATTACTTTCTAGTTGTAGCTACCACTGAGAGTAAAAGGTAGATGGGATACAGGGAGAATAGAAGCATCAGGGAAGAGAGAGGTGAAGGTTTATAAACTAAAAGAGGAGGCAGTTAGGGTAAGATATAAACAGCTATTGGAGGAAAAGATGGGCTAATGAGAGCATAGGCAATGGGGTCGAAGAGGTATGGGGTAGGTTTAAAAAATGTAGTGTTAGAGTGTTGAGCAGAAGTTTGTGGTTACAGGAAAGTGGGTGCGGAAGGGAAGAGGAGCGATTGGTGGAATGATTTATGTAGAGAGAGTAGTAAAGGAGGAAAAGTTAGCTTTTGAGAAGTTTTTACAAAGTAGAAGTGACGCAAGGAGGGAAGATATATGGAGAAAAAGAGAGAGGTTAAGAGAGTGGTGAAGCAAAGTAAAAAGAGAGCAAATGAGAGAGTGGGTGAGATGTTATCAACAAATTTTGTTGAAAACAAGAAAAAGTTTTGGAGTGAGATTACCAAGTTAAGAAAGCCTAGAGAACAAATGGATTTGTCAGTTAAAAATAGGAGAGGAGAGTTATTAAATGGAGAGTTAGAGGTATTGGGAAGATGGAGGGAATATTTTGAGGAATTGTTAAATGTTGATGAAGATAGGGAAGCTGTGATTTCGTGTATAGGACAAGGACGAATAACATCTTGTAGGAGTGAGGAAGAGCCAGTTGTGAGTGTGGGGGAAGTTCGTGAGGCAGTAGGTAAAATGAAAGGGGGGTAAGGCAGCCGGGATTGATGGGATAAAGATAGAAATGTTAAAAGCAGGTGGGGATATAGTTTTGGAGTGGTTGGTGCAATTATTTAATAAATGTATGGAAGAGGGTAAGGTACCTAGGGATTGGCAGAGAGCATGCATAGTTCCTTTGTATAAAGGGAAAGGGGACAAAAGAGAGTGCAAAAATTATAGGGGGATAAGTCTGCTGAGCATACCTGGTAAAGTGTATGGTGAGTTATTATTGAAAGAATTAAGAGTAAGACGGAGAATAGGATAGCAGATGAACAAGGAGGCTTTAGGAAAGGTAGGGGGTGTGTGGACCAGGTGTTTACAGTGAAACATATAAGTGAACAGTATTTAGATAAGGCTAAAGAGGTCTTTGTGGCATTTATGGATTTGGAAAAGGCGTAAAGACAGGGTGGATAGGGGGGCAATGTGGCAGATGTTGCAAGTGTATGGTGAAGGAGGTAGGTTACTGAAAGAAGTGAAGAGTTTTTTACGAGGATAGTGAGGCTCAAGTTAGAGTATTTAGGAAAGAGGGAAATTATTTCCAGTAAAAGCAGGCCTTAGACAAGGATGTGTGATGTCACCGTGGTTGTTTAATATATTTATAGATGGGGTTGTAAGAGAAGTAAATGCGAGGGTCTTGGCAAGAGGCGTGGAGTTAAAGATAAAGAAATCAACACAAAGTGGGAGTTGTCACAGCTGCTCTTTGCTGATGACACTGTGCTCTTGGGAGATTCTGAAGAGAAGTTGCAGATATTGGTGGATGAATTTGGTAGGGTGTGCAAAAGAAGAAAATTAAAGGTGAATACAGGAAAGAGTAAGGTTATGAGGATACAAAAAGATAGGTGATGAAAGATTGAATATCACATTGGAGGGAGGGAGTATGGAGGAGGTGAATGTATTCAGATATTTGGGAGTGGACGTGTCAGTGGATGGGTCTATGAAAGATGAGGTGAATCATAGAATTGATGAGGGGAAAAGAGTGAGTGGGTGCACTTAGGAGTCTGTGGAGGGAAAAAGAACTTTGTCCTTGGAGGCAAAGAGGGGAATGTATGAGAGTATAGTTTTACCAACGCTCTTATATGGGTGTGAAAGCATGGGTGATGAATCTTGCAGCGAGGAGAAGGCTGGAGGCAGTGGAGATGTCATGTCTGAGGGCAATGTGTGGTGTGAATATAACGCAGAGAATTCGTAGTTTGGAAGATAGGAGGAGGTGCGGGATTACCAAAACTGTTGTCCAGAGGGCTGAGGAAGGGTTGTTGAGGTGGTTCGGACATGTAGAGAGAATGGAGCGAAACAGAATGACTTCAAGAGTGTATCATCTGTAGTGGAAGGAAGACGGGGTAGGGGTCGGCCTAGGAAAGGTTGAGAGGAGGGGGGTAAAAGATGGTTTTTGTGCGGAGGGGCCTTGATTCCAGCAGCCATGCGTGAGGGCGTTTGATAAGAGTGAATGGAGACAAATGGTTTTTTAATACTTGTTGTGACGTGCTGTTGGAGTGTGAGCAAAGTAACTATTTATGAAGGTGTTCAGGGAAACCGGCAGGCCGACTTGAGTCCTGGAGATGGGAAGTAACGTACCTGCACTCTGAAGGAGGGGTGTTAATGTTGGCAGTTTAAAACCTGTAGTGTAAAGCACCCTTCTGGCAAGACAGTGATAGAGATGCATGATGGTGACAGTTTTTTCCTTTCGGCCAACCCTGCCTGTGGGAATCGGGCCAGTGTGATAATATATAAATAATATGATATATATAATATATATATATATATAAATATATATATATATATATATAATATATTATATATATAAATATATATATATATATATGTAAAATATATATATCTATATAAATAAAGTAATAAATATATATATATATATATAAATAATATATATAAATATATATAAATATATATATATATTGCAAAAGATCCACAGTAAACAGGTGATTTCAAAATATGCAAAACAACCCACTCTGAAAGAATAGAGAAATTCCAAGCGCTTTCGTGACTACCACATTATCAATGATAATGTAGTAGTCACGAAAGCTCTTGGAATTTCACTATCTTTCAGAGTGGTTGTTTTGGCATATATATATATATATATATATATATATATATAAATATATATAAAATATAGATAAATATATAAAAATAATATATATATATTTATACATATATATATATATAAATATATATATATATATATATTATATATATAATAAATTATGTATATATATAGATAGATATATATATGAAAGTATATAAATATATTTATAATTTATATTATAATAAAATGCATGAAGGGTTCCAAGCATCTTATCAAAGTTTTCTTATCAATAGTTATCATATATTTCCCAGCACAGTGCAGCCTCAAAGAATTTTAACACTTCCTAAAATAATGAATTCAACATACTAGTAAATTATGTATCAATATAATAATAAACAAAATACATTTTTTTTATTAGTGAAATCATCAAACCTCCTTGGAAATTTTTTCCTCGTCGGTTCTTAACAAAAGGTTTAGTGACCCATCCCTTTCTTAGGGGCGCTGCAAACATGCCACTCCCCCCCTGATGATTTGTGAAATAGGAACTACTGTAAGGCATTGTGCCAGCAGAGCACTTTTCCTACTCCTCAATCGTGTATGAATCCTTTTCTTGATCACTTTAGTCATGCTGAAAGAAACCTCTTAAAAAATCCATGGCTGCTGAAACGCTTTCGTACATATGGGAAATTATTTGTCAGCACTGTGATTTGCTGCAAAAAAAAAAAAATGTTGAATATGTATGGAAAACAAACAAACAAACAAAGTAGACATATATCCTGTATAGTTGGATGGAAATATAACTTTTTGTTGGGGTGCAAACAAATATTCATGCATATGAAAGCAACTGTACTAATTTGCGAAAAACTATTTCAACAGTATATCAAAAAATAAAAAAATCATTTAAGTTGAAGAAGAATCGCTCTGGTGAAAGCATGCTGGCGTGTCAACCCAGACTTTCATTCATAAAAACCACATTCTGGTATGGTCCTCTCCTTGTTAATTGATTTACCAACATTCCCAGATTTAATAAGCAATTTTGATTACCAGATAGCAAGATATACAAGAGCAACGGAAAAATATAACCATTATTGCCGAGAAATCTGAAAATCTTCAAAACGTTTTCGATTAGCTAATGAAAAATTAATATGCTAATACTCCTAGTCAGAGTTTAGCTAATCTATCCTAATAGTAATGGGAACCGTTGATTATACAATATCCTCTCTCAAAATTTTTTAAACAATCATGTAATCAAAGATATTAAACAAACTTATATGTCTGGTCCATTAGGATTCAATAGGGTAAGGTCGTTGAATTCTCCTTAAATCGAATTTATAACAACTTTATCAAGCCTCACATCTCGGCCCGACACCAACCTCATTTATTATAAGCAGATAACATTACAGGTATCTTCTACAGAGAAAACAGAAGAATAACACACATTTGAATGGGTAGGCCATAGCCTGTAATAGGAAACTTGATCCTAGGACTTGCATAAACCTTCCATGGAATGCAAATGAACCACCCATTTCGTCTATCTCCTTTAGACATTTAAAGTTTGGGGAGATTATTTTAAATTTTGAAAGTCGCTCAAGGCAGATTTTGCAATGGTAGTGACATGATAGATGCTTATATTGAATGGTGTTTTATGCGTCTTTTAAGTCCACACGCACTCTTCCTGGCTTCTGTTGCATTCCAGTTAATTGATCTTATTCTCCTGAATACTACCGAATAAGCCAAAACAAATTTTATTCATTCTCACTTCCCTCCCCGCCGATCCTTACTAATTTTTTTGTCCTTTAATTAAACTTTTTCCCTAAACCGTAATTTGCCACTTTTGCATTTTCCATATACAATCTGATTGGTCGTTTCAGTAAAGATGTTTTGAGTAATTATAAATTAACAACAACCTGTAACATTCAGCTGTCTTTAGTCCCGTACTGATAACAGCTGGCAGCATATTGCCTGTGAAGTTGGGCTGCTACTCAAAATGCCAAACTCACAAACTCTTCTCACCTTTTTTCTATACTCCTTCTTTTAATGACTCCAATTCTTAACCATGGATATATTAAGAAAAAGGTGGTCAGAAACATTGCAATGATTAATCTGGTAACTGCTGGCTGCAGATGCACTGCGTAAACAGAATACTCTGGGTTATAAGAGCCGTGATAAATGAATTCCTTTCCACCGTACTGATGTAGTCATACATCAGTCACTCTACTGACATTGTTTTGCTTTGATGTTGCAAGTTTTACAATGCTAACCTCCCCCCCCCTCCGCCTTCCTCTTGTTTATTTCTGTGCATCACCATTACCAATCTGAAAATCAATAAAGATGTTATTCATTTAGAAGTTGAAGTTTTAACTCAAGGTCTCTTTCATTGTCTTTTCGGACTTAATGTTAAATGCACGAAGGTAGCAAACGTGTCCACATTGATTTTCCTTTTTCACATCTTCCTGCTCAGTGTACTGTACTGTTCCTAAAATTAATTTCCGAAGATCAAAACCTGAGCTGGGGTTGGTGGCGCAACCTTGTAATCCAGCGACTCGGAAGCCTGGGCTAGACGACGGCTTGAGGTGAGGATCACTGTTGCAGGATTCCCCATGTAGAGAGTGGGCGTCCGCACTAAGCTCAGTATCAATATGGCCACCCTCGAGGAGTCAAGGGCGTCCAGGTTGAGTAAGGAAGTGTAAACCGGGCAAGGGGGGGAAATCCAGCAACCAAAAGCACTCATGTCGAGCAGTAGTGGGATCGCGCCTGTGAGTGGGCGGCTTGTCACAGCCTCTCCTATGTAGACGGACTTATTTTCCTTTTAAATTAACTTTTCTCTGTGTTATTTGTACATAAAAGTTTAACAGAAGTAACTGCTTTCAAAATGCAGAAAAGGATCCATCCTGTACAGCTCATTGAACCCTATCATGAGTTTGCAAACACTTAAATAGGAATTCTTCTTGCATCACAGATGATCGGAACAAGTTATGTAGTTATAGAAAGTATGTTCCAAATATATTTTCTAGTCTCTAAAAACTTTCCAATGAAACAAAAAACTTATTTTAGATACTTGAACAAATCTATATATCTTTTATATCTTTTTTTATGATCCTGAAATGTTTAGTAATGTTCAGTTTAGCGAAAGTTGATTATGCACAACTCTTTGGAACATACCTGATCACAATGAGGGGCCTCATCCAGGTTGAAACATGACTTCAACTGCTACACC
>NC_069404.1:21298444-21322762 GCF_026875155.1 Cherax quadricarinatus
TAATATAATATGTATATATATTATAATATATATATAATATAAATATATATATATATATAATAATATATGTATAATATATATATATATATATATAGAAATAATATATATATATATATCAAATATATATCTCTATATGTTGTATATATATATAATATATATATATATATAAATATAGAATAAAAAGAATAAATATTAATTATATAAATATATATTGTAATGTATTAAATATAATATAAAAGTATAATATATATATAAATAATATATAAATTATATATATATATATATATATATATATAAAAATATATATATATATATATACCAACATATACATATACAAATATATAAATAAATATATACATATATATATATATATATATATAAAATATATATATATATATAATATTATATATATATATAAATAAATATATAATTGTATAAATATATATACATATATAAATATATATTCTATATATATATATATTATATATATATATATATATATATATATATATAATATATATATAATAAATAAATATATATAAATATATAATATACATATAGTAGTAGTGGATTTTTTCCACTGGGCGGTGTATCCGGTTTAGGGCCTTCCAACTGGGCGGTGTATCCGGTTAGGGCCATCCACTGGGCGGTGTATCTGGTCCTAAGGGCCTTCCTCTGAGCAGTGTATCCGGTCTAGGGCCAGCGCTGGATGGTCCCTTTTCACACCTAGGTGTTACATCCGTTTGACCTTGACCTTGACCTCGCCCTCGAGTCCACCCGCCACCATTGACCCCCCAACCAATTACCCCCCGCCCACGACCCCCCCGCCCACGACCCCTCACCCGCGCCCCCACCCCCGCGCCCCACGCGCCCACCCGCGCCACCGACCATCCCGCCGACCCACCACACTCGCCGCGCCCTCGCGCCCCGCCCGCGCCCTCACGAGCCCCGCCACGCCTTCTAACTGGCGACTGCCCTTCTTGCAGCTTCGTCTGGATCGGCCCCCTCGCCCCCGAATTTTTTTCCGATTTTTTTTTCGAATTTTTTTTGAAGTTCTTATGTTCTCCCTCAGGTCAATTTTTTGAGGTTCACCCCTCCCATTTTCATTCACCCCCATCCAATTTTATTTTTTCCGATTTTTTTTTCGAAATTCATTTGCACTCACTCGGATCTAGTTTTTGGGATTGCCCCTCCCACTTTCACCCCCACACCCCAAAATTCTCGATAATAACCATGACTCCCACCTCCTTGGATCAAGTTTTTTGGATTCCCTCCCCCCTATGGGTTTCGAAATTCTTATGATCTCCTCGAATCAAGTTTTTTTTTTTTTGCATTTGCTCTCCCACTTTCATACCCCCAACCCCCAAAAAATTATCTCGAAAATACAAGACTCCATCTCCTTGGATCAAGGTTTTTGGATTCTCCCCTATGGGGTTTTCGAATTTCTTGTGCTCTTCTCGGGTCAAATTTTTGGATTAAACCCCTCCCACTTTCCAACCACACCCCACCCCAAATTTTTTTCTCGATATTACAAGTTTTTGGATTCCCCCCTATGGGGGTTTGGAAATTCTTATGATCTCCTCGGATCAAGTTTTCTCGATATCAATATTACAAAGATTTTCCCCAAACCATCCACTTCTACCCTCTATGTCCAAGTATTTCTCACTCTATCTATCTCCTCGGATCAAGTTTTTTGGATTCCCCCCTCTGGGGGTAAGCATTGAACTCCTCCTATGGGGGCATGGTGCTCTCTCTTACCACAGGTCTAAACATCTTCCCCTTATTATTTTAAAATGAATTAAAACTTCCTCTCAACAAGTCAAATGAACTAAAAGGGTGTTTGCTCCTCGGCGGTCATTGAACGTCACACATACAAGCTGAATCTTGTCGCTTACCCCCCCCCCCCCTATTGGGTTCCCCCCCCCAGTGACGTCACATGAAGACCTCACACATACAAGCTGAAACTTGTCGACTTCCCCCTATGACAGTGACGTCACGCGATGACCCTACACACACAGGCTGAATCTTGTCGACTTACCCCTACACACATTTCATATACAACATAGGGAAAAGATTTTCACTCTTAACCCAGGATAACCCAATTAATTTCACATTTTTTCGTTAATACCAACATCAATCCACAATTTCTTTACAACACAAGTCTAGACATTTTTCTCGTTTTAACTATTTCATCTCAGGTCACTCCCCACGAAGTAACCTACCTCCTCCCCACCCTCCCGAACCCTCACACTCCCACCAACACCTCACAATTTTCACTCATAACCCCACAATTTTTCTCGTTTTAACTATTTCATCAGAAAGATCACCACAACACTATATACACTTTTCGATAAATTCACTAGTCACAATTTTACATATTACGAAGTTAATACGCACACACACCTCGCTTTGAACACCTTCAAAACATTCTCATAAATCATTTGAATACTCACAAAAATACCTTTGAACATTTCCAAACAACACCGAAACACTTCCAAGACAACATTTTGAATACTCCCAAATAAGATTTGACAGCTCTAATTTATCTACACTTACACATTTCATTAAATTACAACTCATCCCCCCAAACTCCTCCCTCAGTCTCCAGACTTCACAACATTATCACAAAAACTAACTCAAACACTTTACTTTGAACATCACCAAAAAACACCATCAATTGCCTTTGATTACTCCAAAAACATCATTCGAACACCCCCAAAATCACCTCTGAATACTCTCACAACACCTTCATAAGTACTCTTGCACATCATTTGAACACCTTCAAAAACACCTTTGAACATTTCCAAACAACACTGAAACACTTCCAAAACACCATTTGAGTACTCCCAAATACACCACTGATACTACTAAAAACACCACTGAATACACTCAAAACACCACCAAAATCACCATAAACTAAGATCAACACCCACATCCCACATCACCCACAACCACAACACCCACAACACCCACAACACCCACAACCCACAACACCCAAACCCCAAAATTTTTTTCTCGTTTTAACTAATTTCATCAGAAAAAGTCACATCAACAACCCACTTATAACATCTTTTTTCGGTATCTCTAGTTCGACAACAACACCCACAATCACCCACACCACAACACCCACAACCCACATCACCCACACCCCACAACACACACAACCCACATCACCCACACCCCACAAACACAACAACCCACCCACATCACCCACACCCCACAATTTTTTTTTCACGTTTTAACTAATTTCATCAGAAAAAGTCACAAAAACAACCCACTTATATCATCTTTTTTTTGGTATCTCTAGTTCGACTACATTACCCAAAACCCTCATCAATTGCCAATTTATTCACAATTTTTTCCCCTTCTTTTTACTGAATCTTAAATGTAATACACATTCCTCTTTACATTACTAAAATTCTAATAAAATCCTCTCCATAGCCATGTCCTTGTATCCACATAAATTGATATTATACTCACATCAACTAATCTCACTACCCAACTACTGCGACATGTTTCAACACCCTCCATTCTTTTCCAATATATCATAACTTTTCAATTCTATAATTTCTTTTTAAAATATTCACACATTTACCTTTATTTTCAGTAAAATCCCCCATATTTCATTAAATTTCTAATACAACCCTCCCCATACCCCTCTCCATCTCACCCGTATTTCTTCACATCCACTCACCCATCTCCCAACACACCTAACCTATCCTATCTTATCCTAACTTAACCTATCCTAACCTAACTTATCCTAACCTAACTTATCCTAACCTAACCTAACCTAACCTAACCTATCCTAACCTAACCTAACCTAACCTGACCTAACCTAACCTAACCTATCCTAACCTAACCTAACCTAGCGTAACCTAACCGAACCTAACCTAACCTAACCTATCTTAACCTAACGTAACCTAACCTAACCTACCTATCCTCCTAACCTAACCTAACCTAAGCTAACCTAACCTAACCTAACCTAACCTAACTTAACCTAACTTAACCTAACCTAACCTATCCTATCTTAACCTAACCTATCCTATCTTAACCTAACCTAACCTAACCTAACCTAACCTAACCTTTCCTAACCTAACCTAACCTATCCTAACCTAACCGAACCTAACCTAACCTAACCTAACCTAACCTAACCTAACCTAACCTAACTTATCCTAACCTAACCTATCTAAACCTAACCTAACTAACCTAACCTAACATCTATCCTAACCTAACCTAACTTAAGCTAACCTAACCTAACCTAAACCTACCTACCTAACCTACTTAACTAACCTAACCTATCTACTTAACCTAACCTATCCTATCTTAACCTAACCTAACCTAACCTACCTAACCTAACCTATCCTAACCTAACCTACTAGCCTAACCTACCAGAACTAACCTAAACTAACCTAAACCTACTAACCTAACCCACCTAACCTAACCTATCCTATCTAACCTAACCCAAACCCAACTTTTCCTAACCTAATATCTTAACCTAACCAACCCAACCTAACCCATCCTAACCTAACCCAAACCCATCCAACCAAAATTAAAACCTAACCTACCCAAAAACCCATCCAAACCCTAGCCTACCCAAAATAACCAAAACCAAACCAATCAAAAACCTAATTTAAAACCCTAACCTTCCAAACCCCCACCCCTAACCTAGCCTACCTAACCAAACCTAACCTAGCCAAACCCAAATTTTTTCTTTTTTGGAAAACACACTCAATGGTAGAAATTTTTACTCGTTTTCCAAACAGAAACACATTCCTCGCTTTGAGAGCCCTCCTTGATTTTATAGGGGTCCCCCCCAAAGTATTGGTCTTTGTTTTTTTGTAAAACCCCCTTCCCCCCGACGACACCATTAATGCGGTTCACCCCCCAAGGTAAAAAATTCACACGCTTTTCTCCTTACCGAACACCTGGTAATTTAAAGGTCGGGACAGCCCCATGTAATGGGGGTTTCACATCCAATGTAAAAAAATAAACTTTAATCACCCTTTTTCCCAGCCCAAACGTGCCCCTCTTTGTTTAAAATTTTTGGTGGAGGTCACGGGTTTGACAGACACCATGAAATTAATTTAAAGAGATATAACATTTGTATTCAAACCTCAATCCTTTTTTTCATGGTAATTTTGGACTGTTTTTAAAATTCATCATGTCTTAAAAATTTTTAAAAACTTTTCTCTTTTTAATGAATGAATGAAACATATTAATTTTGGGTGTAACAACACGCTCTTAAACATCAAAAAATCCCCTCCCCAAAAGTTTGTTTTTCCCAACCCCCGTCACATTGGTACCTGAAAATTTTTTAAAATATTTTTTTTTATTTCATTAGCATAAAAAAGGGGGAAATTTGCACCATCACCTGTTAAAAGATAAAACCAACAAAAAGTTACATTTTTTTTTCACTATCCCAAACATATTCTTCTCGTTAATTTTAAATATCTCCCCATTTATATTTAAAAAAAACAAAATCGTACTGTGCCCCCTTTATTAACTTTAATGAATTAAAAGCGTTTTTTTTAAAATTTTAAATGATGTAAGTATTATGGAGATATGATTTTTGGGTGATCAGGAAGAGAAAAAAAAAGGTCGAAATGGTAAGGGGACACATTTAAAGAAGAGGTAAATATGAGTTATATATTTTAAATTTTAAAATATATCTCTTTTTCAAGTTAAAATTTAATTCCTCATAAAATTTTAAAAAATAAATTTAAACCACTGATAAAAGGGTAAAAAATTTTTGGGTTTTACCTCGTGAGGGTTTCCCAAAAGCATTTCCCTTTAAATTTCTAGAAGACAAAAAACATCAAATCATTTTTTCAAAAATTTTTGGGGGCCCTTTGGGTTTAAAGGTTTTTCAATTCTTCTTTGACAACCATTGTTGATCGAATACCTTTTCCCTTTAAAATTTTTTAAATCATATCTTCGAGTATGGGTTTTTATAATGTGTATTCCAAATATAATCATTTGAAGTTTCATACCCCCCCAATACCTTTCGAAAGTAACCTCTCAAAATATTTTTTTTTTGTTTTTTTCACATTTTTTATGATTTCTCCAATGGTTTTCCTTTGGAAATATTTATTCTGTTTTGCGATAGTATTTTCTTTAAACCATAACCCAAATGGGTATCTTTTGATTTTTCGATTAATTTTGAGAAATGGTTTTTTCCCTCAATGGTCCAGCAATCCAAAATTGGCTTATTATGGCTGCTAAATAAGGAAGATTCAATTTTTTTTGACCCCAGTAAAGGGTTTTCAAACTCGATAAAAAGTTCCGGGAAAGTATCACGATTTTCAACTTTTGTTTCTTCTCAGTTTTAAAAAAAAGGGTTTCTCTATTTCCATACACATCGCATAAGGATTTTTTACCCAAATAATAACTTGCCCCCAATACCCTTTTTATGCCCCCCCCCCCTTCGAAATTGAAAAAAAATTTCAGACTTTGCCCACGAAAAATATTTTCATCGTAAAATTTTTTCCTTTTTTAAAATTTTAAAAATTTTTCCCCCTCCTTTTGGGCTTTTCTCCTTTTTCCCTTGAGATGGTTAGTGGGCCCCCGGGGGTTGGAAGAGGTACTAAGCATGAGCATCAAAAAAAACAGGATTTTATACTCTTTACCTTTCCCTGCCAGACGAAATAATCTCTATTCAGTTCCTAATAAGGTTTTAGAGTGCTGGTGAATAAAACAAAAAAAAACGTATTATAGAGATATTTATTTGCCCATTTTTTTAACAATAAATGATAAAAATATTTCAAAATCGTTTTTTTTTTTTAATTCTTTGAAAAATCATGAATTTTCCCCTTGTTAATTTAAAATAAACTAAAAGTGTCATCCCAAATTTCCCCTCCGGCTGAAGCACACCCAAATTCCCCTTGGGGAAACAAAATTTTTTTCCCAATTATAATCCCTTTTGGGATCTTTTAAAATCCCCAACTTAAAAGACCCTTCTGCACCTTTAAAACATAATCTCCGACCTTTTTTTTGTATCTAAATTTTTGGGCATGTTTTTTTTAGTGGGCCCTTAAACAATTTTTAAAAGTTCATATAATACTTATGTGGAGGCCCCAAACGCATACTGTGCGAAAATATTGACAATCATGGGGTTATTTTTTTCCATTATTTAAAAAAATTTTTTCTCCCAAAAATTTTTCACGAGTACTTCACTAGGGTAGATTTGCTTTTTTGACATCCAGGGGATCTAAAAAAATATGGGGTTTTTCTAAGGGTTTAAAAACCCGAAATTAAAACAACCAGCAAACCTCCTTTTTTTTTAAATTTAAAAAAGCCCCAAACCCAAATTTTCTTGTTGTCTAAAAAAATTTTATCACTGCCACTAAAAAACTTTTGTAATATTAAATTTTATTACCCCAAAATTTTATTTTTTTTTCACCTTTTGTTGCTTCTTTACCTGCAAATTTTTTATAAAATATAGTTATTAAACCCAAAAAAAATTTAATTTGTTTTCCAAAAAAATTAAAAAAAATATTTTTCATTAAATTTCAAAAATTACATTGGGGGGAAAATTTTCTCAATAATACTCATTAAAAAAAATTTTTTCAAAAACTTCCATTGCTTAAAACATTTCTTTACGGGGAATATTGTTTGTCACCTTCCTTTGTTTGGAGGGTTTTTGATCAAGGTCTTCTATCGAATTAATATTTTTTTTATCAGTTCAATGATGTGTAGACCCCTTGCTTCTGTAACAAATTTTTTTTCCCTGTAACTTCCACGTCTCCATCCCAAATACCCTTTTAACTTTCAAGGGGTGTGTCTTCTTATACTCTTTTCACCCCGAGGGGTTTTGAGTTAGTAAACTTTTTTTAACTATATGGGGTAGGAAATTTGTTCCCTGAAAAAAAAAACAAAGGGGGAACACCATTTACGTTTGGTGAATGAACCCCACGAGTTTAGTGTCATACAGGATGGGGGTCATAACTTACCCTTTAATTTGGGATTATACATGTTATTTCTATAACCCATGGGGCATACTTGGGGGGAAAAGGGTGAAGACAATTTTAAAAGGGAAGATAATTTTTTCAAAAGTATCGTGCATTGTTTTGTTCATTTAAAAAAAATAAGGGGGGAAAGGGGGTTTCCCCTAAAACCCGTTTTTAAATGGGTTTCTGGTTATTTAGTCACAAAACAAGTGTTGCCAAAAAAAATATTGTCCCGAATATTTAATTTTTTTCTGAAAAAAAAAAAGGAAAGTTAACAATGACTAAACTTTTTTTTGAAATGTTAAAATGGATAATATATAAACTTTGAAGAAAACCCCTGTAATGTGTTTTTTGTTTTTATTAAAAAAAAAAGATATTCGATGATGACAACAATTTAAAATTTTTTGGGGGATAAAAATTTGGAGTGAAATGGTAAGGGAAACATTTTAGCGAAGAAGAAATATGGAGGTTGGGTTTCGGAAAAAAACTACTAGTTGGTGTTTTTTGAAATGTTATTAAAACAAAAAGAAATCGAAACCCATTCAAAAAAGAGTTTTTGCGGAACAGTTTTTCCCCAAAAAAGTGTTTTTTAGTTTTTAGGTTGAGAAAATGAAACCCCCGTTGGGGTGAAGACCCTATTTGGGAAAAATTTTTTGTTCGAGAAAAGGTAAAAGTAGTCATTTATCTCAAACTTTTATTTTTTACCAAAGCCCAAAAAAAATTTAAATTTTGAAAATGGATTTTGAAATGGGGTGATCCTAAATTTAGGTAAGTTTATTTAAATTTTTTTATTTAATACTATTTTGCAAAATCTTTATGTGGAAAGGGGGAGTTGTGGGGTAAGTTTTACCCCCAACACTGTCCCCGGAAAAACCCATGGAAAGGGATCTAATATGGGGAAAAAATGGCGATTTCATTGTTTATTGTGAAACGGTGAAAGATTTTTCCTTGGTTGGAATTTTGTAACACGGGCCCAAACAATCTTAAGGAAAGAAGGGGGGAATCATTGAGTAAAAGAAAAATTTAGCGAGTTAAAAAATTGGGTTTGAAAAAGAACTTGATTTTGCCCTAAATTCATTTTATGGGAAAAAGGTAACGGAGTGGGTGATGATCTGGTTTTTTATATTTTGGAAAACAAAATATCTGAAAACTTTGTCAGTCAAAAATTTAATAGACAGTATAATCTGTGCATTTTGCCCTAGATTGGGACAAACAAAGAAAATGGGGAAAATTTAAATTTTGGGGAGAACTTTTTACAAATATTTAAAAAATATATTAAAAAAAAATTTTAGCCTAATGTGTGAGTAACTTATAAGGGAAGAAAAATTATTTTCCTTGTATCAGTGGTTTAATTCATTTAAATTTTTATGAAAGTAAATTTTAACTTGAAAAGAGATATATTTGAATTAATATATATAACTATAAATTTTTTCTTCATGAAATTTGTCCCCTTACCCCTTTTGACCCTTTTTCCTTCCTGATCCCCCAAAAAATCATTTTCTACCATAATCTTTCATCAAATTTTAAGTTTAAAAAGACGCTTTTAATTCATTAAAGTTAAAAAGGGGGGCACAGTACGATTATGCTTTTTAAATCATGAAAGGGGGAATAATTTTAAATTAACGAGAAAATAGTTTGGGGATAGTAAAAAATATGTTAAATTTTTGTTGGGTTAAATTTTCTTTTACAGGGGTTTGGGGCAAAAAAAAAAAAATTTTCCCCAAATTAAAATGCTAATAAATAAAAAAAAAAATATTAAAATTACAGGTACCGATGGGACGGGCTTGGAAGAACAAACTTAGAGAGGAGGATTTATGTGTTTGAGGGGGTGTTGTTTTAAAAACCAAAAATTAATATGTTTCATTCTTTTTATTAAAAAGAGAAAGTTTTTAAAAAAAGTTTTTAGGAATGGGGTGAATTTTAAATCAATCAAAAACCTTTTTCCTGAAAAAAAGGATTTTAGGTAGAAAAAACAAATTTTTATATCTATTTAAAAAATTTAAATTTTATGGTTTTCTGTCCAACCCCGTGACCCCACCAAAAATTTTAAACACCCAAAAGGCCAAAAGTTTTGGGTTTGGAAAAAAGATGATTATGTGGTTTTTTTACCCCGGAAAGTGAACCGCATTACATGGGGTCTGTTGGGCCTGAGTTGACGCAGGTTTCGGTAAGGAGAAGAGGGTGATTTTTTTACCCTTTGGGTTTTGAACCGCATTACATGGGGCGTCGGAGGGGGAAGGGGTGTACAAAAAATTTATATGCAATACTTTGGGGGGGGACCCATATAAGCTCAAGGAAAGGGGCTCCCCCCCCCAAGGGGAGGAATGTTTTTCTGTTCAAATCGAGTAAATTTTCTTTCCATTGAGTGTGTTTACCAACAAGAAAATTTAAATTTGGCTAGGTTTGGTTAGGTTTAGGTTAGGATAGGCTAGGTTTGGATGGGTTAGGATAGGTTAGGTTAAGTTAGGGTTTAAGATAGGGTTTGGTTAGGTTTAAGGGTAGGTTAAAGGTTAGGGTTTGGTAGGCCCAGGTTTTGGATGGGTTAGGATAGGTTAGGTTAAATTTGGTTCGGATAGGTTAGGTTAGGTTAGGGGTAGGGGTTGGTTAGGTTTGGTTAGGTTAAGATGGGTTTGGTTTAGGATAAATTTGGTTTTGGGTTTGGTTAGGTTAGGATAGGATAGGTTTTGGTTAGGTTTGGTTAGGTTTTGTAGGTTAGGGTTTGGTTAGGTTAGGTTTGGGTTTAAAGTTAGTTGATGGGGTTAGGTTTAAAGGTTAGATAGGTTAGGTTAGGTTAAGTTAGTTTAGGTTAAGTTAGGTTAGGTTAGGTTAGGTTAGTTGGGTTAGGTTGGGTTTTAGGATAGGATAGGAATTTAGGTTAGGTTAGGTTAGTTAGGTTAGGTTAGGTTAGGTTAGGTTAGGTTTGGTTGGGTTAGGTTAGGTTAGGTAGGTTAGGTAGGTTAGGTTAGGTTAGGTTAGGTTAGGTTGGGTTAGGTTAGGTTAGGTTAGGTTAGGTTAGGTTAGTTGGGTTTAAAGGTTAGGTTAAGGATAGGTTTAGGTTAGGTTAAGTAGGTTAGGTTGGGTTAGGTTTATTTTAGGTTTGGGTTAGGTTAGGTTAGGTTAGGTTGGGTTAGGTTTGTGGGTTTGGGTTTAGGTTAAGGATAGGATAGGTTATGTTAAGTCGGTTGGGTTAGGTTAGGTTAGGTTAGGTTAGGTTAGGTTAGTTGGGTTTTAGTGGTTAGGTGTAGGTTAGGTTAGGTTAGGTTAGGTTTGGTTAGGTTAGGTTAGTTTTAAGTTATTTAGGTTGGTTAGGTTGGGTTTTGGTTAGCTAGGTTAGGTTGGGTTTTAGGTTAGGATGATAGGTTAGGTTAGGTTAGGATAAGTAGGTTGGTTAGGTTGGTAGGTTGGGTTAGTTAGGTAAGGTTAGGTTTAGGTTAGGTTAGGTTTAGGTTAGGTTAGGTTGGTTAGGTTGGGTTAGGTTAAGGTTGGGTTTAAGGTTAGGTTAGGTTAGGTTAGGTTAAGATAGGTTAGGTTAGGTTAGGTTAGGTTCGGTTAGGTTAGGCTAGGTTAGGTTAGGTTAGGATAGGTTAGGTTAGGTTAGGTCAGGTTGGTTGGGTTAGGTTAGGATAGGTTAGGTTGGGGTTAGGTTGGGATAAGTTAGGTTAGGATAATTTTATGTTAGGATAGGTTAGGTAGGATAAGTTAGGTAGGTTAGGTGTGTTGGGAGATGGGTGAGTGGTTTGTGAAGAAATGCGGTGAGATGGAGGGGGGTATGGGGAGGGTTGTATTAGAAATTTAATGAAATATGGGGGATTTTACTGAAAATAAAGGTAAATGTGTGAATATTTTAAAAAGAAATTATAGAATTGAAAAGTTATGATATATTGGAAAAGAATGGAGGGTGTTGAAACATGTCGCAGTAGTTGGGTAGTGAGATTAGTTGATGTGAGTATAATATCAATTTATGTGGATACAAGGACATGGGTATGGAGAGGATTTTATTAGAATTTTAGTAATGTAAAGAGGAATGTGTATTACATTTAAGATTCAGTAAAAAGAAGGGGAAAAAAATTGTGAATAAATTGGTAATTGATGAGGGTTGTGGGTAATGTAGTCGAACTAGAGATACCAAAAAAAAAAATGATGAAAGTGGGTTGTTTTTGTGACTTTTTCTGATGAAATTAGTTAAAACGTGAAAAAAAATTGTGGGGTGTGGGTGATGTGGGTGGGTTGTGTGTTGTGGGGTGTGGGTGATGTGGGTTGTGTGTGTTGTGGGTGTGGTGATGTGGGTTGTGGGTGTTGTGGGATGTGGGTGTTGTGGTGTTGTTGTCGAACTAGAGATACCGAAAAAAGATGTTATAAGTGGGTTGTTGATGTGACTTTTTCTGATGAAATTAGTTAAAACGAGAAAAAATGTGGGGTTTGGGTGTTGTGGGTTGTGGTGTTGGGTGTTGTGGGTTGGGGTGATGTGGGATGGGGGTGTTGATCTTAGTTTATGGTGATTTTGGTGGTTTTTTTTGAGTGTATTCAGTGGTGTTTTAGTAGTATTCAGTGGTGTATTTGCGAGTACTCAAATGGTGTTTTGGAAGTGTTTCAGTGTTGTTTGGAAATGTTCAAAGGTGTTTTTGAAGATGTTCAAATGATGTGCAAAATACTTATGAAGGTGGTTGTGAGAGTATTCAGAGGTGATTTTGGGGTGTTCGAATGATGTTTTTTGGAGTATTTGAAGGCAATTGATGGTGTTTTTTGGTGATGTTAAAAGTAAAGTGTTTGAGTTAGTTTTTGTGATAATGTTGTGAAGTCTGGAGACTGAGGGAGGAGTTTGGGGGGATGAGTTGTAATTTAATGAAATGTGTAAGTGTAGATAAATTAGAGCTGTCAAATCTTATTTGGGAGTATTCAAAATGTTGTCTTGGAAGTGTTTTCGGTGTTGTTTTGGAAATGTTCAAAGGTATTTTTGTGAGTATTCAAATGATTTATGAGAATGGTTTTTGAAGGTGTCAAAGCGAGGTGTGTGTGCGTATTACCTTCGTAATATGTAAATTGTGACTATGAATTTTATCGAAAAGTGATGTAAGTGGTTGTGTGACTTTCTGATGAAATAGTTAAAAAACGAGAAAATTGTGGGATTAATGATGAAAATTGTGAGGTGTTGGGGGAGTGTGATGGTTTCGTGAGGGTGGGGAGGAGGTAGGTTACTTTCGTGGGGAGTGACCTGAGATGAAAATGTTAAAACGAGAAAATGTCAGACTTGTTTTAGTAAAGAAATTGTGGATTAATGTGGGTATTAACGAAAATGTGGAAATAGATGGGTATCCTGGGTTAAGTAGTGAATCTTTTCCCTATGTTGTATATGAAATGGGTAAGGGGTAATCGACAAGATTCAGCCTGTGTGTGGGGTCATCGCGTGACGTCACTGTCATAGGGGGAAGTCGACAATTTTCAGCTTGTATTGTGAGGTCATCATGTGACTCACTGACATAGGGGTAAGTTCGACAAGATTCAGCTTGTATGTGTGACGTCACTGACCGCCGAGTAAACACCCTTCTTAGTTCATTTGACTTGATGAGAGGAAGCTTTTAGTTCATTTTAAAATAATAAGGGGAAGATGTTTAGACCTGTAGCAAGAGAGAGCACCATGCCCCCATAGGACGAGTTCAATGCTTACCCCCAGAGGGGGGAATCCAAAAAACTTGATCCGAGGAGATAGAGGAGAAATACTTGGACATAGAGGGTAGAAGTGGATGGTGGGGAAAATCTTTGTAATATTGATATCGAGAAAACTTGATCCGAGGAGATCATAAGAATTACCAAACCCCCATAGGGGGGAATCCAAAAACTTGTAATATCGAGAAAAAAATTTGGGGTGGGGGGTGAAAGTGGGAGGGGTAATCCAAAAATTTGATCCGAGGAGAGCACAAGAAATTCGAAAACCCCATAGGGGAGAATCCAAGAACCTTGATCCAAGGAGATGGAGTCTTTGTATTATCGAGAAATTTTTGGGGGTTGAGGGGTGAAAGTAGGAGAGGCAATCAAAAAAAAAAAACTTGATTCGAGGAGATCATAAGAATTTCGAAACCCCATAAGGGGGAATCCAAAAAAACTTGATCCAAGAAGATGGAGTCATGGTATTATCGAGAAAATTTGGGGTGGGGGTGAAAGTGGGAGGCGCAATCCAAAAACTTGACCCGAGGAGAGCAAATGAACTTCGAAAAAAAAAATCGGAAAAAAAAAATGGGATGGGGTGAAATTGGGAGGGGGGAACCTCAAAATTTGACCCAGGAGAACAATAAGATACTCAAAAAAAATTCGGGGGCGCTGGGGGCGATCCGGACGACGCTGCAGAAGCACAAGCAGAAGCGTGGGGGGGCTCGATGGGGCGCGGGCGGGGCGCGAGGCGCCGCGAGGGTGGTGTTGTCGCGCGAACGGTCCGGGGGCGCGGGGGCGCGAGGGGCGCGTGGGGGGCGTGGGTGGGGGTCGTGGGCGGGGGTCGTGGGCGGGGGGTCGTGGGCGGGGCGCGGGCGGGGGTCGTGGCGGGGGGGGGTATTGGTTGGGGGACAAGGGTGGGTGGACTCGAGGGAGGGCGAGGTCAAGGTAAAAAACCCAAGGTCAAACCGGAAGTAGACACCTAGGTGTGAAAAAGGACCCTCAGCCACTGGCACTAGACCGTATACACCGCTCAGAGTAAGCCCCTAGACCAGATACACCACCATGGAAAGGCCCTAAACCGGATACACCGGCCCAGTGGAAGGCACTAAACCGGATACACCGCCCAGTTGGAAAAATCCACTACTTATATATAATATAATATATAATATAAATATATATATAATATTATATATATATATATAAATATCATAGATATATATATATATACATATAATATGTAAATAATATATATATATATATATAAAATATATATAGATATATATATATATATATAACATATAACTGATATAATATTAAAAATGCATGAGGGTTCCAAGCATCTTGATCGAAGTTTTACTTATCATTAGTTTTTTCATATATTTCCCATGCACAGTGCACCTCTATGAATTTAAACACTCCTAGAAATAATGATTACACGATACAGTAATTTAATATGGTCAATAAAATATTAAAACAAAACATTTTTTATAGTGAATCAACCCAAACCTCCTAGGAAATTGTTTCATAAGCGTTCTTAACCAAAAGGATGGTGACGCCATCCCTTTCTAGGGGCGCTGCAGAACATATTCACTCTGATGATTTTTGAAATAGAACTTCATAAGGGCCATTGTGCTAGCAGCCAATTTTACCTACTCCTAAATCTACGTATGAAATCATTCTTTACACTTTAGTCTTGCTTGAAAGAAACCTCTTAAAAAATCATGGCGCCTGAACTCTTTGTATACATGGGGAAATTATTAGTCAGCACTGTGATTTGATTAAAAAAAAAGGTTGAATATATATGGGAAAACCAACAACAATGTAGATATATATCGTATAGTTGGATGTAAATATAACTTTTGTTTAGCAAATCAATTTTCAGCCATATGAAAGCAAACTGTATCTATATGCGAAAACTTTGAAAAACTATTTCAACAGTAATCCAAAGAAAATTAAAAAACATTTAAGTTGAGAGCCAGATCCGCTCTGTGAAAGCATGCTGCCGTGTCAACCCAGACTTTCATTCATATAAACCACTTCTGTAGGGTCTCATCGCTTTGTTAATTGATTTACACAATCAAAGATTACATAAGTATTTTTAATTTTCCGGAATATGCAAGATATAAAAAGATCAATGATAACGTGGAAAAATATACCATTATTGCGGGAATTTACTGTAAATTCTTTAAAAACGTTTTCTTTAGCAAATGGAAAATTATATGCTAATACTCAGTAAGACTTAGCAAATCTATACTATAGCAATGGGAACCGTTGATTATTATGATATCCTCTCTCATAATTTTTTAAACAATCATGCAATCAAGACATTAAAACAATCTTATAATATATTTGCAGTAGGATTTCAATAGGGTAAGGTCGTTGAATTCTCCCTTAAAATCGATCTTAACAACTGTGTAATCAACCTCACACCTGGCCGACACCTCATTATTATATGCGAGATAACATTACAGGTATCAACAGAGAAAAGTACGCATACACACATTTGCCAAAATTCCTTTCCATGGAATGGAAACGAGAAAAAACCCATTTCGTCTATTCTCCTTTGGACATTTGACGTTTGGGAGGATTATTTTAACATTTTTGTATGTCTAGCTCTAAGGCAGAGGTATGTAATGGTAGTGACTGATAGATGCTATGGAAAGTGTTTATGCGTCTTTTAAGTCCACATCGCCACTCTCTGCTTCTGTTGCATTCCAGTTAATTTTATCTATTGTCTTCTGAATACTACCGATAAGCAAAAACAAAATTTTATTCCATTCTCACTTCCCTCCCGCCGATCCTTACTATTTAATTTTCTGTCCTTTTATTAAACTTTTTCCTGAAACCGTAATTGCCCACTTTGCATTTTCATTACAATCCGATTGGTCGTTTCAGTAAAGATGTTTGAAGTCATTATATAGTTAACACAACCATGTAACAGTCAGCGGTCTTTATAATATATCCCAGTAAGTGAACAACTGCAGCATATTACTGTGAAGTGGGCTACTACTCTCAAAAATGCCAACCTCACATCTCTTCTCACATTTTTCTACACCTTCTTTTGAATGGAACTCATTCTTTCAACCTTGGATATACTAAGAAATTTGGTGGCCAAAACATTTGCAAAGATAACTGGTAATTGCTGTCTGCAGATGCACTGCATAAACTGAACTCGTGGGCTATAAGAGCCATGATAAATAAAATTCCTTTCCAAATTTACTGATGTTAGTCATACAACAGCACTCTCTGTCAGTGTTTGCTTTGATGTTGTCGAAGTTTTCATTGCTACCTCTCGCTTTTCGCTTTTTTTATTTCTGTGCAACACCGATTACCCAATGCTCAAAATCAATAAAGAAGTGTTATGCCTTGAGAAGTTAAAGTTAACATAGGTCGCTCATTGTTCTTATGTAATTCGCAATTGTGCAAACATACACATTGTTTTTCCTTTTTTTCACATCTTCCTGCTCAGTGTACTGTACAGTTCCTAAAAATAATTTCCGAAGGTATTATAGCATCGCTGGGTTGGTGGCGCAACCTTGCAATCCGGCGACTCGGAGGCCGGGCAAGAGTGGACGGCTTGAGGTGAGGATCACTGTTGCGGATTCCCTAATGTTATAAGATTGGGTTCCGCCTAAGCTCGGTATCAATATGGGACACCCTCGAGGAGTCAAAGGCGTTCCAGGTGAAAGTAAGGAAGTGTGAACCGGGCAAGGGGGGGAAACCCAGCAACCAAAAGCACTCGTGTCAGCAGTATGGGATTTGCGCCTGTGAGTGGGCGCTTTTGACAGCCTCTTCCTATATAGACGGACTAGGCCTTGTTAAATTAACTTTTATGTGTGTATTTTGTACATAAAGTTTAACACATATATATATAGATATATTATAAATATAAATATATATATATATATATATATATAAATATATATATATATATATATATATAATATCATTGCATGAAGGGTTTCAAAGCATCTTGATCAAAGTTTTCTTATCATTAGTTTTCATATATTTCCCAGGCACAGTACGGCCTCTATGAATTTAACACTTCCTAGAAATAATGATTTCACATACTAGTAATTATATATCAATAAAATATTAAACAAAATATCATTTTTTTATAGTGAAATCACTCAAACCTCCTTGGAAATTGTTTTCCCTTGGTCGGTTCTTAACCAAAAGGTTGGTGACCCATCCTTTTCTGGGGGCGCTGCAGAACATGCTCACTCTGATAATTTTTCATTCGCTGCCTGACCACGGTGGAGTTTGGGGGGGGGGGGGGGGGGGGGGGGGGGGGGGCTCTGCACCCCTTCTGCTGTTTCAGGCGAGCTACCTCAGTTCATCAACAACCATTGAGTAGTGAGGACGTGCGCTGCTCATTTTGGGATATCAAAATGGCGGAACGTACAGGACGGAGAGTAAATACTATCTGCATTGAGCTGTTCGTGGTACGTTAAGTAGAGATCGATGAATGGGGCGTCCTTCTTCCTACATCATCAGGGATAACAAATGGTATCCCCATTAGGAATTGTATGGCGTCGCTCTTAATGGGTGACAAAAATCGTCATGAAATTTCTACGAGCCGGCTTCTACACAAGAATTGTCGAGCATTACAAGAACAACGCATGAGTTGTGAAATCATCGAAGGATTCGTGAAACATGACGTCTCGTAAGTATTTCACTATTGGTGAAGGTACCGAAATGTACCCTTCGATGCCACGGCATTGCCTACAGGAGTTTTTTAGCAGTTAAGGGACAGTGCATTCTGCAACCATGGGGGTGTGGAGGGATGGTCCGTATGAAGGAATGCCGGAGGTTCTTACACCCTTAAAAATGTCTTTAACAAGGCCTATACCATCCTATGTTACAATGACCAGTTTGTAGAATACAGGTTTATGTTACTATGCTGGGTCAGAGGAAAACATGTCGTTCTGTGTAGCTCTTATGAGCACATGGCACCCAGTGTCCTAGGAGGCAAGCCACTCGAGTTCTGGAAACTCCAATTGTGATTCAGCCAGGCCTGTGGTTTGGTGTCCAGGGCGCCCCCCTGGCTCTGGTGCATTGGGAGCCAGAGTACTGACCTCTGAGGCGAGGAGGTCGAACGGGAGGTGGCGGCGGCGAGACTGTGTCACCTCTCCCAGGGGCATCGGGGGAGTTCGAAGGTGACATCTGAGAGTCTTTAGTCCAGGAAGCTCGACCCAGGATGTGTTGATTGGCAGATGTATCAAGGATTTTCTGATGGGGAGGAGCCCAAGTGCAGAAGTGTCCTCATTTATTTGAAGCCGGAAGCGCTGGAGGACAACAAATCGTGGAGAAGAAAAAACTTGAGTAAAGAATGGGCTGGAGCGTGTGGTGGTCGTGAGGTACACCAGAAGATTCGCCTGATGGTGAATGTGTGTAAGTGTAAGTTTCTAGGGAAAGAACTGCGGCATCAGAGATAGACGAGGTCATTACCCCGGGGCAGAGGCCGGGGATGAAAGTCATGGGCAGCGGTGGTGGAGCCGATGCCAAATAGTGTAAGAGTTGCGCCTGAGTTGCACAGTGGGAGAGGGAGGGGGAGGTGACGGCCAGGAAACTCGAGTGCAAGGGAACACGTAATGTGAAAAAGTGCAGTGAGTAAATCCCAGCGGCATAGGGGAAAGCTTCCCTTCTATAATTTTCAGATGTGACACGCTTAATGTTAATGGACTTAAGACAGATGTCAAGAAGGTTTGGTTGGAGTGGTTTTTAAGGAGTTGATGTCCGACATTGCTTTTTTGCAAGAGCAATAATCACAAAAAAGGGCTGGATGTTTTGGCGGGTGAAGGAATCGGATGTTTTTAACCAGTGGTTTGCCAATTGAAAGGTGTGGGTAGCAGTGGCGGTAAAGGAGAACCAGCCCCTTGCGTGTCATCGGTTGGAAGAGGGGGGGTGGGAGGTCGTGAGGGTGGATGGTGTCTGATTTGAGAGTCAGCTATTTCGTAGGAGTTTACAGCCAGCAACTAGTAATACAGGGTAAAAGTAATTTTGTCAGGTAGGTATTTGCTGTATACTTGAGAGGTTTGAGCCTCTATAACAGTAATAGGAGGTGATTGGAATTGTGTGATTCGGATGTGACGTCGAACGAGAGGGGCGGGTTGTGTTTGAGTGTTGTTCTGAGGGAATGTATTGCGAGATATTGGGGTTGTTGATGTGGTTGGGAGGGGGGGATAGACCTAGTGGAGCAACAACGTTCCGTCCGTAAGGGGACATGAAGCGAGATTGACAGAATCTATATTAAGCAGGGTATAGTGTTGTGAGGGTGCAAACCTTCGATGTGGGTTTTCTGATCCACAGGCGGCGGTAAAGCAGATTTGATGTGGGTGATGGAGTGGTGCGTATTGATCTGGGGTACTAGGAAATTAATGTAAGCTTCTTAAGGAGGAGGCAGAGGGGGCCTTTTTTCAGTGATATGGTGGTTGCATTTGGGAGGCTAGGACAGGGAGAAGATCGTTAGATTTGTTGGAAATGCAGGCCAAACCTGAAATAGCAAATTTTTTTAAGGTTAGGGGATGAGAAGAGGCGAGGTGGCATTTTGGGTCGCAAAATATTTGGAGGGACAGTTTGCAAGACTGTTATGTTGGGGGAGGTGGTAAGGAGGGATGATATGGACAGTCTGCAGTGAGTAGAATAGCTGAATTACACAATGATAGGTTTTGATCAATTAGGGTTAAGAGCGGGGTAGAGGAGTATTGTGGGGTGAATAAAAGCCGTCGGGTTTGTTTTACGTATATTTCGGGACCGTCAGAGAGTAACCACCATTCTACATTGGAGAACAAGCCTGGGGTGGGAGGGTATCCAGGAGGGTCAGGTCTTATCCAATACGTGAAAGTATGAGTCTCTATGCTGACATTGGTTTAGGGAGAAATGGAGTTTGGAGGGAATGGTTCTTGGGAGGGTTTTTGACTGGGGGGTTCCATAGTGTTTTAAGTGAGCAGGATAGAGTGGGTATGGAGTTGGTATAAGTGAGGTTGAGGTGGAAGAGGCAGTTTTCGGGATGAGAACCGGGAAAACGACACAGGATAGACGGTATAGCCAAAATGATTTTTAAGAGCACATTGGAGGGTGTATAAGCAGGTGCTTTGTTAGGGAATTGGATCATATTGTTTAACAAGTGGGGAAGTTGGGCACATCGCAAAGTACGGGTGTCAATAGTTTTGGTGCCAAAGCAGAGGGGGAGAAGAAGTTGACAGCTTACCGATCAAATTTCTCTGATGTGCGCAGATTACAAGGTTTTTGCGAAAATTTGGGTAATAACTGAAGAAAGGACATGGGTCCGGTGATACATGGGGGACAGTTTGTATCCCGGGCAGGTCATGGACGTATTCGGGAGGTATTTCTAGGATCCTGGAATTGGTAGAAAGCTTATGATTAATGTCGATAGGGAATTTTTGATTTGAGAGTAAGGTGAGAATGGGTTTGTGGAGTGGAGGGTGGGTGGGGATGGTGAGGACATTGTATTGTGGATGCATCGATGAGATTTACAAGGTAAATGGTAGGTTGGGTAGTCCAGTAGCATGGGAGGGGTTTAAGGCAGGGTGTCCACTCTCCCAATCTCTTTTCATGTATGCAGAATCCTTTCTATGTTCTGGTTGATGTTGGGATGGGAAGGATGGGGGAGATTGGAGGCTTTTGTGGGATATTGTTGGATAGTAGAAAGATACACTGTCTTACTTAATGAGATAAAGATTTAAGTAAAGTGGGAAGGGTAATTGAGATTTTTGGGGGGGAAGCTACTGGGATGAGATTAATAAGCAAAATCACGATTGCCTGGAGGTAGCGCTTGGGTAGGCGGGACCTTGGGGGAGGAGTTTGGCTGGATAACTGTAGAAAGGCTAAAGATTTGTGGGATTTTGTATTTTGGCAGATGCACAGGAAGCAGGAGGGTAAATTCAAAATGGTAAAGGACAGAGCTTGATAGGCTAAGGAGATCTAAGGGCCGGGATGTAACCTTGCATCAAAGGGTTGTGGTGGTAAATACCTGATTTATAGTAAGGTTGGGGAGTGGCGGAAATTTTATACTTACGAAGTCAGATATTATGAAATTACAAAGAAGAGTCTTAAGGTATGTGTGGGGATTTTGAGGGCAGGTTGGGCCAAGAATGTGGTAATAGACGCGGTAAGACAGTGAGGATTGGGATATGAATGGCATGAGGATCTAGGTGATTGAAGGTGGCTATAAGAGAAGTCATGTATATTCGGGCAGCGGGAAAAGGGGTCCCTTCGGGGTGGGGGGAGGTTGATGGCCGATATCCGCCAATGGTGGGAGGGCTAAGGACTAGTGGAGTGTGAAGATATGTTTCGGTTATGTAAAAGGTTTCGCAATGTTAAAAAACTCAAGGTAAAACGGTTTAGTGGGTGTGGGCCGTCGTCAGGAATCAATGCGGGGTTTGCAGTGTACCCCATATGATTGGAGAGTGATATGGGTGGAATTTTAGTAAACAAAAAATAAGGCAAGGTGGGGAATTAGTATATAGATTTTTATGGGGGACGTTAGATCGAAGAGGTGCTGCAAATGGGTTTTGTGAGAGAGGGTCATGCGGTTTTTTTGGGGAAGTTGAAAGTTTACATGTGTATTTTTTTGTTCAGTTTTGGAGGTGGAAAGTTGTGGTTGTGGGGGTTTTTCCTTTTATTGGGGGGGGGGGGTAGATATCCCCCCTAAGGGGTTTTAATGTTGATATGGGGGGGTGCCAACGAGGGGGGAGGGCTTCGATACGTAATAGTTGTTTTGTATTTTCTTGGGGGGGAGGGGTGGAGGGAAACATTAGGATAAAAGCGTTTTAGCGGCGTGTTTTTTGGGACAGATGTGGGAAACAAAAAATTTATAGGGGGGACGGTGGAAACTAGTTTTCCGGGGGTATCGTGGTTTTACTGTTGAACGTTTACTCCGCTTGGTGCGGGGTGAGGACAAGGGGTTGGTCTCTTCAGTGGTGTGCCCTCTTGGAGTGTTGGATGCGATGGGGAAGGTTTGACTGGTTTGAAAAGGGTGTTTTGTTGGGGGGTAAAGTTTTTTGCGGGAGCCTGGGGGCTCCGGGGTATGTAGACCTTTGATTTTTTAAAACCCAGAGTTTACATTTGTATGTGATTTTGTTTTTTCTTTTATTTTTTGAAAAACATTTTTATGGGGTGTTTATATTATATGTATAGGGTGAGGATATGTTTACATATTCGAATCTGATGTAGCTTTTTTCCTTTGTATACGTTTTTTTTTTTGTTTGAAGGGGAAATTATGGACTATGCAGAGAATATATGGTATTTATGGGGTTTTATATACCCTTTTTTGTAGGGAAAGGGTTTTTTAATTTGAGTTTAATCGGTAACATTAACTTTGTGTGTGTGTGGTGTGTTTGTGGGAACCAAAGTTTAGGTTGTTTATTAGTGGATGAATATATTTTTGTTTATTTGGTGATAGTCATTTGAGTTTTATTCTATGTATATCCCGTTTGTTCTTACGAACACATGTGCACATAGGTATGTGTGTATGTATGCGTATTTATATACAAAAATTTTATTGATTGTAGGGATTATTCCCCAAAGTTTTATAATGACTCCCACGTTTTTTTTTGTGTCCGATGTTTTTTTTTTTAAATAGGTTTGGTTTATTTTAGTAGAAATTTTTTTATATCAAAAGGGGTTAAAATGTATTTGTTTTTTGTGTATGTACGAATTGTCTGCCACGGTTGTTGTTTGCTAATTGCGGCTTGTGTTTTTTTTATTTGGTTTTGTTATGTTGCTTTCAAAAAAAAAAAAAAAAGTATTTGTCTTGTGTTTTAAGTTTAATAAACAATATAATGAGTGTGCAACGAATTTGGTTATATGGAATGTCTTTGATATAAGTTTCATTTTAATGTAAATAAGTGGACATTCTGAGGTAAAATTGCCCTTTTTTGTTATAAGATATGGCTGTATTTTATGGATATAAAAAACCCACCTGTTGTTAGGTGTGGGTGGTTTTGTTACATGTATGTTGGTGTGCTGGTTGGGATTTTTTGGGGGGGGAATCAAGCATTTGCGTTGAACGTGTTTTTTTTTATGTATAAGTTTAGTGTTGGGATAAGGAATGAGGGGGTTTTGTTTTTTTTTATTTAAGGATACGTTTTTTTTTATGTACCTAAATATAGATATTGTATGATGTGCATTGTGTTTTTTTAATAAAATATAAAAAAAAACTCTGTGTTTTTGCAATAGGAAAATCTATAAAGGCCATTGTGCTACAGAGCAATTTTTCCTATCCCAAATTTTTTATGAAACCCTTTTTTTATCATTTAGTCACGCAAAAAAAAAACCCCATAAAAATAGGTGCTGAACCCTTCGTAACATGGGAATTATTTGTCAGCACTGTGGATTTGTTCAAGAAAAAAAGTTGAATATTAGGGGAAAAAAAAACAAAAAAAAGTAGACATATTGTGATTTGGATGGAAAAATAATTTTGTTTAGATTCTTTTCATGCATAATATATTATTATATATATATATATATATATATATTTTATATATATATATTATATATAAACATATATATAATATATTTTATATATTATATTATAAATTTTATATACAATTTTATATACATATATATATATATATATATTTTTTATATTATTATATTATATATTAATATATATATTAATATATAAATATATAAATATATATATATATTTATATTTATATATTTTATATTTTTATATATATATATATATATATATAAAAAT
>NC_069404.1:21323262-21340713 GCF_026875155.1 Cherax quadricarinatus
CCAACTTTTATAAAAATTTATTCATGCTGTCCAGCCCTCAGCTTTTGCCCCTGACGAGGATAAACCATCCACAGCATCGTTTGTTAAAATAGCAGCTTTTGGAGCAATCAAAGAACTAATGCCGCCTGCTTCCGTGTGTGCTTATGAGGCTAATCCTCCAACTGTGACGATGGAACCACTTACAGCCCTAAATCATGTACGTTTCTTGTGCCCCCAGGGTACTTTCCCATGTATCAAAAGTAATTTCACACCTATACCTCAGTCTGCACCACCTCTTGTTTGCGCCACAGCGACAATTCGTGGTCGTCAACCGTCTCAGCGATCACCAAGGACCAGTGTACAGAATCATTATAAACCTCGTAGTATTCACAGTACATTCAGTAACCATAGTCAGCGGACTTGTTACAACTGTGGTTTCCGTGGCCATATTGCAATTAATTGTCCTGATAATTACCCTAAGAGGCGTCGTGCTGATGATGAGTACCAGTCAGATCTTCCCTACTGTACTTATCATAGAATACATGGACATGACACATCTGAGTGCAATGCTCTCTACAACCTTCAGTACTCTAGGTCTTTCTGTGGCCGTTCCAACCGCAGAACCCGTAGAGGAAACAGACATCGTGGTTCTCAAACTAACCAGAACCAGGCTCATTCTTCCAATTCGGGGGAATTCGAGCGCCCCAGTCAAACCGTCCCATGGTGACAGTAGGTGATAATGAGTACACCATCCCCGTTCACAATTCCTTTGAAGCCTTAAGCAGTCTCGAGAATGACAATCCTGCTGATGATGTTGCTTCACATGTCTCTGACGTAGATGATTTTGGGGATGAAGTGGAACAAATCTTTGCTGATGACAATCCACCTTTTTGTTTGCACATAACTTCCAATGCAACCATAGGCCCTATAGTGCAAGCATCTGTTCATAATGCGCCCGTTCATTTGTTCATGGACTCTGGAGCGCAAGTCAATATTATCAGGTCTAGTTTGTTTAGGGATAAGCAGTTACGACATGTCCTTCTCGTAGAACCGACTCATGTGTCCTCCCTTAGTGGAGTAGCTGGTTCTCACCTGCGTGTCCGAGGTTGGACTTCCCTCACTTTTTCTATCCAAGGTAGAGACTTCACTGCATCCTTCCTTGTTGTCGACCAGATTACTTTCCCTGGTGACCTTCTACTGGGATTTGCTTCCATGCGAGACTTACGCATTGTGCTCGACCCTTATCGATGGCATGCCCATATCCGATATCTGCCACACTGCCGCAGAGTACGACATTCGAATGAAGTCCTTACAGGCCAGTGCATTTCCAGTAGCGTACCCAAGCGGTCAGACACTGATGATCCTGTCATTCCTGTCTGTGTTCCTGCAACTTCAGACTTGCAAGATAGTGTCCAGTTACCTCAAGTGTCCGAGGACGTTCTGACTACCTTGAGTGCTGAGCCTATCCCTGCAATGTCTGCTAGTTCAAGTAGTAGTTTCTCCACGGGGGACGCCCTTATCAGAAAACGATTACTTGCAACTAGTAATGCCATCTCTTGTTGATGTCACTTTGCCGTCTGCAGAAAAGACGTTTCTGTCGCAGCTAGTGCCCTCCTAGAGTGTTGTTTGTTGTTCCTTAGTTTTCCCAGATGGTGATAACGTTCTAGTTGACAGTGATTCCTGCAAAGTAAAAGGTCTATTTGTTGAACCATCCTTACATGTTGTAAGAGATAGTAAGATCCATTCTTCCTAGCTAACACTTCGGTCACAGTGTTCGTCTCAGAGCAAAAAACCAATCTTGTTTACCTTGTTCATATTCCCCTTACCCTGTTCAGGTAGAGGATGAGTTGTCACCTGCCAGTGGTCCCGGGGCTATTTCTACGGGGAGACCTCATCCCCTTCATTGAATCAATCTGTTCCACCAGTTTGAGGAGAAAGACTTAGCTCCCACTGACTTCCCAGATGAAGTCAAGCGTTTGTTGACCTGTTGAACAAACGTCCCTAAGGCCATTCTTAACAGGTGAGAAGATGGGTATAACGAACTTATTGTCCCATCGTATCCACTTGAACCTCGGTACTAGACCTATCTATATACCTGCATACAGAATGCCTCATTCACAAGTTGCTGTCGCGAAGAATTGATCAATCAAATGTTGATGATGGAGTTATTTGGCACTAGAATTACCTTGGATTGTGCCCTTGATCCTTAGTACTAAGAAGGATTGGTACCTGGCGACCAGTGATTGATCTTTAGGAAGTTAAAATTGCGGAAAAATATTTCAGATCGCTTCCCACTTCCTGTAGCGGGTGATCTTTTACGTAACATCGGAGAAACAAAGTCTTTTCAACCTGGACTTGTTACAAGGGTTTTGGCAAGTCCCTCTTCACGAGGGACAGCCAAGAGCCTAACTGCATTCTCCACTCCTACAGGGTCATTATCAACTTCCTCTGTAAGGCTGTTTGGATTACGATCCTCCCGTATCACGTTCTCAAGGCTATGACTAAATATTTTAGAGGTCTCATAGGTAATGCATTATGGTGTATTTAGATGAGTAAATCTTAATGTAATGTATAAAGTCGTGGATACACACTTGAAAAAGGACTTGATGTAGCACTTGGTAAGCTTTGAAAGAAGCAATTTAAGATCAAACTGTCTAAATGTAAATTTTTCAGATCAGAAATTAAGTTTCTTGGTCAGTAGTCACTCTAGAGGGTTACGACGACCAAGTAATGTACTGCAGTACTAAATTTTTCCAAACTCCCAAAATGCTGATGCCATAGATCCTTTGTGGGCTTTAGCAGGTTATTATAGATCTTTCATTGCCAATTTTCTTCCTAGATGACCTCCTCTAATGAGTTGCTTAAGAAAGATTGGCTCCTTTTGTTTGGACTTCCGTCAGACAATGAGCTTCCAAAACTTCTAAAAGAAAAGCTAAACATCTGCCTCCAATTTTGAATTTCCTGATTTTTCTAAGCCCATCTATCTGACAACTGATGCTAGTTCAATTCGGCATAGGAGCGTATAGCTCAGGAAAGACTGATGGCAAGTACAATGCAGTTGCATTTGCTAGCCGAAGTCCTTACCAAAGCTGAACGTAATATACAGTAACTGAGCAAGAAGGTTTAGCATAGTATGGTCTTTAAAGCACTCCGAGACATTATTTATCAGTACTCTGTTCATGTCTTGACAGACCATGCTCCACTGATACCTTTGTTCCAGAACAAACAACCTACTGGAAGGTTAGCCAGATGGACCTTGACTATTCAAGAGTTCAATTCCCACCTTTGAACACTTACCTGGCAAGTCAAATGTAGTCGCAGATGCCTTATCGCGACCGTTAGTATAGTAATGCAAGACCCTCCATTTAGTGCTGAAGATGTAAAGAATGACTCAACGAAAACAGATCCATGTGGTTTGGTGTGATTCGATTTCCTGCTCCCGGACGATCTATTCGGACTGTGAAGCCACCAGCACCCATCAGTGACTTCTGTCATGAACAAGAATTACTTATCGAGCAGCCGGAGTTGGTTGGGTATCCTAGCAGAAGAGTTTACCAGTTAGTAATTTCCACAGTCACTAGATGAATGTAGCCTTACTGCTAGTTCACGTGTACCAGGTGTTGCGCACCCTGGTTGGATCGCCTTCAGTAAACAAGCCCAGATTGAAATACTTTTGGCCCTCGTTCATGGCAAACTGATATTTCTGAGTATGTTAAGAAATGTAGTCGTCTGCTTGAAATAAAGGTAATGGCTAATGGTCCTAATCCAATCCAAGTGTATCAACCACTAACGAACTTGGGAGAAGAGTTGCGTAGATTTGTTAACTAAATTTCCATGTTCCCTCCAGGGCTACAATCATCTTTGTGTTATGGTAGACCAGTTCACCAGATATGTGAGTTGTCTCTGGTTGCAGATAAGACTGCGAGACAGTAGTAAAGCGTTTAAAGAAGCATTATCTGCAGGCATACCACCCCTAAGTTCCCTAGTACAGATTATGGAGGTGAATTCTTTAATGAGATTCTTGAAAATTTGTGTAACTTGTTAACAGATCTCTATTCCACCATTGATCCTAATCATCCTGCCAGCAATGGGTTAGCAAAACGAACAATAAGAAAGTACTTGATGTCTTGAGTGCCATTCTCAATCCCAACAGTGAAACTTGGGATGAAGTTATACACTGATGTGCAGTCTGTGCTATAAATTCTGCTTACAATGTTTCTATAGGTGACACTCCACATTATGCATTGTATTGTGTAGATAAACGTTTGCCTTATGAGTTGCTATATTCTAATCCGAAACCAAGATTACAACATGATGATTTCATAGCAAACTCGTAACCAGTTTAGCTCAAAGTGTCTTTAGAAGAATCGTGATGTGAACCAACTTCATACATCAACGCAGAATTTACAAGAGTCGCAAACCTCGAGCAACCATCCAAAATCAAGTACATTCGAGAGATTGCAGGACTAACTTTAACAAAACGTCTGCAATGCCTAAGCTTGATCAAAAGTTTGTTGGACTTATCGAGTAGTTGAACATATCACTGTAATAAGTATAAGGTTATCTCCCAATACCTGGTCAGACTCAAGAATCGGCATTAGATCATATGAAGTTAGTATGTGATGATAATGATGTTCCACCCCAGACTAATGTGACAGACTCCGACAATCCTCCTGATCCTGTACTCTCTACCTCTGATTCAGTCAGGACGATCAACCTGAATGTTTCGTTATCCCTACGTAAACGACAGGTATTGATAAATCCTCAAGTATCATTTGTAACTTCCAATTCAGATTTGCCTCAAAATAAGCATGTGTTAGCCAGTGCAACAAAGTTTAGATCCTACAGAGATGACACCCATTCTGCATATGTCAATTCTCCCTAGCAGAGTTGGGGTTTAAATGTAAATAACCTGTATAGATGAATAATTACAGATCGCTTATCAGTATTCAAGAATTTTTTTTTTATGTTCACGTTCTCTCCGAATTCTGAGAGATAACAGTCTTGATTGAGTGCACCGAATCTGCCTTTCTGCTAAACACTATTTCTTTGTATATTATTCTTCCTCAGAATCCGTAGATCCACATTGGATACAGACTCGATCGATCAAATTTTTTTTTTCACTTTTTTGTGTAATCCAACATGAGTTTCATTCGATGGAGTTTGTGCTATATTATACCTTGTAATTGCATTACAATTTTATTACCAGTTTCAATTATGTAGCTTCATTAAATATCTCACTATGTAAGTTATAATGTTTCAATTGTTGTGTACTTTGACATTGTTATAGAATCAGCACATCCGTACACCTGCCGTCTCTAGTTTGTATTAATTGTATGTCGGGCGACATAAGTTAGCGTCGCCGAGCTCTCAGTAGCAGTACCAGTTCTTGGTAACCAGTTACCAGTAACCAGTGTACCAGTAGATGACTCACTACCAATAGCGTGTGATCATTGACTGTATTCATATTGCTGCTGACCATAGCAGAATTCAAACACCCTCACCCGTAGGCATATGGGTCAGGTCGTAGTAGGCTAGCAGAAGAGAGGACAGGTCGGTGTAGGCGCTTTTCCATACCTTTCTGTTTTATATTATACTGTACTACCAGCCTACGTGAGTATTCTTACCCAATTCACGTATTGGAAAACCAACATGGACAATGCATCACCACCTAACTCACTTGTGTGCGTGTTCTACAGTCACCAAGACATCACCCACCTAACATCACTGGGGAGGTGTCCCCAGTCACCCAGCGTCACCACCTAACATCACTTGGGGATGTTCACCAGTCACCAAGAATCAACCTAACATCACTTGTGCGAACGTGTTTCCCCAGTCACCACGCATCCACCACCTAACATCACTTCTGGGAGGCTCCCCAGTCACCAACATCACACCTAGACTAACTTGTGGGAGTGTTCCCCAGTCATCCAAGCATCACACCAAACATCACTTGTGGGGGAGTGTTTCCGGTCACCAAGATCAACCTAACATTACTTGTGGAATGTTCCCCAGTCTCCAAGCATCACACCTAACATAATTGTGGGAGTGTTCACCCAGTCACCAAGCATCCAACCTAACATCACTTATGGGACAGTGGTTCCCAATCACCAGCATCACTCCTAACATCCACTTTGGGAGTTGTTCCCCATTCACCAAGCATCAAACCTAACATCACTTCTGGGAGGACCGAGTGTTTCCCCAGTCACCAAGAATCACACCTAACATTCACTTGTGGGGAGTGTTTGCCAGTCACCCCGCGATCACCACCTAGTTTCACCTTGTGGGAGTGTTCCCAAGTCCCAAGCATCTTTCACCTAACATCACTTGTGGGGGAGTGTCCCAAGTCACAAGATCACACGACATTATTGTGGGAGTGTTCCCGTCACCAAGCATCACACCTAACTTCAACTTCTGGAGTGTTCCCATTCACCAAGCATCACACCTAACATCATTCGGAGTGTTCCCCAGTCACACAAGGAATCACACCAACATCACTTGTGGGGAGTGTTTCCCCAGTCACCCCGTATCATCACCTAGTATCACTTGTGGGAGTGTTCCCAGTCAACCAAGGGCATCACACCTAACATGCTTTTGAGGAGTGTTCCCCAGTCACCAAGCATCATCACCTAACATCACTTGTGGGAGTGTTCCCCAGTCACCAAGCATCATCACCTAACATCACTTGTGGGAGTGTTCCCAAGTCACCAAGCATCACCACCTAACATCACTTGTGGGAGTGTTCCCCAGTCACCTATAGCATCACTCACCAAACATCACTTGTGGGAGCGTTCCCATGTCACAAGCATCACCTCCTAAAATCAACTTGTGGGGAGTGTTCCCCAGCACCAAGCATCAACCTAACATCACTTTTGGGATGTGTTCCCCAATCACCATGCAATCACACCTCAAATCATCTTGTGGGAGTGTTCCCAAGTCACCAAGCATCACACCAAACATCAGTTGTGGAGTGTTCCCCAGTCACCAAGCATCACCCCTTAAGCACTTGTGGGAGTGTTCCCACGTCACCACGCATCACACCAAACATCAGTTGTGGGAGTGTTCCCTGTCACCAAGCATCACCACTAACATCATATTGGGAAGTGTTCCCAATCACCAAGCATCACCACCCTATCATCATTGTGGGAGTGTTCCCCTGTCAACCAAGCATCACACCAACTCAGTTGTGGGCAGTGTTCCCCAGTCACCAAGCATCACCTCCTAAAACATCACTTGTTGGAGTGTTCCCAGTCACCAAGCATCACCACTAACATCACTTTGTGGGAGTGTTCCAAGTCACCAAGCAATAATCAACTAACATCACTTGTGAGAGTGTTCCCCAGTCACCAAGCTTTCATCACCTAACATCATTGTGAAGTGTTCCAAGTCACCAAGCATCATTCACCTTACATCACTTGGGGAGTGTTCCCCAGTCACCAAGCATCACCACCTATCATCCATTGTAGGAGGTTCCCGGTCACAGGCATCACACCGGAAACATCACTTGTGGGAGTGCTCCCCAGTCACCAAGCATCATCACCTAACATCACTTGTGGGAGTGTTCCCCAGTCACCAAGCATCATCACCTAACATCACTTGTGGGAGTGTTCCCCAGTCACCAAGCATCCCCACCTAACATCTCTTGTTGGAGTGTTCCCCAGTCACCAAGCATCACACCTAACATCACTTCTCTGAGTGTTCCCCAGTCACCAAGCATCACACCTAACATCACTTGTGGGAGTGTTCCCCAGTCACCACGCGTCACATTAACATCATTGTGGGGAATGTGCCACAGTCACCCCCAAGGCTTCACAACTAACATCACTTAGTGCGAGGTTCCCAGTCACCACGCATCACCACCTAACCATCACTTCTGAGAGTGCTCCCCAGTCACCCAAATCACACCTTTATCACTTGTTGGGAATGGTTCCAGTCACCAAGCATCACACCAAACATCACTTGTGGGAGTGTTCCCCAGTCACCAAGCATCACACCTAACATTACTTGTGGGAGTGTTCCCCAGTCACCAAGCATCACACCTAACATCACTTGTGGAGTCTTCCAGTCACCAAGCATCACACCTAACATCCACGTATGGGAGTGGTTCCAATCACCAAGCATCACACCTAACTCATTATGGGAGTGTTCCCAATCACCAAGCAATCACACCTAAATCACTTTGGGAGTGTTTCCCCAGTCACAAGAATCACACCTAACATCACTTGTGGGAGTGTTGTCCAGTCACCCCGCATCACCACCTAGTATCACTTGTGGGAGGTGTTCCCCGACCCCTTCCCCACTAACATACTTGTGGGAGTGTTCCCCAGTCACCAAGCATCTTCCCCTAACATCACTTGTGGGAGTGTTCCCAAGTCACCAAGCATCACACCTAACATTACTTGTGGTAGTGTTCCCCAGTCACCAAGCATCACACCTAACATCACTTCTTGGGGAGTGTTCCCCTTCTTCACCAAGCTTCACACCTTAACATCAATTCTGGGAGTGTTCCCCAGTCACCAAGAATCACACCTAACATCACTTGTGGGAGTGTTTCCCAGTCACCCCGCATCACCACCTAGTATCATTTGTGGGAGTGTTCCCCAGTCACCAAGCATCACACCTAACATGACTTGTGGGAGTGTTCCCCAGTCACCAAGCATCATCACCTAACATCACTTGTGGGAGTGTTTCCCAGTCACCACGCATCATCACCTAATGCTTCACTTGTGGGAGGTGTTCCAAGTCACCAAGCAATCACCACCTAACATCAATTGTGGGGAGTGTTCCCAGTCACAAGCGATCACCCAACACTAACATCACTTTTGGGAGTGTTCCCAAATCACCAAGCATCACAACCTAAACATCACTTATGGGAGTGTTCCCCAGTCACCAAGCATACACAAACATCAGTGTGGAGTGTTGCCAAAGTCACAAGCATCCACCACCTAAACATTCCTTGTGGGAGTGTTCGCCAGTCTCCATGCATCCCCACCTAACATCACTTGCGGGAAAGTGTTCCCAAGTCACCAAGTATCCAACACAAACTTCACTTGTTGGAAGCGTTCCCATGTCACCAAGCATCACCTCCTAATCATGTGGGAGTGTTCACCAGTCATCAAGATCACCAGCTAACTTCACTTTGGGAGTGTCCAAAGTTCACCAAGCTATCATCACCTCACTCAATTGTGGGGAGTGTTCCCCAGTCACCAAGCTTCTAACCCCCCCCCCCCCCCCCCCCCCCCCCCCCCCCCCCCACTCCCCCACCCCCCCTCCCCACCCATTCCCCCCCTCATTTCGCGCCCGAGTTTTCCCCAGTCACCAAGCATCACACCTAACATCATTGTAGGGCATTCTCGGGTCACCAAAGCATCACACCGAACATCACTTGTGGGAAGTGCATCCCTGTCACCAAGCATCATCACTAAACATTCACTTGTGGAGAGTGTTCCCCAGTCACCAAGCATCATCACCTAACATCACTTGTGGGAGTTGTTCCCTAGTACAACGCATCCCCACCTAACACTCTTGTTTGGTGTGTTCCCAGTCACAAGCATCACACCTAACACCATTGTTGGGAGTGTTCCCAGTCACCAAGCATCACCACCTAACATCACTTCTCTGGTGTTCCCAGTCACACGCATCACACCTAAATACACTTGTGGGAGTGTTCCCAGTCACAAAGCCATCATCACTTAACATCACTTGTAAGAGTGTTCCCCAGTCACCAAGCATCGTCACCTATCATCAATTGTGAGAGTGTTCCCAGTCACCACAGAATCATCACCATAACATCACTTGTGGGAGTGCTCCAATTCACCAAGCATCATCACCTAACTTCACTTGTTAGGATGCTTTCCCCAGTCACCATGCATCACCACCTAACTTCCCTTGTTGGTGTGCTCCCAGTCAACCAAGCATCCACCTAAATTCTTGTGGGAGTGTTTCAGCCACAAGCATCTACACCTAACATCACTGTGGGGAGTGTTCCCCAGTCACCAAGCATTACACCTAACATCACTTGTGGGAGTGTTCCCCAGTCACAAAGCATCATCACCTAACATCACTTGTAAGAGTGTTCCCAGTCACCAAGCAATCAATCACCTATCATCGCTTGTGAGAGTGTTCCCCAGTCACCAAGCATCACACCTAACATCACTTATGGGAGTGGTTCCCAATCACCAAGCATCACACCTAACATCACTTCTGGGAGTGTTCCCCATTCACCAAGCATCACACCTAACATCACTTCTGGGAGTGTTCCCCAGTCACAGAATCACACCTAACATCCACTTGTGCGGGAGTGTTTTCCCAGTCACCCCGCATCACCACCTAGTATCACTTGTGGGAGTGTTCCCCAGTCACCAAGCATCACACCTAACATGACTTGTGGGAGTGTTCCCCAGTCACCAAGCATCTTCCCCTAACATCACTTGTGGGAGTGTTCCCAAGTCACCAAGCATTACACCTAACATTACTGTGGAGTGTTCCCAGTCACAAGCATCACACCTAACATCCACTTCTGGGAGTGTTCCCATTCACCTAGCATCACACTCCTACATCAATTCTGGAGTTGTTCCCCAGTCACAAGATACACCTAACATCACTTGTGGGAGTGTTTCCCAGTCACCCGCATCAACCACCTAGTATCATTTGTGGGAGTGTTCCCAGTTCACCAAGGCATCACACCTAACATGACTTGTGGGATGGGAGTGTTCCCCAGTCACTCAAGCATCATCAACTAACATCCACTTGTGGGAGTTGTTCCCCCAGTCACCACGCATCATCAACTAACATCACTTGTGGGAGTGTTCCCAAGTCCCCCAAGCGATCACCACCTAACTCAATTGTGGAGTGTTTCCCCAGTCACAAGCATCACACCGAAACATCTCTTTGGGAGTGTTCCCCAATCACCAAGCATCACCACCTAACATCACTTATGGGAGTGTTCCCCAGTCACCAAGCATAACACCAAACATCAGTTGTGGGAGTGTTGCCAAGTCACCAAGCATCACCACCTAACATCACTTGTGGGAGTGATCGCAGTCCCATCAAGCATCCCCCACCTAACATCACTTGCGGGAGTGTTCCCCAGTCACCAAGTATCACACCAAACATCACTTGTGGGAGCGTTCCCATGTCACCAAGCATCACCTCCTAACATCACTTGTGGGAGTGTTCCCCAGTCATCAAGCATCACCAGCTAACATCACTTGTGGGAGTGTTCCCAAGTCACCAAGCATCATCACCTAACATCACTTGTGGGAGTGTTCCCCAGTCACCAAGCTTCATCACCTAACATCACTTGTTGGAGTTTTCCCCAGTCACCAAGCATCACCACCTAACATCACTTGTAGGAGCGTTCCCCGGTCACCAAGCATCACACCGAAATCATTGTGGGAGTGCTCCCATGTCACCAACGCCCTCATCACCAACATCACTTGTGGGAGTGTTCCCCAGTCACAAGCATCATCACCTACATCACTTGTGGTGTTGTTTCCCCAGGTCACCACGCATCCCCACCTAACATCTCTTGTTGGAGTGTTCCCCAGTCACCAAGCATCACACCTAACACCACTTGTGGGAGTGTTCCCCAGTCACCAAGCATCACCACCTAACATCACTTCTCTGAGTGTTCCCCAGTCACAAGCATCTCACCTAACATCACTTGTGGGAGTGTTCCCCAGTCACAAAGCATCATCACTTAACATCACTTGTAAGAGTGTTCCCCAGTCACCAAGCATCGTCACCTATCATCAATTGTGAGAGTGTTCCCCAGTCACCAAGCATCATCACCTAACATCACTTGTGGGAGTGCTCCCCATTCACCAAGCATCATCACCTTACAGCACTTGTAGGAGTGGCTCCCCAGTCACATGCAATCACGCCACCTAAAATCACTTGCCTACTGGGGTGCTCCCAGTCAACAAGATCCCCACTAATACATTCTTGTGGGAGTGTTTTCCAGCCCACAGCATCATCACTAACATACTTGTGGGAGTGTTCCCAGTCACCAAGCATTTACACCTAACATCACTTGTGGGCGAGACTTCAGTGTTCCCAGTCACAAAGCATTCATCACCTAACATCACTTGTAAGGAGTGGTTCCCAGTCACCAAAGCATCATCACCTATCATCGCTTGTGAGGAGTGATTCCCCAGTCACCAAGCATCATCACCTAACATCACTTTTTGGTGTGATCCCCATTCAAAAGCACATCACCTAAATCACTTTGTGGGAGTGCTCCCCAGTCACCATGCATTCACCACCTAACATTCACTATGGGAAAGTGCTCCCCAGTACCAAGCATCACAACCTAACATCACTTGTGGGGTGCTCCATAGTCACAACGCATCACCACTAATCATTTGTGGGTGTGTTCCCCAGTCACCAAGCATCACGCCATAAACATCACTTGTGGAGTGTTCCCAGTCACCAAGCTTCACCACCTAACATCACTTGTGGGAGTGTTTCCCAGTCACCAAACATTATCACCTAACATCACTTGTGGGAGTGGTTCACCAGTCACCCACGCATCATCACCTAACATTCACTTTGTGGGGAGGTTCCCCAGTCACAGCTTCATCACCCTAACATCACTTGTGGAGTGTTCCCCAGTCACCAAAGCATCATCACCTTACATCACTTGGGGAGTTGTTCCCCAGTCACAAGTATCACACCTAACATCATCTTGTGAGAGAGTTCCCGTCACCAAGCATCATCACCTAACATCACTTGTGAGAGTGTTCCCAGGCACCAAGGATCTCCACCTACACATCACTTGTGGGGTGTTCCACCATTCACCAAGCATCACAACTACATCACATTGTGGGGATAGGTGTTCCCAGTCACAAGCATCTCCAACTAACATCACTTGTGGGGTTTTCCCAGTCACCAAGCCTCATCACCTAACATCACTTGTGGGAGTGTTCCCAGTCACAAAGCATATCAACTAACTCACTTGTGGGAGCAGTGTTCCCAGTCACAAGTATCACACCTAACATCACTTGTGAGAGTGTTCCCCAGTCACCAAGCATCATCACCTAACATCACTTGTGAGAGTGTTCCCCAGTCACCAAGCATCACCAACCTAACATCCCAACCCTTTTGTGGGAGTGTTCCCCAGTCACGAGCATCAACCACCTAACATCATTGTAGGAGTGTTCCCCAGTCACCAAGCATCACCACCTAACATCACTTGTGGGAGTGTTCCCCAGTCACCAAGCATCATCACCTAACATCACTTGTGGAAGTGTTCTCAGTCACAAGCATCACCACTTAACATCACTCTGGCGGGAGTGTTCCCAGTCACCAAGCATCATCACACTAACATCACTTGTTGGAGTTGTTCCCCATCACCAAGAATCACACCTAACATCACTTGTGGGGAGTGTTCCCCTCTCAAAAGATTCATCACCTAACATCACTGTTGAGTGTTCCCCCAGTCACCACGCATCACCAACTAACATCACTTGTGAGAGTGTTCCCCAGTCACAAAGCATCATCACCTAACATCACTTGTGGGAGTGTTCCACAGTCACCAAGTATCACACCTAAGATCACTTGTGAGAGTGTTCCCCAGTCACCAAGCATCATCACCTAACATCACTTGTTGGAGTGTTTCCCCAGGTCATCATGCATCAACACCTCTAACATCACTTGTTGAGAGTTGTTCCCCAGTCACTAAGCATCATCACCTAAAACATCACTTGTGGGAGGTGTTCCCCAGTCACAAGCATCTCCACCTAAATCACTTGTGGGGAGTGTTCCCCAGTCACAAGATCATCAAATAACATCCACATGTAGGGAGTTGTGCCCCCAGTCACCATGCAATCCACCACCTAACATCACAGTGGGAGTGTTCCCCAGTCACCAAGCATCACCACCTAACATCACTTGTGGGAGTGTTCCCCAGTCACCAAGCATAACACCAAACATCAGTTGTGGGAGTGTTCCCAGTCACCAGCTTTCACCACCTAAACGAACACTTGTGGGAGAGTGTTCCCAAGTCTCCAAGCATCACCACCTAACATTCAGTTCTGGTGAAACAAAAATATATGTTTGAAGGAAGGCTTTCTGTTGCGGTACCATGGTCACTCCAGATGTTACCATGGTCCCAGGACCATAATTTTACCATGGTCCCAGGACCAAAATGTTACAATGGTCCCAGAACGAAAATGTTACAATGTTTCCAGTAAAAATGTATCAAAGTTTTGCATTTTTTTGCCTTTCTCCACAACTTAACGGCATCATACAACTTTCTTGATTATCAAGCTTCAATCAGCACTGATCAAGACAAATCAAAACTTAAAAAAAAAAAATTTTTTTGTGCAAAATATACTTTTTTCTATGTTTTATGTATATTATTTAGAACACTAACGTAAATGAGACATATACTGAATATTCCGATATACTGGAATTGATCAATACCTGGAGTATGTCTCGTAGATCATCGCCCCAGACTAGGCCTAACATACATGTATGTTAACTCTTTAGGAGAAAAGCTATGGACTCAGACATAGATGTGAGTGTCTGCGTCCGGCTCTGATACACAGTGTGCTTGGCGCCACGCTCACTACATCACTAAACAACACAGAGACATATTGAAGCCAAATATATTATACACACAGTACAATAAACTCACAAAACATCAAGACTGGCACTTGTTAAACACATTAAGTTGTTGTGAAACGAAAATTACTAAACTACGATGTAATGACGGATATTTACTCGGGACTATCTTATTAGAGAATGTCAGATCATGGTCGATGTGTATCAATACTATAGAGATTACTTAACATGAAGATGGTTGGTGTGCCTGATACTGCTTTATGGCGTTTTTCAGCATCTATTAACTCTTAAACTCCTAACTTCCATCAAACCTAAAACAGCCACCCTATGTAGCATAATTATTTTTATTATTATTAACACACTGGCGATTCCCACCATGGCAGTGTGGCACAGAAAAAGAAAAAATTTCACATCATCCCTCCATCACTTGCCTTGCCAGAAGGGTGCTTTACACTACAGTTTTAAAACTGCACATTAACACCCTCTTCAGAGTGCAGGCACTGTACTTCTCATCTTCAGGGGAACTTCAAGTCCGGCCTGCCGTTTTCCTGAATCCCTTCATAAAAGTTACTTTGCTACACTCTAACCGCACGTAAGTTTTAAAACCATTTGTCCCATTCCCTATCAAACACGCTAAAAGCATGCTGTGGAAGCCCAAGCCCCCGCACCAAAACCTCCTTTCCCCCCTCCCCCAACCCTTTTCCCCTAGGCCGCCCCCCCCCGCCTTCCTTCCATAAAACTGATACATCTTGAAGTCATTCTGTATCGCTCCATTTCTCCACATGTCCAAACCCACCCAAAAAACCCTTCCTCACCTCTGGACAACAGTTTTGGAAAACCCCACCCCTCCCCAAATTTCCCAAACTACGAATTTTGCATTATATTCACCCACACTTTTTCCTCGACGACATCCCCACTGCCTCACCCCTTCTCCTCCTCAACATTCATCACCCATGTTTTTCACCCTTAAAGAGGTTGGTAAAACTATACTCCTCTTTCCCCCTCTTTGCTTCCCAAAAAATTCTTGTCTCCACAAACCTAAGTGACCGGTCCCCTTTTTTCCCCTCATCAATTTATGATTTACCTCATCTTTATAACCATCCCCTACACTCCTCCCAAATCTGAATACATTCACCTCCTCCCTACTCTCTTCCCAATCTGATATCCAATCTTTCATCACCTAATCTTTTTTTTACCTTTAACCTTCTCTTTCCCATATTCACTTTTAATTTTCTTCTTTTGCATACCTACCAAATTCATCCACAAACCTCTGCAACTTCTCTTCAGAATCTCCCAAGAGCACAGTGTCATCAGCAAAGAGCAACTGTGACAACTCCCACTTTATGTGTGATTCTTTATCTTTTAACTCCACGCTCTTGCCAAGACCCTCGCATTTACTTCTCTTACAACCCCATCTATAAATATATTAAACAACCACGGTGACATCACACATCCTTGTCTAAGGCCTACTTTTACTGGGAAATAATCTCCCTCTTTCCTACATACTCTAACTTGAGCCTCACTATCCTCGTAAAAACTTCTTCACTGCTTTCAGTAACCTACTTCCTACACCATACACCTGCAACATCTGCACATTGCCCCCTATCTACCCTGTCATACGCCTTTTCCAAATCCATAAATGCCACAAAAACCTCTTTAGCCTTATCTAAATACTGTTCACTTATATGTTTCACTGTAAATACTTGGTCTACACACCCCCTACCTTTCCTAAAGCCTCCTTGTTCATCTGTTATCCTATTCTCCGTCTTACTCTTAATTCTTTCAATAATAACTCTACCATAAACTTTACCAGTATACTCAACAGACTTATCTCCCTATAGTTTTTGCATTCTCTTTTGTCCCTTTGCCTTTATACAAAGGAACTATGCATGCTCTCTGCCAATCCCTAGGTACTTACCCTCTTCCATACATTTATTAAATAATAGTACCAACCACTCCAAAACTATATCCCCACCTGCTTTAACATTTCTATCTTTATCCCATCAATTCCAGCTGCCTTACCCCCTTTCATTTTACCTACTGCCTCACAAACTTCCCCACACTCACAACTGGCTCTTCCTCACTCCTACAAGATGTTATTCCTCCTTGCCTATATACGAAATCACAGCTTCCCTATCTTAATCAACATTTAACTATTCTCAAAATATCCTTCCATTTTCCAATACCTCTAACTCTCCATTTAATAACTCTCTTCTCCTATTTTTAAGTGACAAATTCATTTGTTCTCTAGGCTTCCTTAACTTGTTAATCCCACTCCAAAAATTTTTCTTATTTTCAACATAATTTGTTGATAAACATCTCACCCACTCTCTCATTTGCTCTCTTTTACATTGCTTCACAACTCTCTTAACCTCTTCTCTTTTCTCCATATACTCTTCCCTCCTTGCATCACTTCTACTTTGTAAAAACTCTCATATGCTAACTTTTCTCCTTACTACTCTCTTTACATCATCATTCCACCAATTGCTCCTCTTCCTCCTGCACCCACTTTCCTGTAACCACAAACTCCTGCTGAACACTCTAACACTACATTTTTAAACCTACCCCATACCTCTTCGACCCCATTGCCTATGCTCTCATCAGCCTATCTATCCCCAATAGCTGTATATATCTTACCCTAACTGCTCCTCTTTTAGTTTATAAACCTTCACCTCTCTCTTCCCAGATGCTTCTATTCTCCTTGTATCCCATCATACCTTTTACTCTCAGTGTAGCTATAACTAAAAAGTGATCTGATATATCTGTAGCCCCTCTATAAACATGTACATCCTGAAGTCTACTCAACAGTCTTTTATCTACCAATACATATCCAACAAACTACTGTCATTTCGCCCCACAACATATCTTTTATACTTATTTTTCCCTTTTTTTTAAAATATGTAT
>NC_069404.1:21341213-21434817 GCF_026875155.1 Cherax quadricarinatus
TTTTATTTTGTTTTTCCACAGAAAAGTGTTGTTTTGTCACGTAATTTTTTTTCGCTCACTTAATTTTGGTTCTGATATGTTGTTGTGTTCTGCATCCTGAATGTTCAAATTTTTTTTTGTTCTTTTTTAGCACCTTTTATTTTTCATTTTTTCACTGAACAAATTCACTCTTAGTGCTTTTTTTAAGTTCTTTTTTTAAAGTAAATTGTTCTTTTTTTTGTTAAGTGCTGCTTGATTGCAGTTAAGATTAAAGTGTTCCCTCAATCTTTCCTTGATAATAATTTTTCTTTTCTTGAAAACATTTTTTCTTGTGTGTGAATTTTTTTTTTATTGTTGCACTTTACTCATTTTGCAATAATTTTTGTGCAAACATTGTGTTTCATTAAAAATTTTCTTGCAGAAATTTTAAGTATTGTTGTCAATAATCTTGATTAGCAATTGTTATTTGCAGTATTGCTACAGTTTATTTCAGTGCATTTCTTATTCTTTGTTCTGTGCAAAAATATTTTAATTCTTTCTGTGCCATTTTATTTTTTTTCCCTTTTTTAGTGATTTTTTCCCAGTTTTTTTTTGTTTGCACAAGATTTATTGAGTCCATTTTAAAACATTTTTTTTTGATTGATTCACATTTTATTGTTGAATTTCCCTATTGCATTGAAAGTTAAGACAACTCACTGTGCCATTCATTCAATTTCAAGTAAAAGTTGAGCAAATTAATTGAGTAAAGTACAAGTTCTCTTGATTTTCAAAGTGTTGTTTGTTCAGTTGAGTATTTTCTTGTGACTGTGAGTTCCTTTGCTTTCGTGTATCCTGTCAATTTTTAATTCTTATGCAGAATAGTTTAAGCATTTTCTTTCCATTTAAGTTCACTGTGTTGTGTGTTCCTCAGTTACATTTTCCTTTATTCTTTCATTTTTTTTTTTTTTGCCTTATGCCCTTGAGTAAGTTCCCTGAGAACATGTCCCAGTCCCCCTTTTGAAGTACTTAGTGTATCATTCCAGTCAAAGTCAATATGAATCAGTCCACCCGTACCAACATTCCTTTCCCGACTGAAAGACAATACCTAGCCCTTAGCAATGTGTTTTTTTCTCACAGCTTGTATCTGGATTTGTTAAAGTGCTGCAAAAAAAGGGAAATTCAGATTAAGTTCCTATAGATCCGTGAATTACTTATTAACGTAGCAAACGGTCAGGCACTAGTAACTCTGTCACTCCATCTGTGTTCCACCTACACTTTCAGACTTGCAGGATAGTGTTCCATTGCCTCAAGTGTCCGGGGACACTCAAAAACTGCTTTGTGTGCACAGCCTATCCCTGCAAAAAGACTGCTTGTTCGAGTAGTAGTTTTCCACAGGGGATTCCTTGTCAGAAAACGATTACTTTCAACTAGAATGCCATCTCTTGTTGATGTCACATGCCATGTGCAGAAAGACGTCCTGTTGCGGCTAGTGCTCCCACTAGAGTGTTGTTGTTGTTCCCTTTTGTTCCCGATGGTGACCCATCCTAGTTGACATAATCGTGCAATGTAAGAGTTTTTTTCGAGTAACTTTCACATTTGTTAATGTTTTTAAGTGAAGTTTCTTTATTTGAAACCTCGTGTCACTTTTTGGGACTCAGTTGAATATGAGCATTGTTTACCGGTTTATTTCTTTCCCTTGGGTTGCATGAGATGTAATCATTCTCCCTTTCTCGTTGCTGTTATAGCGTTTTTTTTTTTCAAAAGGGGTAGTCTCCTCCCTGAGTTTGTTCATTCCTCCAGTAAGAAAGAACCGATCCCTTGTGTTCGGTGATTCTATTCCTGCCCAGGAAGATCTTATTCTGACTGTAACCACCAGCACCCATTAAATGACTTTGTAATGAGCCAAGAATTACTGTATCGAACTGTCGATTTGAGTACTCCTAGCAGAAGAGTTAGTAATTCCACAGTCACTAGTGAATGCAGCTGTATCTTTTGTAGATACTTGTTCAGATCGTCCATGTAGTTGTATCTTTTGTAGATACCCCTTTCAGGCTGTCCTCAGTCAAGGCATGTGTTAGCCATTGCAGAGGAATTCTATCCTCCCAGAGATGAAAACCCATTCGCATATGTAACCTCACCCCTCGCAGAATTGGGTTTAAATGCGCATAGTCTGTATAACAGATTTTCCGAGATGAAGTAAATTTCATCTGTTTGTTATTAACTGATTAGTTTTTTCAGAATTTTTTTTTTCGTATTCACTTTCCCTTTTCCGTGTTCGAGAATTTGACAGTAATGATCTGAGTGCAACCAGTGCCTTTGCTGTTAATTTCACCTTGTATATATATAATTATTATATATATATATTTAAATTTATTTATCCTTCGAACCCGTAGAGTGCTTGAATACAGATCGATTGATCAATTCCATTCCATATTGTACAATAAATTTGTTCTTATAGTTTGTAATTGCATTACGTTAAAGTGATTAGTTAACACCATTATGTAAAACTCATTTTGTCAACATTCATTATGATACCATCCATTATTCTAAGTTATATATAAATTTTTGTTATTGTATAGAATCAGCCCAGAACCACCTGCCTGTTCAGCCTATAGGATAGTAGTGTATGTCGAGAAGACATACGTAACGTGACTGAGCTGTCAGCATAGTTGCTGAATCCCCTTACATTTGTTGTATAGATTAGCTGAGCATTATAGTATCATCCATGTGCTTTATATAGAAGATCCCTTAGGCCTGTGACTGTATGACATCATGGGATACAGCTTGAGTGTGAGGCGAGCTTACCTGGGCCTCAGTCAGCGTATAACATCCAGCTAGACAGTGACATGGCGGGCTGGACTCCATCTCCCATTATCACAGTCTGACAATATATATCGTTACCATCCATCTAGTGTGTCAAACCTTCAACCCTAAACTCTCCATTAAGAACCCCTCCGAAATCGGCGCAATTAAATCAATTTTACGCCCACACTGCTGTCACCAATTGTCATAGGGTTCTTAAGTAGATTTGGGGGTTGAAGGTAGACACACTAGTTGGATGGTAATGATATATATTGTCAACTGTGAAAAAGGGGAGATGGAGCCCAGCCTGCCATGTCACGCTTAGCTGGATGTTATACGCCGACTGAGGCCGGGGTAGCTCGCCTCACACTCAACTGTACCCGTGACGTCATACAGTCACAGGCCAAAAGGGATCTTCTATATAAGCACATGGATGATACTATAATGCACAGCAAATCTAACAACACATGTAAGGGGATTCAACAACTATGCTGACATATTGGTCAACAGAGTTAAATCAGAGGCTGCCACAGTGAAGACTCAGCTGCACAAGGCACAGTACTCGCCCCCATCTTGTTCCTTTATCCTCATATCAGACATAGACAGAGATAAAACCCACAGCACCCCTACATCCTTTGCAGATGAACTAGGCTCTGCAATGAGGCTGTCCACTATTGAGGACACGGTTAACCTCCTAGAAGATATAAACCAAGTTTTCCAATGGGCAACGGAAAACAATATGAGTTCAACGAGGACAAATTCCAAATACTCTGTTAAGGAAAATTGGAGGAGACAATAACTAAAACAGAGTATAAATACAAACTCTGGCCATACAATGAAGCAGAAAAATAATGTAGGGACCTGGGAGTAGTAATGTCTGAGGACTCACTCTCAAGGGTCACAACAGTGCCACAATCATAAATGCAAAGAAAATGATAGGATGGATAATGAGAACGTTCAAAACGAGAGATGCCAAGCCAATGATGATCCTTTTCAAATCACTTGTTCTCTCTAGGCTGGAATACTGCTGTACACTAACATCTCCTTCAAACAGGTGAAATTGCAGATCTAGAGAGTGTACAGAGAACCTTTACTGCACATATAAGTTCTATCAAACATCTTAACTACTGGGAACCCCTTGGAAGCACTTGACTTGTACTCGCTGGAACGCAGGAGAGGAAATATATCAAAAATCTACACTTTGGAAAATCCCTAGAAGGAATGGTCCCGAATCTGCACACAAAAAAAAACTCCCTACGAAAGTAAAAGACTGGGCAGGCAGCAAAATACCCACAATTAAAAGTAGGGTGCCATTGGTACACTAAGAAAAACACCATAAGTCCGGGCCCAAGACTGTTCAACAGCCAAACCACCAAGCATAAGGGGAATTACCAATAAGCCCCTGGCTGCCTTCAAGAGAGAGCTGGACAGATACCTAAAGTCATGCCGGGGCAGCCTGGCTGTGGTCGTATGTTGGACTATGTGCGGCCAGCAACAACAACCTGGGTTTACCCGGCCCTGATCCCCCGGGATTTCCTGATCGTGGACCGGGCCGCGGGGGCGTTTTTCCCCGAATAACCTCAAGGTAGACTCCAGGTATCACATTTTTCATTATTTTTCCTTTACCACCTGGTGGCTTGTGGTGCCTCTGCATGGTGCCTCAGATCAAGTTTTGTCTTCTTTCTTTCCTTTGGCCCCGTTTAATATTGGTGTACCTACTCCGAATGCCATACCTCTCTGGCAATTGTCTCTATATCTCCTTCAGCATGCTTATCTCATCTTCTAGGGTCTGTATCTTTGCTTCTGCAGCTTCAGCTTGCGACTACCACTTCTTTTTCTGCTTCCATCTTCTTCACTATTCTTGCAGTAAGGGAGTGGTTCAATGTGTGCTTGTGCATGTTGCTCTCCCTGCTCTCGTTGTCTTTTGCTGATTCGGTTCTTGTTTTCTCTTCCTAGCCCGCCGTGTGTATGTGTGTGTGTACTCACCTAATTGTACTCACCAGTTCTGTGGTGGATTATACTCACTGAAATGACCACCTTGTCCTCCCAAGACCCGAAGTGTACCTTTTTTTTCTATGTAATTTCCATCTGTTTTTACGAGCAGAGCAACCCCTCCTCCCCCTCTGCCCCTTCTATCTTTTCTCATGATCTGGTATCCTGGTGGGAAGATTGCATCTGTTATTGTCTTCGTGAGTTTTGTTTCTGTAACTGCTATGATGTCTGGGGACTTCTCATTGATTTTTTTCTTGCCATTCCTCATGTTACTCGTTAATTCATCCGCATTTATGTACCAAACCTTCAACTTCTGTTCTAATACTGTAACTGTGGTGCGGGGGGGGGGGGAACAGAGGGATCGGTGTGTGATGGTTGGTTTTTGGATTGTTCAGTTGCCTTGGGGTGTCGTGGCTGGAGTCCTTCTGCAGGTGTTTCTGGGGGTGTGCTTGTCGTTCCACTTGTTCCTGGGTTATTCTGCTCTCCTTTTTCATTTCCTCCCTTTTTTCCCTCCTTTCGTTTTTTGCACTCTTCTTTCAGTATCATCCTTTCTCCTGTTTTTCTGTCTCGATCGGGGGTACACACTCATGAACTCCTGTTTGCCTCTTAGCCGTGCTTTCTTCCTGCAAATCATGGTTGGGTTGATTCTGCCTTGAAAATTACTTTGAGAGGCCGATTCCTTTTCTTTGTGAACTACCCGATTCTCCGAGAATTTGCCACCTGGGTCATGGCTCCCTCGCCTATCACCTTCATGATACCTTCAATCGCTTTTTTCTCTTCCTTCTTTCTTTCATCATGAGTTTCCCCTTCAGTGTGTGTGTGTGTATGTGTGTGTGTGGTTTTGTGGTGTGTGTGTGTGTGTGTGTTTTTGTGTGTGTGTGGGGTGTGTGTGTTTTGTGTGGGGTTTTGTGTGTTTTTGTACTCACCTAGTACTCACCTAGTTGAGGTTGCAGGGGCCGAATCTCAGCTCCTCGCCCCGCCTCTTCACTGGTCGCTACTAGGTCACTCTCCCTGAACCGTGAGCTTTATCATACCTCTGCTTAAAGCTATGTATGGATCCTGCCTCCACTACATCGCTTCCCAAACTATTCAACTTCCTGACTACTCTGTGACTGAGAAATACTCCCTAACACCCTGTGTTTCATCTGTGTCTTCAACTTCCAACTGTGCCCCCCCATCTCTGGACATTCCTGTCTTTGTCCACCTCGCCAATTCCTCTCAGTATTTTGTATGCGTTATCATGTCCTCCCTATCTCTCCTGTCCTCCAGTGGTCGTCAGGCCCGATTTCCCTTAACCTCTCCCCGTAGGATATACCCTTAGCTCTGGGACTAGTCTTGTTGCAAACCTTTGCACTTTCTCAAGTTTCTTTATGTGCTTGGCTAGGTGTGTGTTCCGAACTGGTGCCGCATACTCCCAACATGGCCTAACGAAACCCGGGTTTGAAACAGGTCCTGAAACGATTCCTTTTTAAAGATGTCGGAATGCGTTCTGAGGTTTCCTAGGCGCTCATATTCTGTAGCAGTTTATTATTTGATGTGTGCCTCAGGAGAGGGGCCTGTGTTATACTCCTCCAAGATCTTTTCCTTGAGTAAGGTTTGTAGTCTCTGGCCCCCTAGACTGTACTCCGTCTGCGGTCTTCTTTGCCTTTATCCAATCTTCCAGGAGCCAATTGCTGGACCAGGACTGCAGCCTGTCCAGATCCCTTTGTATTCTGCCTGGTCTTCGACCAGGTGTGTGTATGTGGTGTACCGCGTTTGTACTAAAAGAACTCACCCAAATTTCCATTCTCTCCTTCTCGGCTTTTAAGTTCACATAACTGCAGTTTAAGAGAAAAAAGCAACAGACCCTTACTTAACACTCACATACTGACACAACTGGGGGGTAATGAGATTGAAATCACCAGGACAATCGGTATTTTTTTTGTAGCAGAGCAGGTTGTACGTGTGTTGAACTCTCGCGACGATCATATCTGGGAGAGTGAAGGAGAGGGAGGTGGAGAGAGGGAGGGAAAAGGAGGGAGAAGGAGGTGAAGGGAGGGAGGGGGAGAGAAGATTGAGGTGGGGGAGACAAAGGGAGAGAGAGCTCGGAATGTTGAGAGGGAGGTAGAGAGATAAAAGGGAGAGAAAGAAAGAAAGAGGGATAGAGGAAAAAAAGAGAAAGAGAGAAAGATAGACAGATAAAAGAGGGGAGAAAAAGATAGATAGATAGATAGAATAGAAATAGAGATAGAAAAGAGAGAGAGAGAAGAGGGGATAGAAGAGAGAGAGAGAGAGATGGGGGAGACTATTATTTTCTGCCTGTGTAATTTATGGAGGAAACAACCCAGTGTTCAACAAGCGTGACCATCAGGTATAAAAACCCTCAGAACTTATACCCAGCTAATATTTAAGACGTGTTCAGCATTACCAGTCAATTTTATTTTCCCCCGTCACCAAGCATCATCACCTAACATCACTTGTGGGAGTGTTCCCCAGTCCCACGCATCACCACCTAAAAAAATCACTTGTGGGAGTGCTCATCAGTCACCACGCACCACCACCTAACATCACTTGTCTGAGTGTTCCTCAGTCACCAAGCATCACACCTAACATCACTTGTGGGAGTGTTCCCCATCACCATGGGATCACCACCTAACATCATTTGTGTGAAATGTTTCCCCCCCGTCACCCAAAACATCACACCTAACATCACTTGTGGGAGTGTTCCCCAGTCACCAAGCATCACCACCTAACATCACTTGTGGGAGTGTTCCCCAGTCACCAAGCATCATCACCTAACATCACTTGTGGGAGTGTTCCCCAGTCACCAAGCATCACCACCTAACATCACTTGTGGGAGTGTTCCCCAGTCACCACGCACCACCCCCCAAAAAACATCACTTGTCGAGGGGTTCCTCATTTCACCAACATCAAAAACCAAAAAACCACTTGTGGTAGTTTCCCCAGTCACCTTAAATCACCACCTAACATCTTTTTTGTGTGAGTGTTCCCAAAGTAAAACAAAGCATCACACCTAACACACTGGGGGGGAGTTTTTCCCCAGCACAACGCACCCCAAACCTAAAAACCCCTGGGGGGGGGCCCCCATTTCCCCCAAACATCCCCCCTAAAAACATTTGTGGGAGTGTTTCCCAAAGTCACCCCCATCACCACCTAAAAAATCACTTTTTAAAAGGTTTTCCCCCAAATCACCAAGCATCACACTAACATCACTTTTGGGAGTTTTCCCCCAGTCACCAAGCACACACCCTAAAAATCACTTGTGGGAGTTTTTCCCCATTCAAAAAGGGCATCACCCAAACTTTAAATTTTGTGGGAGTGTTCCCCATTCCCCCAAGCATCACACCTAACATCACTTGGGGGGAGTTTTTCCCCAGCCCCAAAAGCATCCCCCCCCTAACTTTCACTTGGGGGGTTTTTTTTCCCATCCCCCCGCATCACCCCCAAAAAATTCACTTTTGGAGGGGTTTCCCAAAGTCACAAACCCATCACACCAAAAAATCACTTGTGGGAGGGGGTTCCCCCCCAGTCACCAACATCACACCTAACATAATTTTGTAGGGAGTTCCCCAGTCCCCCAAAGCATCATAAACCTTTAAAAATCACTTGGGGAGTGCTTCCCTGTCACCAAGCACCCAACCTCATTTTCACTTGGGGAGTGTTCCCCAGTAAACCACGCATCATCACCAAAAAACATCATTTGTGGGAGTTTTCCCCCCAATTTAAACCAAGCTTCCCCACCTAACATCACTTTTTGGGAGTTTTCCCCCAAGTCACCAAGCTTCACCACCAAAAATCACTTGGGGGAGTTTTTCTCCGTCCCCAAAGAAACACACCAAAAAAACCACTTGGGGGAGTTTTCCCCCAGACACCAAGCACCCAAAACCCCCCCCATCATTTTGTGGGGTGCTCCCCAGTCACCACCACCACCCCCTTTAACATAAATTGTCGGGAGTTTTTCCCCGGGACCCCCAAGCTTTCACACTAACATCACTTGGGGGAGTGTTCCCCAGTCAAAAATGCACCCACCAAACATCACTTGTGTGGGGGTTTTCCCAAAAGTAAACCAAACTTTTTCACCACCTAAAAACACTTGTCTGGGTTCTCCAGCCCCCAAAGGGCATCAAAACCAAAACTCAATTGGGGGAGGACCCCCAGAAAACCACCCTTCAGTAGTGGGTCCCCAGTTCCAAGTAACTATTTACCAGTAACCATTACCATTTAAAATGAATCATCCCAAACCGTCCTGTGTGAATCATTGACTGTTTAATATTGTTTGCGGGACCTAGCGGGAAATTTAAAACCCAAACCCTAAACCCCCGAAGGCACTATGGGTCAGTCGTAGTGGGCAGCAGAGAGAGACAATTCGGCTGTTGGCGTTTTTCCATATTTCCCCGTTATATTTTTAAAACGTTACTACCAGCCTACGTGGTTTTCCCTTACCCCCATCCACTTTATCAAAAAACCCCACATGACAAATGGTGGCCCCGGGTTTGTGGGCGGGTTTTTAAGGGTATTTCAGACGTTAGAAGACTTTTTTGGGGGTTTGCCGGCGGGTAAAGGGAAAACCCGTCTCAGCCCCACCGTATATTTTCCCCGGGCAAGTCTGTTGCAGTTTTTTTTTTAAAACTTCTTGGTTTATTTTTCGTGTGCAAATTGCTTAAATCTCCGTGGGTTTAAACCAGGTTTTTTGCAATTTTTGCAGTCAAAAAAGCCAGACAGGGGGGAAGGGGCCCGCTAGTTAGCCTGCCCCAGCCAACCATCCAGCCCTGTCTCCTGTCATCCCCCTTCCCTCCTTCTTGCTTTTGGGAATCTTTTAAACCCCGTTTCCAGCCCCAGCCATTCCCCGGGGGTTTTTAACCCCAAGTCACCCAAAGGCCCAGCTTCCAAACCCAAGCTGAGAGAGAAAAGTAACCCCAAGCAAGTTATTCTGAAGTTTTTTGTTTCTTTATATCGCTTGTGCTTGGATGCTGGAAAGGGGGGTCTTCATCATCCCTGTGTCATTGTTTTATTTTAAGCCCCCTTTGGGCCCATGGGGGAAAAAGTGCTTTGCCAGTAAAGAGCGCACGGGGGCCCAGTTGTTTTGCGGGCCCCCCCCCCAACCCCCCAAACCCCACCTCTTTCCAAACCTGGGGGGTTTTTCTTTTTCCACCCGGGGCCCGGGGTCCTAGTACTTTTTTGGCTCACATAACGTCAAGAGATTGTACCCTTGCGCCAACGAAAAAAGCCATTTATGTAAAGCTCCCCGGAAAAAGGCGCATTTTTTCCGAGGACAGTTGAGGTAGGGGGCTTAATCACCCGCAGGAAAACCCTTTCTCCCATCACCTTCATCCCGTTTTTCTACTCCAGCCTTCAGGGGAAAATTTTTTCTAGAGACTTTTTTCCTGCTTTTAAAGAAAATTTGGTGTGTAAACTTTTACAGTAAATTTTTGTGTACTCTAAGCCTTGTTTTTTTCCAGTGAAAGACTCAGTTTTTTTTTTGGACTCATTATTTTCGCAATATTTTTCAGTGTTATCGCTCATCTCAAAATTTTTTTATCTTGTTTTTTTTTTATGCTACTTTTGGGTCTTAGTAACTATTTTTCTGAGTGAAAACCAGCCCAGTAAAATCCGTGTGAAAAATTCATTTTTTGTTTTTTTTTTTTTTATTTTTTCCGCTTTGGGTAATTTCCGTTTTTGGGTCCTCCCAAATTATCCTTTTTTTCTGGGGTCCCTTTTTTTTTTTTCGTAGGCCAGAAAGTGTCTCTTTCCTTTTAATTTTTTGCAGTTTTCTTTTTACCTTTAAATTTTTTGCCAGAAATTTTTTGTCGTATCAGTCACAGCAAGATTTTTTTGTAAGAATATACAAAAAAAAAAAAATGAATAAGTGAATATTTTTTGCGCCCCCCCAATTGAAAAAGTTTTTGTGTGCCCCGCCACTTTTTGTTTTGGGGGCCCCCGCCACTTGTTAAAGGTTTTTGTGGGGCCCCGCCATTTGGGAAAAATTTGTTGTCCCCCCGCCACTTGTAAGTGTTGTTTCCCCCCCACTTGAAGTGTTGTGTGCCCCGCCACTTGTAATTTGTTGTGTGCCCCCCACTTGTAATGTTGTGTGCCCCCCCAACAAAAAGTGGGGGTGTGCCCCCCCAAATTGTAATTGTTGTGCCCCCCTGCCCTTTTTTGTGTTGTGTGCCCCCGCCACTTGTAAATTTTGTTTGTGCCCCGCCACTTGTAAGTGTTACACTTCCAGTTTTTTTTCTTTTTTTAATTTTTTTCCCAATTTTTCATATTTCTTTAAACAAATTCACTCTTAGGAAATTTTCAATTTTTTTTTTTAACATAAAGTGTTTTTTTTTACTCTGTTTGGAGTAAATTGTTTTGTCAAAAATTTACAATTAAGGTTAAAGTGTTCAATCAGTTTTTTTTTTCATTTTTTTTTATTTTATTTTTTAAACCTACTTTTTCCCATTGTAATTTTAAATTTACTGCATTGATTATTTTTTTCCCCACCTTTTTTTGTTGCACTTTTTCTGCGGGGAAAATTTTATTTTGTTGCACTTGTTCTGCAGGGAATTTTTTTTCTTTTATTGATATTTTTATGCATTATTATTCTCATTTTCTTTAAATTTTTTGAGTCTTGTTTTTCAATTTTATTATTTTTTCCTCAGGGTTTTTCTTTGTTTATATTTTAATTTTGTTTAGGGCCTTCTTGGAAAATTTTTAAAAATTTTCCCATTTTATCTCTCTTTGCTTTAAAATTTCGTGATTTTATTTTATATTTTTTTCATTGATTTACAGTTTTATTATTTTAATTACTTTATTAACAAGAGTACAGACAGTCATTTTGCTTTTAATTCAGTCTCCGTAATTTTTTTTATTTAAATTTTCAATGAAATTTTTTTATCTTTTTCCACCCAGCCCTTTTACATTGAGTTGTTTTCTTCCTTTTGCAGTGTATTTGGGACATTTTTTAAAAAATTTCTGCAGAATTGGGTTACTTTCTCTTTTTTTCAATTTTAGCATTTTTATTTTTTTTAAATTGTTCATTTTTTTTGCCTTATTTGTTTTTGGGTCAACTTTTTGCCATTAGTCTCACATCCCGAAGTGTTTTTTTAAAGTGAATGTCACACTCAGACCTTAAAAGGCTACTGTGCTCCTGTCATCAGTCCTCACGGGTTCCTTATCGACGGGACAAAACCCCCAGCACGAACACTACATTTTTAAAACCTCGGATTTTTGTTTCCGTTACCTTTATTAAAATGGGCATTTTTAATTTGTTCTGGAACCCATTGGTTTTCGGGGAAATTTTTTCCCTTCGGGTTTAATTTTTGCTTTTAGTTGTTAAATCCCCCTTTTTTGAGGAATTGGTCTTATGGGGACTATGGGAAAAAACTTTTTTCCTCGAATTTCCCGCTGCCTTTCCGTTTTGGGGAAAACCTTGTTAAAATGCAAGACTTAGGAATTTTTTTAAGGGGCCACTTTTTTATAAAACTGTTTCCTTTCCCCCTTTTGGTCCCAGGAAAAACCCACCACCAATCGTTTTGGAAAATAGGAATTTTAAAACCAAAAAACTAATGCCCCTTTGGTGCTTTGGGTTAATTCCCCAACTTTTACATCCATTTAAAAGCCCAAAATCTTTAGTTTTTGTCCCCCCAGGAAAACCTTTCCCAGCATCGTTTTTTAAAAATACCAGTTTTTAGTCTGCCCCATTCCCCTTTTTTTTTCCAAAGTTGTCCCTTATTGAGGCTTCCCCCCCCAAACCCGGCCCGAGGCCCCCCACTTTACCCCCCCAACCCCCCCAAGACCCTTTCCCCAAAGGGGATTTTCCCCGGATCAAAAGAAATTTCCCCCCCCCCCCAAAACCCCCGCGCACCCATTTTTTGCGAAAATCAAAAATGTGGTTGAAAAAACCTTCTCAGCGAATCACCAAAGGGGACCGAAAAACAGAATCTTTAAATAAACCTGGGTAGTTTTTTCCAGTACATTCAAAAACCCCATAGTCACGGACTTTTTTAAACTTTTGGTTCCGGGGCCCATTTTTGCTTTTTAATTTTAAAATAATTACCTAAAAAGGCTGTGTTTATGAGGGGTTTTACCTCGATCTTCCCTATTTGTCCTTATTTAGAATACATGGACATGACCATCTGAGTGCAATGCTCTCTAAAACCCAGTACTTAGGTCTTTTTCCGGGGCCGTTCCCAACCGGGGGAAACCCCGTAGGGGAAAAAACAGAAAATCGGGTTCCCCAAAAAAAACCAAACCCCGGCTTTTCCCTTCCCAAATTTGGGGGGGGAATTTCCCGAGCGCCCCATTTAAAACCCGTCCCTTGGTGACAGGGGTGATAAGAGTACACCCCATCCCCGTTAAAAATTTCCTTTGAACCCTTTAAACCCAATCCCCGAGAATGAAAAACCTGCGATGATGTTGCTTAAAAACATGTCTCGGACGAAATGTTTTTGGGGGATAAAGGGGAACAAATTTTTTGCTGTTGCCCAATCCCCCTTTTTTTTGTTTGCACAAAATTTCCAATAAACCCATGGGCCCCAAAAAGGGGAAGCATTTTTTCAAAAAATGCGCCCGTTTTTTTGGGTTTCATGGCCCTCTAGACGCAAGTCAAATTTTTATCAGGCTAGTTTTTTTTGGGGGATAAGCAGTTAGGGAACATGTCCTTCTCGAAAAAAACCCAAATCATGTGTCCTCCTTAGGGGAGTAGCTGGTTCTCACCTGCGTGTCCGAGGTTGGACTTCCCTCATTTTTTTTTTTACCCAAAGGGTGAGACTTAAATCCCACCCTTCCTTTTTGTCGCCCAGATTATTTTCCCCTTTGGTAAACCTTCTAGGGGTTTGCTTCCATGCAAAGAACTTACGAAATTGTGCTCGACCCCTTTTTCGATGGAAAATTGCCCAAATTATAAAATTTGTTTCGTCCCCTTTGGGGGGTTTTACCAGTTTGGACCCCGAGATTTTCCCAAAACCTGCCGCGGAAAACGACATTCAAAAGGGAAAGTCCTTACAGGCCGTGCATTTCCAGTAGCGTACCCAAGCGGTCAGGCACTGATGATCCGGGTTTTCCTGCCCGTTTTCCCTTTCAAATTCAAAACTTGCAAGATTAGTTTTCCCGGGTTACCTCAAGTCCCCCGAGGACGTTTGATTTACCTTGGTCTGAACCCAAAACCCTGCAATGCTGCTATTTTCAAATTTGTATTTTCTCCACAGGGAGGGCCTTGCCCAGAAAACAAATTAACTTGCAACTAGTAATGCCATCTTTTGTTGATGCCCAAAAGCCGTCGGGCAAAAAGAGGGTTTTCGTCGCAGCTATGCCCCACTAGATTTGTCTGTTGGGTTCCATTTTTCCAAATGGTATAACTTTCTTTTGACAGTGTTTCCCTGAAAAGTAAAAGGTTTATTTTTTGGAACCAAAACAGTTGAAAAGAGATAGTAAGATCCATTTCTTCCTACAAATTTCTTCTGGTCACAGGGGTTCTTCTCAAGCAAAAAAACCAATTGTTGCCCCCTTGTTCACTATCCTTACCCTGTTCGGGTTTAGAGGATGATTGTCCCCTTCCCAGGGGGTTGGGTTGCAATTTTACCGGGGGGAGCCCTAAACCATTTCATTAAAACAATCTTTTCCCCCAAATTGAGGAAAAAGGGATTTTAGCCCCCAATGATTTCCCCAGTTTAATCAAGGTTTGTTAAACTCTTTTTTGAACAAACGTCGTAAGGCGATTCCCTTTTCCCCTTTGAGAAGAGGGTATAAAAAACTTTTTGCCCATCGTATCCCACTTAAACCTGGTATTTAAAACCAATCAATATACCTGATACAAAACCCTTTAAATTTCAAAAAGTTGCTGTCGCAGAAAATTGATCAAAAAAAGGGCTTGATAAAGGAAATTTTATTGCACCTAGCAATTAAACCTTTGGAAATTGTTCCCTTGATCCTTTTTCCCTTTAAGGGGAAAGGTCCCTGGCGCCCGTGATTATTTTTTGGGGGAAAAAAAAAATTTTGCGAAAACAAATTTCAGATGCCCCCCCATTTCCCCTGTACGGGGGTTTTTTTTAGTAACATCGGGGGGAAAAACAAAGTCTTTTCAACCCTGGACTTGTTACGGGGGGTTTTTGGGCAAGCCCCTTTTCAGAGGACAGAAAGACAAAACTGCATTCTCCACCCCTCCCGGTCATTATCACTTCCTCTGAAAGGGTTTTTTTTATTACGATCCTCCCGTATAAAGTTCTCAAGGCCCCATGACTAAATCTTTAGAGGTCTAAATAGGAAATCACTTATGGTGTATTAGATAAACTAATCGTCATGTCAAAAAAGGAACGGGGAAACCCCCCCTTAAAAAAGACTTGATGTAATTTGGGGTAAGTTGAAAAAAGCCAATTTAAAATCAAACTGTCAAAAAGGGAAAATTTTTTTCAGATCAGAAATTAAGTTTCTTGGTAAACTATTTCCACTCCTTGAGGGGGTTTCGGGGGGGTTTACCAAAGTAAAGTAACTGCAGTAAATAAATTTTCCCAAATCCCAAAACTGCTGAGCCATAAGTCCTTTGTGGGCTTAGGCCCGGTTTTTTTAAAAGATTTTCATTGCCAAATTTTTTTTTCCCTGCTTCTCCTCTAACTGAGTTGCTTAAGAAAAGATGCTCCTTTTGGGTTTTTACCTTCCTCAAGAAAGAGCAATTTCCCAAAATCTAAAAAAAAAAAGCTAAAAATTGCTCCAAATTTTTAAAATTTTCCCGATTTTTTTTAAACCCTTCTATCGGGCAAAATGATGCAAATTTTAATTGGGATAGGAGCCGTTCTTTGCTCAAAGACTGAAGGGGAATACAAAAGCCCGTTGCCCTTTTTTTAGCCGAGTCCTTAAAAAAAAGGGGTGGGAAAGTTTAAATTTTAATTTAAATGAGGGAAAAGGTTTTGAAATATTAAAGGTCTTTAAAACACTTCCCCAGACTTATTAAACATATCTGTTCATGTCTTTCAGACCATGCTCCCAATTTTTTTTATTTTTTTTCTTTTTTTTTTTCCAGAACAAACAACCACTGGAAGGTTGCCAGAGGGCCTTGAAAATATTCCAAAATTCAATCCCACCTTTGAAACAAAAATTTCCCGGGAAGCAAAAAGTATCGCAGATGCCCTTTTCGCGACCAAAGTTTGAAAAGTAACTGCAGACCCTCCATTTATTTCTGAAGTTTTAAAGAATGCTCAAAAGAACAAAATTTCCCCTGTGGTTTTGGGGTGATTCGATTTTTCCCGCTTTCCCGGAAGATCTTATTCTGACGGGGAAGCCACCAAACACCCATCATTTACTTTGTCAGGGAAACCCAAAAAATTACTGGGATGAGAGCCCAGTTGGGTACCCCCAGCAGAAGAGTTTACCCTTTTGTTTTTTCCAAAATTTTCCAAATGAAAGTTTGCCTTACGCTATTTCACGAGTACCAGGGGGTTTGGGGCCCCTGGTATGGATCGTTCAGGAAAACAAAACCCGATTTGGGAAAAACTTTTGGCCTCGTTTTTGGCAACTGATATTTTGATTAGGGTTTAAAAAATTTTGTGTTTGGGATGCAACATAAAAAGGGAATGCTAATGGCCAAACCCCAAACCCAAATGTATCCAAAAAACTAACGAACCTTGGGAAAAAGTTGGGGGAATTTGTTTAAACCCAATTTCCCAAAGTTCCCTCCAGGGCAACAAACATCTATGGGGTTATGGGAGACCAAATTTTCCAGATAGGGGTGGTTTTGTTCCCCGTTTCAGATAAGACTGCCGAGACAGAGCAAAAAAGGTTTTAAAAACGCATTATCTGCCCGGCATTTCCCCCTAAGTCCCTAGTTAAAAAGATAATGGGGGGTAATTCTGTAATGAGATTTTTTGAAAAATTTGTTTTACCTTGTTCAAGATTTTTCCCAAATTTTCCCCCATTGTTCCCCATCATCCTGCCCGCAATGGGTTAGCAAAACGAACCAATAAAAAAGTACTTTATGTCTTGAGGCCATTCCCCCAAATTCCCCCAAAAGTGAAACTTGGGATGAATTTTTAACCCATTTTGCAGGTGCTAAAATTCTGCTTTCAATGTTTTCTATAGGTTTACACTCCACAATTTTGCATTGGATGGTGTAGATAAACCCTTTGCCTTTTGAGTTTTCTTTTTCTAATCCGAAAACCAAATTACAACCCTGAAAGGTTTTTAAGCAACTCGTACCAGTTTAGCTCCAAAAAGGGGCTTTAGGGAAAAATCCCCCTTTAAAAAACTTCATAAAAACAACCGCCCAAATTTTCAAGGGGTTTGCAAAAACCTTTGAGCAAAGCCATCCAAAACAAAAATACATTCGAGTTTATGCAGACTTAAAATTTAACAAAACGCCCGCAATGCCTAAGCTTGATCAAAAGGGTTTTTTGGTCCTTAAACGAGTGTTGAACAGATCATGGTAAAAAAGTATAAAAGGGTTTGAGAAATTAGTAAATGGTCAACTTTAAAAATCCCCATTTTTGATAAAATTTAAGTTAGTATTTGATATAAAAGATGTTTTCCCAACCCCGAAATAAAGTGACAGACTCCGACAAAACCTCCTGATCCTGTACTCCCCTAAACCCCTGATAAATCAGGGCAGACGATCAACCTGAATGTCGTTATTCCCCCACGTAAACGCAGGTAAATTTATAAATCCTCAAGTACATTTGTAACTACCAATTCAGATTTGGCCCAAATAAAAAGAAGAAAATTTAAACCAGTTTCAAAAAGTTTTAAACCTCCCAGAATGACACCCATTCGCCCTATGTCAAAACCCCAACCCCAGCCCCGAGTTGGGGTTTAAAAGTAAAAAACCTTATAGATGAAAAAAATTTCAGAATCAGTTATCGTAAAATTTAAGAATTTTTTTTTTTTGTTCCGTTCTCTCCGAATTTTGGAGGGTTTAACAGTCTAGAATTTTAGTTTCACCGAAACTGCCTTTTCTGCTAAACCTTCTTTCTTTGTTTTATATTCCTTCCTCAGAATCCGTAAACACATGGGTTCAGATCGATCGATCAAATTTTTTTTTTTTACCTTTTTTTTGTGTAATTTCCCCAAAATTGGAAAATTTTTTCATTCGATGAGTTGTGCTATTTTTACCTTTTATTGCAAATTCCCAAATTTTTTTTTCAGTTTTTAAAATTTTGTAAGCTTCCATTCCAATATTTTACTTATGTAAGTTATAATGTTTTAATTGTTGTGTACTTTGACATTGTATAGAATCCCGCAAAATCCCCCTAAAACCTGCCGTCCCCTAGTTTTTTATTAAAATTTTATGTCGGGGACGAAAATACTTACGTCCCCCGAGCTCTCAGTACAGTACCAGTTTTCCCAGTAACCAGTTACCCGTAACCAGGTACCAATTTTGATGAAATCACCCACCAACCAGCTGTTTTGAATCAATTTACTGTATTCTATTTCTGCTTTACCTTTGCAGGATTTCCAAAAAAACCCCCCCCCGTAGGACTATGGGGCAGCGTTTTTTTTGGGGCAGAGAGAAAACAGGGCGGCTGTTGGCGCTTTTCCATACTTTCGGGTTTTTTAAAATATGTACTACCCGGGCCCAAAGTTTAGTTTCTTAACCCCCATCCACGTATTTAAAACCCACATGACAATTTCATCAACCCCCCCCCCAAAAAATCACTTGTGTGAGTGTTCAACCCGTCAACCCAAGGGATCAAACCTAACAACACTGGGTGGGATTTTCCCCCCGTCACCCCCGCGTCACCACCTAACAACACTTTTGGGAAAAAAACCCCAGTCACCCCAAACATCACACCCAACATCACTTGTGCGGTGTTCCCCCAGTCCCACCATCCCCACCAAATCAATTCTGGGGGGTGCTCCCCCCCTAAAAAACAAACAAAACCCAACAATCCCCTTGTGGGAGTGTTCCCCAGCACCAAAACATCACACCAAAAAAAACTTTGTGGGAGTGTTTCCCGGTCACCAAGCAAAAACACACCTAAAAATTCCTTGTGGGAATGTTCCCCGCACCCCGCACACAAAAACCCAAAATTTCTTGTGGGAGTGTTCCCCCCCGTCACCAAGCATACACCCAAAATCACTTTGGGAGTGGTTTCCCCAAACAAACCCAAACAACCCCTAACACCCCCTTCTGGGAGTGTTCCCCATTCACCAAGCAAACACAAACCCAAAAATCAAATTCTGGAGTGTTCCCCAGTCACCAAGAATACACCTAAACATCACTTTTGGGGAGTGTTTCCCAGTCACCCCGCATCCCCCAAAACCCAGTATTTTCCCCTTGTGGGAGTGTTCCCAAAATCCCCAAGCATCTTCACCCCCAAAAATCACTTGTGGGAGTGTTCCCAAGTCACCAAGAATCACACCTAACCTTACTTTTTGGGAGTTTTTCCCCCGTCACCCCAAACATCACCCTAACATTTACTTCTGGGGGTGTTTTCCCCAAATTTACCAAGCATCCCCCCCTAAAAATCAATTTTTGGGGGGGTTTTCCCCCGCACCAAGAATCACAACCTAACAAACACTTGTGGGAGTGTTTCCCCCGTCACCCCGTTTCATCACCAGTAAACACTTGGGGGGAGTGTTCCCCCGTCACCAAGCTTTAAAACCTAACATATTTTGGGGGTGTTTCCCCAGTCACCAAGCATCATCACCTAACATTTACTTGTGGGAGTGTTCCCCCCCGGGCAACCCACGCATCAACACCCCAACATCACTTGTTTGGGGGGTTCCCCAAATCACCCCGCATCACCAAACCCAACTTTAATTTTGGGAGTGTTCCCCCCGCACCAAGCATCACAACCCCAAAAATCCCTTGGGGGGAGCGTTCCCTATGTCACCAAGCATCACCTCCTTTCATCACTTGTGGGAAATGTTCCCCAGCACCAAAGGGATCACCAAACCCAAAATCACTTTTGGGAGTGTTCCCCCCAAACACCCAAACCTCACCACCAAAAAATCAAATTGTGGGAGTTTTTTTTCCCCAGTCACCAAAGCACAAAACCAAACCCTCTTTTGGGGGGGTGTTCCCCCGTCACCAAGCATCACCCCCCTAAAAATCCCCCTTTGGGAGTGTTCCCCAGTCCCCCCAAGCATCACACCAAAAAATTTAGTTGTGGGAGTTTTTTCCCCAGTCACCAAGCATCACCACCTAACAAACACTTTTTGGGGGTGTTTTCCCCCCAAAAAAACCAAGCATCACCCCCCTAACTTTACTTGTGGGAGTGTTCCCCCGTCCCCAAACATCACACCCAAAAATTTAGTTGTGGGAGGTTTCCCCCGTCCCAAGCACAAACCCCCAACATCACTTGTTGGGGGGTGTTTCCCCCGTCACCAAGCATCACCAACCTAACTTTACTTTTGGGGGGTGGGTTTCCCCAAATCACCAAAACCCTATCACCTAACTCACTTGTGAGGTGGGTTTCCCCCGTCCCCCAAACTTTCAACACCTAAAAACACTTGTTGGAAAATGTTCCCAAGTCAAACCCCAATTTATCACCAACATCCCCTTTTGGGGGTGTTCCCCAGTTCCCCAAAACCCTCACCACCTAAAAAAATCACTTGTAGGAGCGTTCCCCGGTACCAAGCATCAAAAACCGAAAATCACTTGGGAGTGCTCCCCATTTACCAACATCATCACCAAAATCCCCTTTTGGGGGGTGTTCCCCAGTCAACCCAAGGGGGAACATTTACCTAAATCACTTGGGGGGAGGTTTCCCCCGGGCACCAAGCAACCCCCCCCCGGGGCAAAAACTTGTTGGAGTGTTCCCCAGTCACCAAGCTTTACACCAAACATCCCCCTTTCTGAGGGTTCCCCAGGGCACCAAGCTCCACCCTAACATCACTTTTTGGGAAATGTTCCCCCTTACCAGGTCCCCATCCTAACATCACTTGTTGGGGAATGTTTCCCCAGTCACCAAGCATCACAACTAACCCTCACTTTGTGCGAGGTTTCCCCCGTCACCCCCGCAAACCCCCCCTAACAACACTTCTGAGAGTGTCCCCGTCACCAAAAAATCACACCTATCATCACTTGGGGAATGTTTCCCCCCGTCCCCCAAGCATCACAAACCCAAAAATTTATTGTGGGAGTGGTTCCCCCCGTCCCCAACACACACCTTAAAATTTCTTGTGGGGGGGTGTTTTCCCCCTCACCAAGATCCCCACCTAACAATTTTTGTGGGAGTCTTTTCCCCCGGCCCCCAAGATCACACCTAAAATCACTTAAAGGGAGTGGGTTCCCCAAACACCAAGGAAACACCAAACCCAACATTTACTTTTGGGGGGTGTTCCCCATTTTACCAAGCCACAAACCCAACATCACTTCTGGGGTGTTCCCCAGTCAACCCAAAAATCACACCTAACATCACTTGTGGGGGTGTTTCCCAGTCCCCCGCATCACCACCTAGATTTACTTGTGGGAGTGTTCCCCCGTCACCCCAAACATCAACCTAACATGACTTGTGGGAGTGTTTCCCAGTCCCCCAAGCATTTCCCCTAAAAAAATCATACCCTTTTGGGGGTGTTCCCAAAATCACCCAAGCATCACACCTAAAAAATTTAAATTGGGAAATGTTTCCCCCCGTCCCCCAAGCATCCCCACCTAACATCACTTCTTGGGGGTTTTTCCCCTTCACCAAGATCACACCAAAAACCAATTCGGGGAGTGTTCCCCCATCCCCAAAGAATCACACCTAACATAAATTTGGGAGTGTTTCCCAGTCCCCCCGCATCACCACCTATATCTTTGTGGAGTTTTCCCCCAGTCACCACGCATCATCACCAAACATCACTTGTGGGAGTTTTTTCCCCAGTCACCAGCATCATCACCTAACATCACTTGTGGGGTTTTCCCCCAGCAAAAAAACCCATCATCACCAACATCACTTGGGAGTGTTCCCCAGTCACCAAGTACACACCTAACATCACTTGTGAAGGTTCCCCATCCCAAGCATCATACCAACATCACTGTGAGAGTGTTCCCCAGCACCAAGCATCACCACCAAACCCTCATTGTGGGAGTGTTCCCCAGTCCCCAAAGCACACCACCTAACATCACTTTGGGAGTTTTCCCCCAGTCACCAAGCATCACCACCTAACATCACTTGGGGGAGTTTTCCCCCAGTCACCAAGCATCATAACCTAACACACTTGGGGGAGTTTCCCCATACAAAGCATCATCACCAACATCACTTTTGGGGGGTGTTCCCCAGTCACCAAGTATCAAAACCCTAACATCACTTGTGAGGGTTCCCCAGCACCAAAGCATCATACCAACATCACTTGTGAGAGTTTTCCCCAGTCACCAAGCATCACCACCTAACATCACTTGTGGGAGTGTTCCCCAGTCACCAAGCATCACCACCTAACATCACTTGTGGGAGTGTTCCCCAGTCACCAAGCATCACCACATAACATCACTTGTGGGAGTTTTCCCCCAGCCCCAAAGCACATCCCTAACTCACTTGGGGAAGTGTTCCCTCAGTCACCGCATCACCACTTAACATCACTTGTGGGATTTTTCCCCAGCACCAACACATCCCTAACATCACTTGTTGGAGTGTTCCCCAGTCACCAAGAATCACCACCTAACATCACTTGGGGGAGTGTTCCCCGCACCAGCATCACACCAACATCACTTTTTGGAGGTTCCCCAGTCACCAAGCATCCCCACCAAAATCCTTGTGAGGTTTTCCCCCATCACAAAGCATCTCACCAACTCATTGGGGGAGTGTTCCACAGTACCAAGTAAAACCCCTAAGATAAACTTGTGAGAGTGTTCCCCAGTCCCCAAAGCACATACCTAACATCACTTGTTGGAGTGTTCCCCAGTCATCAACATCACCACCAACATCACTTGTGAGATGTTCCCCATCACAAGCTCATCACCTAACATACTTGGGGGAGGGGTTCCCCCAGTCACCAAGCATCACCCCCTAACATACTTGTGGAGTGTTCCCCATCACCAAGCTCATCAAATAACATCACATGTGGGAGTGTTCCCCATCACCAAAGCATACCCCCCTAACATCACTTGTGGGAGTGTTCCCCCAGTCACCAAGCTCCCCCACCTAACATCACTTGGGGGAGTGTTCCCCAGTCACCAAGCATAACACCAAACACAGTTGTGGGGTGCCCCAGCCCCAAAGCATCACCACCAACATCACTTGTGGGAGTGTTCCCCAGTCAAAAAGCATCCCACTAAATCAGTTCTGGGGGAAACAAAAAAAATGTTTAAGGGAAGGCTTTCTTTTGCGGTACCAGGGTCACTCCAATGTTTACCATGGTCCCGGCCATAATTTTTTTCCCTGGGGCCCAGGCCAAAAAGTTACAAAAAGGTCCCAGAACGAAAATGTTACAAGTTAGTAAAAATTATCAAAGTTTTGCTTTTTTTTTTCCTTTTTCCACAACTTAACGGCTCATACAACTTTTTTTGATTTTTCAAGCTTTAATCAGCACTGATCAAGACAAATCAAAACTTAAGAAAAAAAAAATTTTTTTTTGTGGCAAATAATTCTTTTTTCTATGTTTTATGTATATTATTTAGAACACTAACGTAAATGAGACATATACTGAATATTCCGATATACTGGAATTGATCAATACCTGGAGTATGTCTCGTAGATCATCGCCCCAGACTAGGCCTAACATACATGTATGTTAACTCTTTAGGAGAAAAGCTATGGACTCAGACATAGATGTGAGTGTCTGCGTCCGGCTCTGATACACAGTGTGCTTGGCGCCACGCTCACTACATCACTAAACAACACAGAGACATATTGAAGCCAAATATATTATACACACAGTACAATAAACTCACAAAACATCAAGACTGGCACTTGTTAAACACATTAAGTTGTCAGTGAAACGAAAATTAAACTACGATGTAATGACGATATTTCCTCGACTATCATATTAGAGATGTCAGAACATGGTCGATGTGTATCAATACTATAGAGATTACTTAACATGAAGATGGTTGGTGTGCCTGATACTGCTTTATGGCGTTTTTCAGCATCTATTAACTAATTAACTCCTACGTCATCCCACTAATACAGCACCCTCATGTAGCATAATTATTAAATTAAATTACCACACTGGCCATTCCTGACCCAAGGCATGTGGGAGCCAAAAAAAGAAAAACTATTCACCATCATTCCTCCATCACTGCCTTGCGCAGAAGGGTGCTTTTACACTACAGTTTTTTAAACTGCAACATTAACACCCTCCTTTTCAGAGTGCATGCACTGTACTTCTCACTTCAGGACTCAAGTCCGGCCTGCCGTTTCCCGAATCCCTTCATAAATGTTACTTTGCTCCCGACCTCTAAACGCATGCGTCAAGTATTAACAACCATTTGTCTCCATTCACTCCGAACAAACACGCTCACAGCATGCCTGCCTGGAAGTCCAAGCCCCTCGCACACAAAACCACCTTTAACCCCCTCCCTCCAACCTTACCTAGTCCGACCCCTACCTCCGCCTTCCTTCCACTAAAGACTGCTACACTCTTGAAGTCATTCTGTATCGCACATTCTCTCCACATGTCCGAACCACCTCAACAACCCATCCTCAGCCCTCTGGACAACAGTTTTGGCAACCCACACCACCTCCTAATATCCAAACTACGAAGTCACTGCATTATATTACACCACACATTGCCCTCAAAATGACATCTCCACTGCCTCCAGCCTTCCCTCCTGCAACATTCATCACCCATGCCTTACACTCCCCCATATAAGAGCGTTGTAAAACTATACTCCTCATACCTTCCCCTCTTTGCTCAAGGACAAAGTTCTTTGTCTCCACAACTCCTCAGTGCACCGGTCACCCTTTTCCCCTCATCAATTCTATGATTCACCTCATCTTCATAGACACCATCCGCTGACACGTCCACTCCCAAATATCTGAATACATTCACCTCCTCCATACTCTCTTCCTCCAATCTGATATCCAATCTTTCATCACCTAATCTTTTGTTATCCTTATAACCTTACTCTTTCCTATATTCACTTTTAATTTTCTTCTTTTGCATACCCTACCAAATTCATCCACAAACCTCTGCAACTTCTCTTCAGAATCTCCCAAGAGCACAGTGTCATCAGCAAAGAGCAACTGTGACAACTCCCACTTTATGTGTGATTCTTTATCTTTTAACTCCACGCCTCTTGCCAAGACCCTCGCATTTACTTCTCTTACAACCCCATCTATAAATATATTAAACAACCACGGTTACATCACACATCCTTGTCTAAGGCCTACTTTTACTGGGAAATAATCTCCCTCTTTCCTACATACTCTAACTTGAGCCTCACTATCCTCGTAAAAACTCTTCACTGCTTTCAGTAACCTACTTCCTACACCATACACCTGCAACATCTGCCACATTGCCCCCCTATCTACCCTGTCATACGCCTTTTCCAAATCCATAAATGCCACAAAAACCTCTTTAGCCTTATCTAAATACTGTTCACTTATATGTTTCACTGTAAATACTTGGTCTACACACCCCCTACCTTTCCTAAAGCCTCCTTGTTCATCTGTTATCCTATTCTCCGTCTTACTCTTAATTCTTTCAATAATAACTCTACCATAAACTTTACCAGGTATACTCAACAGACTTATCTCCCTATAGTTTTTGCATTCTCTTTTGTCCCCTTTGCCTTTATACAAAGGAACTATGCATGCTCTCTGCCAATCCCTAGGTACCTTACCCTCTTCCATACATTTATTAAATAATAGTACCAACCACTCCAAAACTATATCCCCACCTGCTTTTAACATTTCTATCTTTATCCCATCAATTCCAGCTGCCTTACCCCCTTTCATTTTACCTACTGCCTCACAAACTTCCCCCACACTCACAACTGGCTCTTCCTCACTCCTACAAGATGTTATTCCTCCTTGCCCTATATACGAAATCACAGCTTCCCTATCTTAATCAACATTTAACTATTCCTCAAAATATTCCTTCCATTTTCCCAATACCTCTAACTCTCCATTTAATAACTCTCTTCTCCTATTTTTAAGTGACAAATTCATTTGTTCTCTAGGCTTCCTTAACTTGTTAATCCCACTCCAAAAATTTTTCTTATTTTCAACATAATTTGTTGATAACATCTCACCCACTCTCTCATTTGCTCTCTTTTTACATTGCTTCACAACTCTCTTAACCTCTCTCTTTTTCTCCATATACTCTTCCCTCCTTGCATCACTTCTACTTTGTAAAAACTTCTCATATGCTAACTTTTTCTCCCTTACTACTCTCTTTACATCATCATTCCACCAATTGCTCCTCTTCCCTCCTGCACCCACTTTCCTGTAACCACAAACTCCTGCTGAACACTCTAACACTACATTTTTAAACCTACCCCATACCTCTTCGACCCCATTGCCTATGCTCTCATCAGCCTATCTATCCTCCAATAGCTGTATATATCTTACCCTAACTGCCTCCTCTTTTAGTTTATAAACCTTCACCTCTCTCTTCCCAGATGCTTCTATTCTCCTTGTATCCCATCTACCTTTTACTCTCAGTGTAGCTATAACTAAAAAGTGATCTGATATATCTGTAGCCCCTCTATAAACATGTACATCCTGAAGTCTACTCAACAGTCTTTTATCTACCAATACATAATCCAACAAACTACTGTCATTTCGCCCTACAACATATCTTTTATACTTATTTATCCTCTTTTTCTTAAAATATGTATTACCTATAACTAAACCCCTTTCTATACAAAGTTCAATCAAAGGGCTCTCTTATCATTTACACCTGGCACCCCAAACTTACCTACCACACCCTCTCTAAAAGTTCTCCCACTTTAGCATTCAGGTCCCCTACCACAGTTACTCTCTCACTTGGTTCAAAGGTTCCTATACATTCACTTAACATCTCCCAAAATCTGTCTCTCTCCTCTACATTCCTCTCTTCTCCAGGTGCATACACGCTTATCATGACCCACTTTTCGCATCCATTCTTTACTTTAATCCACATAATCCTTGAATTTACACATTCTTTTTATTTTTCTCCTTTCATAACTGATCCTTCAACATTACTGCTACCCCTTCCTTAGCTCTAACTCTCTCAGATACTCCAGATTTTATCCCATTTATTTCCCCCCACTGAAACTCCCCTACCCCTTTCAGCTTTGTTTCGCTTAGGGCCAGGACATCCAACTTCTTTTCATTCATAACACCAGCAATCATCTGTTTCTTGTCATCCGCACTACATCCACGCACATTCAAGCATCCCAGTTTTACAAAGTTTTTCTTTTTCTTGTTTTTTAGTAAATGTCTACAGGAGAAGGAGTTACTAGCCCATCGCTCCCGGCATTTTAGTCGCCTCATACGACACGCATGACTTACGGAGGAAAGATTCTTTTCCACTTCCCCATGGACAATAGAAGAAATAAAGAGGAACAAGAGCTATTTAGAAAAAGGAGAAAAACCTAGATGTATGTATATATATATATATATGCATGTGCGTGTCTGTGAAGTGTGACCAAAATGTAAGTAGGAGTAGCAAGATATCCCTGTTATCTAGCGTGTTTATGAGACAGAAAAAGACACCAGCAATCCTACCATCATATAAAACAGTTACAGGTTTCTGTTTCACAGTTATCTGGCAGGACGGTAGTACTTTCCTGGGTGGTTGCTGTCTACCAACCTGTCTGAACAACAAATACTTATTACACAGCATACACTCACATAAACCATGATATTAAACTACATATACACCAAAACAGATTTCTACTCATTTATACTTTTATTCAGAAAGATTTTTTCACCCCGCTAGGTGTAATATTGTTAAACAGGAATCAAGAATATAAATAAATTATTTCTAAGTTCATGACTAGTCAGATATCTAGACATCAAAGTCACACTCTATCCTGTGACTACCAATGTATTGCAATATTCTAGGAATATTTAGAAAATAGACTGGTATAGACCTTGGTAATAAATACCGACAAGTTGGTTTAGAAAGACACGTAAGCAAACACTGTGATATATTTGTTAGAAAATGTTTCGGTCCTGGGACCTTGATCACTTCTACCTCTGTATGTTAGAAGTGATCAAGGTCCCAGGACCGAAACGTTTTCGAATAAATGTATCATAGTGTTTGCTTACGTGTCTTTCTAAACCAGAAAATATGATAAACACTTGATGAATATACCTACACACCACTACCACCAATATACCTACACACCACCACCACCAATATACCTACACACCACTACCACCAATATACCTACACATCACCACCACCAATATACCTACACACCACCACCACCAATATACCTACACACCACTACCACCAATATACCTACACACCACTACCACCAATATACCTACACACCACCACCACCAATATACCTACACACCACTACCACCAATATACCTACACATCACCACCACCAATATACCTACACATCACCACCACCAATATACCTACACACCACTACCACCAATATACCTACACACCACTACCACCAATATACCTACACACCACTACCACCAATATACCTACACATCACCACCACCAAAATAACTACACACCACTACCACCAATATACCTACACACCATCACCACCAATATACCTACACATCACCACCACCAATATACCTACACACCACTACCACCAATATACCTACACATCACCACCACCAATATACCTACACACCACTACCACCAATATACCTACACACCACTACCACAAATATACCTACACACCACCACCACCAATATACCTACACACCACTACCACCAATATACCTACACATCACCACCACCAATATACCTACACACCACTACCACCAATATACCTACACACCACTACCACCAATATACCTACACACCACCAATATGGTATCATGTAAAGTAAAAGGACACAAGTGCAACTAATGTGACATTTATTGTGGCAACGTTTCGCTCTCCAGGAGCTTTATCAAGCCGATACAAACAATACATGGACACAGAGGGTATATAAAGGCTCAGAGTGAGGCGCAATACTAGTGAGGTACCATTTCGATGTTCACTAGTGGTAGTAGTAGTAGTAGTAGTAGTAGTAGTAGTAGTGGTAGTGACAAAAGTAATACAATATGGTAGAGCAATTAATTCGTACATGAGTAAAAGGATATAAAAGCTATTACTTGGGTAACATAAAAATAGGTTGGACAAATATAGACTGGAAAGAGGCAGGTAGTTTCAGTGTTCACTCTCTGTAATGTGCTTTGTGTAGTATAACAGGAGAAACTATGTGATGGCAGGGTTTACTGTTTTCAGGAGGATTCTACCATATTGTATTACTTTTGTCACTACCACTACTACTACTACCACTACCACTAGTGAACATCGAAATGGTACCTCACTAGTATTGCACCTCACTCTGAGCCTTTATATACCCTCTGTGTCCGTGTATTGTTTGCAATGGTTTGATAAAGCTCCTGGAGAGCGAAACGTTGCCACAATAAATGTCACATTAGTTGCACTTGTGTCCTTTTACTTTACATATTGTCGGTAATTCTACCAACTTTATTACAATATGGTATCATGCTTCAGGGAAAGTCTTCCGCATATCTTCCGCATATCCGCATATCCTTCATTAAATAACTGTTTAGTTGGACCTACTTTCACTCCAGCTGCTTCATATCTCCTCTGCTGTAGTGAATGAGGTTTGGCCACTTGCCTCTAATTGAGGCCTGAGGGACTAACACCCTTTCCCACCGAGGGTGATGGAGTGATCACATCAATATTGTTATTATTGCTTCCATCGCTGTACTCACCTGAACCAGACTGAAGAGTTTAAGGATCACTTGCTATATGTTCAAACCCCACCCGTTCTGGGATTTGTTTTCAGTCCTGTTATTACGATTTCGTGAGTCATAAAGCAGCTTGTTGTTGCACAGGCGAAACGTTTCGGTAATAAAGATACACAAATATTGCAAACGTGCCTCATTTATCAACTTGTTGTTATCGTATACCTTCTACAATATAACACTAATAAGGAGAAAAAGACATCTTTAACATACATAAGATACACACAACATCATCGTATACTACAGACAACACTGCAGCGTCACTCCCCCGTAACTCAGAGAGTTTCACAAACATTCCAGAAACACTTTAGATAATGAGGCATAAACTTTACATAGCACTTACTACTAAGGCCAACAGCTAGCAGGACATCGTAACATGTGCCACTACGTTACGAATGATTACGTAACACGCGAAAGGTTCATCTAATTACTACTGTCTTTCAGGATCATTACCATGTATTATAATCAGAGATGTGTACTCTAACACATTAAAACCATGTATGTAAACTATGTGTGGATCATTTTACACACGTATTCAAATTACTCTGGACAAATACACAAAGACAAACCAAGAGTTAATTTAACGTATAAACTAATAATATGGAGATTTATACAGAAAACTACTGCAACTATACACTTTACAGAGATAAAGACTAATTTTAAATGATGATTTATAACATTCAGTAGGAAAAAGAAACATTATTGTTGGACCTGCTGGACTCTCTTACTTAAGTACACTCAGAATACCCCAGCCAGCCACACTGATCATACACATATAATCATACACACTAAACACACAGCAGATCCTAAAGAGATGACAACACGCTGACAGTTCCAATTAAGACTTTCTATAGGAAATGAACATAATAACTGTATACGACGTACCTATGTTCTATGCCATTGTTATTATCAATAGACATTTATTACTTTCCAAGATTATTATATATGCGCCTTTCCCACCGGGATCATTTGCCCAGCAAGGCACAGTCCCCATGTTCACCACTTCCTGTACACCACACAAAGATTCACATCCCATGCACCGCCGTACACAGCAATCACCCAAGATACGGGCTCGGCTCTACATTAATCATAATGCAACTAATGTAACATTTGTTACTATTTGCAACTAATGTAACATTTTATTGCGGCAACGTTCTGCTCTCTAGAAGCTTTGTGAAGCCGATACAAACGATACAAAGATACAGAGGATATATATATATATATATATATATATATATATATATATATATATATATATATATAATATATATATACATATATATATATAATATGTCGTGCCGAATAGCAGAACTTGCGATCTTGGCTTAAATAGCAACGCTCATCTTGCCATATAGGACAAGTGAAAATTTGTGTATGCAATAATTTCGCCAAAATCATTCTGAACCTAACGAAAAAAATATATTTGATTGTGTTTGTTTAGTATTAAATTATTGTAAACGTATTTAAAATATATTTAGTTGGGTTAAGCTAAAATAAATTGCTCTTGTTATAATAAGGTTAGGTAAGTTTTCTAAGATTCTTTTGGTGCAAAATTAAATTTGTTTACATTAACATTAATGAAAAAAATATATCTTTAAACGTATAAGAGAAAATTTTCAGAAAGGACTTAATTTTAAATGAGTTCTTGCTAATTGACCAGTTTTACATATTCGGCACGACATATATATATATATATATATATATATATAAATATATATATATATATAATATATATATATATATATATATATATATATCACTCTTCAACGGCTGATGTGTCATATGAAAGTGATGAATCGTTTCTTGGGTTTAAGTTGTATTGGCACAAATTATGTTGAATTCTCTGCAAGACCTGGTAAATGCATTTTCTGTAAACTTTTAATGTGGATAAATTTTTATCAAAAGAAACAATTTTTATATGTATGATTGTGTAAGTTATATTGTGACAATTTTATTAATCAAATAATTGGAGAATGTTTTCTCTGATCAGAAATAAGTCACAGTGTTTGACTCTGTTTATCCTAGATAATATCAACTTAATGTTCTTTTGTGTGTCTATAACATCAGGATTCCCTCAGGACCATTCTTGAACATTTTCTTGCTATGTACACTAGAGTAACAAAAAACTTACTAAATTACTGTACTAACCTTCTTAAATGCTGGTCATTCGTGCTTAGAGAAAAGTTTCGATTAACTTTTATTCTTATGTCAGTGCAAAGTTGAAGTTTTGGAAGAAATTGACTCTTCTTACGATAATATATGTGTCTCATTTGATTAACTTTAACCTACCATGCTGATTATACTTTGATAGTGCAACATCTGATGGTTTCTAGCATCGTTTGCTTATATACTTTAAGGCATTGGTCTGTTTAGTCCCTCTGAATGATTTTAATTAGATTTAGCGTGTGTATGTTCTAATTTACCATCTTTATTTATGAAATTGGGATTTTGTTTTCCATAGGATGACTGATGATTGCTTCTTCTCTTTCTCTTCAAATATTCAAAGCTAATACTTAACACCATTATCAACTTATGTCGCATTCTGCACTATTTCCATTCGCGCGTATTCAGGCACAGGGCGGACTAGAGTTATGGAATACTGGGACACCTTTCTGGGATCACGCGGAGACAGAAATATAAGTACTTTTTTTAAAGGCGTGGACGGGTAAGCCCCTGGAGGGTCTCAATTAGATAACCTAAAGCTCCAGTGACGGATCATTATATGACTTAGAACCAAGTTAGGAAACACTTTTTATGTTTCCTGTGAGGCTTCAAGGAAGAATATTTGGATTTCTTTCTGAAAGCCGTTTGAATATTTCACTTCCCCTACCACCCCATCTTTTCATTCTTTTTTACCAAGAGGAAAATTTTATTACATAATATGGTACAAAATATTTAAGAGATACATTGTTGATACAAAGATGGCATATACAGTACATGACGTGTGAGAGATACATGTCTAGTACATATTGTTACGTGTTTGTCATAGATTATATTGCGAGAATCTCATCCAGCTCCTCAGAGACGGGCGCCCTGCCCAAGACTACTTATATTCCAGATAGGTAAATTTAATATTTACATATATCGTGCCGAATAGGTAAAACTTGCGATTTTGGCTTAAATAACAACGCTCTTCTTGCCGAATAAGGCATGCGAAAATTTGTGTAATGCAATAATTTCGCAAAAACTATTCTGAACCTAACGAAAAATATGTATCTCATTGTGTTTGTTAACTATTAAATTACTGTAAACATATCTAAGATATATTTAGTTGGATTACACTAAATTAAATTGAGCTTGTTATAATAAGGTTAAGTAAGTTTGCTTAAGTTCTTTTGGTACAACATTATTAATTTTTACATTAACCTAAATGAGAAAATATATCTTTAAATACATAAGAGAAAATTTAAGAATGGACTTAACTTTAAATGAGTTCTTGCTAATTGACCAGTTTTACATATTCGGCACGACATATATATATATATAATATATATATATATATATATATATATATATATATATATATATATATATATATATATATATATATATTCGCATTGTTAATATCTCTAGTAAGGCTGGTGCATGCAGGGGATGAGATGAAAAGCTGTAAGCCTTCTCCCTGAAAGCTGGCTGCCTTGGATCAAAGTCTAGCGCAAGCTGGACTCCAAGGTATTGGTACAGTGTGGGTAGTTTGATAAAGCACTGCGTACCTTGTTCCAAGTTTCGTAGGTTCGAGTCTCTTCAGCCAGAGATCATGTTTATATATATATATATATATATATATATATAATATATATATATATATATATATATCGTGCCGAATATGTAAAACTGGTCAATTAGCAAGAACTCATTTAAAATTAAGTCCATTCTAAAATTTTCTCTTATACGTTTAAAGATATATTTTTTTCATTAATGTTAATGTAAAAAATTTTAATTTTGCTCCAAAAGAATCTTAGAAAACTTACCTAACCTTATTATAACAAGAACAATTTATTTTATCCTAACCTAACTAAATATATTTTAGATTTGTTTACAGTAATTTAATACTAAACAAACACAGTGAAATATATTTTTTTTCGTTAGGTTCAGAATGATTTTGGCGAAATTATTGCATTCATAAATTTTCACTTGTCCTATACGGCAAGATGAACGTTGTTATTTAAGCCAAGATCGCAAGTTCTGCCTATTCGGCACGACATGTATATAATAATATATATATATATATATATATATATATATAATATATATATATATATATATTATATATATATATATATATATATATATATATATATATGAGGAAGGGTTGTTGAGGTGGTTCGAACATGTAGAGAGAATGGAGCGAAACAGAATGACTTCAAGAGTGTATCAGTCTGTAGTGGAAGGAAGGCGGGGTAGGGTCGGCTAGGAAAGGTTGGAGAGAGGGGGTAAAGGAGGTTTTGTGTGCGAGGGGCTTGGACTTCCAGCAGGCATGCGTGAGCGTGTTGATAGGAGTGAATGGAGACAAATGGTTTATAATACTTGACGTGCTGTTGGAGTGTGAGCAAAGTAACATTTATGAAGGGGTTCAGGGAAACCGGCAGGCCGGACTTGAGTCCTGGAGATGGGAAGTGCAGTGCCTGCACTCTGAAGGAGGGGTGTTAATGTTGCAGTTTAAAAACTGTAGTGTAAAGCACCCTTCTGGCAAGACAGTGATGGAGTGAATGATGGTGAAAGTTTTTCTTTTTCGGGCCACCCTGCCTTGGTGGGAATCGGCCAGTGTGATAATAATAAAAAAAAAAATAATAGATATATATATATATATATATATATATATATATATATATATATATATATATATATATATATATATATATAAAATATATATATATATAAAATATATATATAAATATATATATATATATATATATATATATATATATATATATATATATATATATATATATATATATATATATATATATATATATATATAATACACATGCAGCCTTTATGACCCTCGTGTAGTCGATAGGCCTAAAACCCATCTAACCATTCTGGTAATAAGGAAAGTTATTTACACCAAAAGCTGTATGTCTCTAGGTGTATATATATTGAGGATATTTTATTCTCTTATTAGAGATTAAAGTATTCCTGCATGATGAGTAATTAAAAGAACATGCAGCCTTAATGACCTTTATGAAAAGAATGTGACTGGAACAATACACAAATAACCTGCACATAGGAGAATAGAACTTATGACAGCGTTTCGGTCCGACTTGGGCCATTAAGTTATCACAAGTGTAACTGATAGGATATTATCCATTAAGCAACATTCCGATAATAAATACTGACCACTTTTTGCCTGCGGTCCAGACAGGGTGTTGAGACGGAGCCATTGCAATACAGTTTTTATTTCTTTATGCGATACAAGAATGTAATTTAAATGTAGTAAGCAGTTGTTAGGCACAAAACTCACCAGTTGGCTAAGTATTTCAGGCAATCTAATCATAATGCTTAATTGATAATGAGATTTAGACAGTATTGCACGCTACGATTACGGTACATTTTATTCGGCATGTCTCACTTCCAGTGGTCAGTGGTCAGTGGTCAGTGGTCAGTCGTCACGTGAGGTCACAGACCCTGAGCTGCTTTGGGGATTAGTGTGGACGGTTACAAAGCCATGGCTTGCTTTTGCACGGTTTTAAGTTCTGAAGTTGGGGTGTTGAAGGAGGAAGTCTTGCTTCTCCAGGAGATTAGGAGGCTGAAGGTCCACCTCAATGGGTCTGGGAGTGAGTGTGAGTGGCTGGAGTGGTTGAGGGGAATGAGGCTTCTAGCAGTGAGGTGCATTTCCAGCACTTCTACAATGGGAGTGGTTCCCAGTAATGGGAGGATACAAATAGGAAGTTAAAGTGAAGATTGAAGGCAGGAAATCGGTTTCCTTTCTTCAGGATGGAATATACTTCAGGGCCAGTAAAGTAAGGGTGCTAATGCCCCTGCTAATAGGGTAAGCGAATTCTAGGGGATTGGTGATCTCAGGAAAGTGTTGACCGTGCTTTCGTAATAGGAAAGAAGATAAGACAGAGGTCTTCCTGGAGTGGTGTTGTGACTAGTACGGGTTTGGTAATATCATGCAGGTAAGGAAACAGCCCATATTTGTCTCAGTGCGGTTGGAAATGTATGGGAAAGGGGTGGGAGAGAAAAGCTGCTAGATATTTACAGGCAGCTATAGATTAATTAAAGTCTGGGGGAAAGGGGTTTCCAGGTGTACTATAGGTACTATATAACCTGGGTAAAGCACTGTTGGTAATAAGTTATGGGTGAAAGAAACTCCCACATAGCGTCATTGAAGTTTAATAACGTTTGCAGTCTTTAAAAATAGACAAATACATAAGTGGGTGGGGAGGTGGACCAGACAGCTTGTGCTAATAGGTCTGACGCAGTGCCCCTCCTTTAATGGATTAAGAACATAAGAACGGAGGAACACGCAGAAACTTTACTGACCATACAAGGCAGGTCCTCACAAAACACCCTACCCAAAGCTAAACAGAATTACCTGAAATGACATTCGCAGGCAGTCCAACTTTTCGTTTTAACAATGTTTTAAAGTGATGACAAATAATTCAATGTTACCTGCACCAGAAAATAATCTAACTGCCATCTTATTCCTAGTCAATGTTTGGAAATTCTTGACTGGGAATTTAGGGGTCAAACACTTCTCAAAGTGTTCAGGATTTTTTTTTTGAAGAGTTTGCACAGAACCTACAAGGGGAAAAAACTGCTTGATTTGGTTCTGGCAAACAAGGAAACCCTTTTAAAATTAAGATATTACAGAAAACTCAGCACGACGATCCCCCAAACAATTACCTTCAGCAGTGAATGGAAGTATTTTAGTAGGAATAATTCAGTAACGGTCCCAGATTTTCGCATAGCAGATTACCAATGGGCTTAGAAAACCTTTACTTTTGGGATTGGGTAACAAAAGAGCTATCAATCTGTGAAGCCTTTTGTGCGCTTTTGAATCTGAACCAGGATGCCCTCTCTTGGGGCAACTTATACTTAGGGCCCCCTAGTGAATATGGCGATAACGGAGAACAAGAGGATTCGTTGTAATCTTCCTTTGTAGTCCCAGGTTAAGGGGGAACTGGTCAGTCCCGGCAAATGGAACCAACTGAGGATAAAGAAAAACTTTTGGGAGCGAAACGGAAACCAAGACCTGTAAAACTTCCAACCCATTTCGGTGCTCCCTTTGACGAATGGGGGGTCCTATTGGGAAAGCCACATGACACCAAGAAGCTTGGCAACGTGAGTGAAATCCCAAAACCCCAAAATAAAGTCCAAGAACGTCTTCATAAATTTCCACAATGAAGGTATGTGCTACCTAACGATGTGAGTCGAATGCGAGTCGACTACTGGGAACATCACGGGCGGACGTGCCAAGGAAGGTAAAAACATGTTGTTGTGGGGGATAGCCAATTAGGTACAAGGATAGACATTCAGCTTGAAGGATAAGGAGTAGAGGCAGAGATGTGTTTCTTGGGGCAGGGATGAAGATATTGTTAGCCGTCTGATGAAATTTGAAGAGGTATGGAGCAATCCTATATCTGTCTCAGTGCTGGAGGCAACGATGTTGGCAACTAGGAGTGAGACCTATAGCAGATATAGGTTAGCAATAGAGATAATTAGAGAAAGGGTGGGAACCTTGTCATATGTGGTATTTTGAAAGGAGAGGAGTTGAAAAGAATGTTGTCCAGGGCAATTGGGTCAAATTGTGGCTGGACAATACTGTAAGGAAAATGTGGAAACATTCATTGACACTGGGACCACTTCTATGGCAGAAAGACATTATGCCAGGGGGGGGGGTTCAATAATCTGGGGTTGGGGGGAGCACTGGCCAATGCAGTGGAGGGGAGCTGTAGGTTTTTAAACAAGGAATAGTCAGTGGTAGGGTTTTGGCGAAAAACAGTGAAGTCCAAGTGAGTAATATAGTATAGGAGAACTATAATAGGCAAAATGAGGTGGATATTGGGAAGCCATTGACTAGGTGGCAAGGACAGTATTGGGTTTAGTGGAAAATAGAAAGGGCAGGAAGGGCAAAGAGAAACGAGAGTCCTTAAAATAATATTACACAAATAGTCTTTAGTGCTAGGAATAAGAGGGACGAGTTAAAGGCTAGTGCTAGTGCAAACCTAACAACATGTGTATTTGGCTTAACTGAGACGGGTCAATAGGAAAAATCGGGACATGCTCGAATGATATCAGGGTTTTAAATTGTTCCAAGTAGATGAAGTCACGGGAAGGGGGGTGGGTGGCACTGTAGTCATGATAACTTAACTGTTGCTAAAACTGGTATTAAGTTGAAGTAACACATACAGAGTCTGTTGGAAAGAATTTGTGGGGGACATAAAAAATTGTTTTTAGGTGTGATATACCGTCCCCAAACTGGGATAGGGACCAAGGGGAGACAAACATTGAGAAATTGTTAAGGTCACAAGGCACGATAACGTAGTAATACAGGAGACTTAACTTTAGTCATTTTGATTGGAATTTTGCGGGAATTTAGAATCAAACGACTCTTAAGTAGTCGGGGATTGTTTCGAACGTGGATAGAGCCTAGGGAAATAACCTGCTTGACTATTCTGGCAAACAAGGAAACCCTTTCAAAATTAAAATACAGCGAAACTCGGCCAAGCGATCACAAATAATTACTTTAGCATGAATGGGGTATGACAAGCAGGATAATTCAGTAATGGTCCAGATTTTCGCTGCAATTACAATTGGCTTAGAGAACACTTATCATCTGTTGACTGGGGTAACGAAGAGAGGTATCAATATGACAGCTTTCTGAACACAATACATGCTGCCCAATGGATATTTATCCCATATAAGGAAATTAGATCGAATAGAGATGACCTCAAATGGATGGATAATAGGTTCAGATATCTTTTAGGACAGAAAAAAGAAATTTATAGGTGCATCAAAAGAGGTGAAGGTCATCTTATGAATCACTATATTGATATTAAGAGGGACGTTAAAAAGGGGATAAGGAAAGCTAAACGAGACTATGAAATTAAAGTTGCTAGGGATTCGAAAACTAACACAAAAAGTTTTTTCCAGGTTTATAGAACAAAAGTTAGAGATAAGATAGGTCCCCTTAAAAATAACTCAGGGCATCTCTCTGACAAGGAGAATGAAATATGCTCAATTCTTAATAATTATTTTCTCTCGGTTTTCACTCAGGAAGACACTAACAATATCCCAGCAATTAATTTTTATAGTGGGCCTGTTGATGATAAATTATGCAATATCACAGTCACTACCGAATTGGTTATCAAACAGATAGATACCGGTTAAAGCAAAATAAATCCCCGGGCCCTGATAAACTTTTTTCAAGGGTTCTTAAAGAGTGTAAAATGGAACTTTATGAACCATTGACTAATATTTTTAAAATTTCTCTTCAAATAAGTGTAGTGTCTGATATGTGGAAGATGGCTAATGTAATTTCTATTTTTAAAGCAGGGGACAAGTCGTTACCGTCAAATTACCGCCCAGTAACCCTAACCTCAATTGTAGACCAGAACTGAGCTGCATAATCTAGGTGAGGCCTTACTAATGATGTATAAAACTTCAGTATAACCTCTGGACTTCTGTTGCTTACACTTCTTGATATAAATCCCAGTAATCTATTTGCCTTATTACGTATGCTTAGGCATTGCTGTCTTGGTTTAAAGTTAGTGCATACCATAACCCCCAAGTGCTAGGGTTATGGACACTGCATCTGCCACTTTTCTGACCAGGTATCGAGTTTGTCTAAATCCTCCTGAAGTTCCCTGATGTCTACGTTTGAATCAATTATCCTACCTATCTTTGTGTCATGGGCGAATTTGCTCATTTCACTATTAATTTTCTCATCAAGATCATTGATATATATTATGAACAACAACGGGTCCAAGATCGATCCCTGCGGAACGCCACTTGTTACAGATTCCCCCTCAGATTTAACCCCATTTATGCACACTTTCTGCATCCTATCTGTCAGCCATGACTCGATCCACGAGAGCACGTTTCTCCCAATGACATGAGCTGCCACTTTCTTTAACAGTCTTTGGTGCAGAACTCTATCAAAAGCATTACTAAAATCTAAGTAAATAATATCAAATTCTTTATCGTGATCAACAGCCTCAAAAGCTTTACTAAAGAAAGTTAATAAATTATTTAGACAAGATCGGTCTCTCGTAAATCCATGCTGAGTATCATTAATCAAGCTATGCTTATCGAGATGGCTTCTTATAATCTCAGCTATAATTGACTATAGTAATTTGCCTACAATTGAGGTCAGGCTTATTGAGCGGTAATTTGACGGTAATGACTTGTCCCCTGTTTTAAAAATAGGAATTACATTAGCCATCTTCCACATATCAGACACTACACCTGTTTGAAAAATATTAGTTAATGGTTCACAGAGTTCCATTTTGCATTCCTTAAGAACCCTTGAAAAAAGCTCATCAGGCCCCGGGGGTTTATTTTGCTTCAGTCTGTCTATTTGTTTCATAACCATTTCGCTAGAGACTGTGTTGTTACATAGTTTACATTCTTCAGGCCCACTATAAAAATTAATCACTGGAATATTTCTAGTGTCTTCCTGTGTAAAAACCGAGAGAAAATAATTATTAAAAATCGAGCACATTTCATTCTCTTTGTCAGTAAGATACCCATAGTTATTTTTAAGGGGGCCTATCTTATCTCTAACTTTCGTTCTATAGACCTGGAAAAAACTTTTTGGGTTAGTTTTCGAATCCCTAGCAACTTTAATTTCATAGTCCCTTTTAGCTTTTCTTATCCCCTTTTTAACGTCCCTTTTAATGTCAATATACTGATTCACAAGATGACCCTCACCTCTTTTGATACGCCTATAAATTCCTTTCTTATGCCCTAGTAGATATTTCAGCCTATTATTCATCCATTTTGCGTCATTTCTATTTGATCTAATTTCTTTATACGGGATAAACGTTCTTTGAGCAGCATGTATAGTGTTCAGAAAACTGTCATTTTGATAGCTCTCTTCGTTACCCCAGTCAACAGATGATAAGTGTTCTCTAAGCCCATTCTAATCTGCTAAGCGAAAATTTGGAACTGTTATTGAGTTGTCCCTACTATCATACTTCCGTTCTATGCTAAAGGTAATTGATTTGTGATCGCTTGTGCCGAGTTCCGCTGTAATTTCTAAATTACTAACAAGGGTTTCCTTGTTTGCCAGAACCAAATCAAGGTTATTTCCCCTTGTAGGTTCTGCCACAAACTGCTTCAAAAAACATTCCTGAACTACTTCTAAGAAGTCATTCGATTCTAAATTTCCAGTCAGGAAATTCCAATCAATTTGACTAAAGTTAAAGTCCCCTAGAATTACTACATCATCGTGCCTTGTGGCCTTAACAATTTCCTCCCACAGTAATATCCCTTGGTCCCTATCTAAGTTTGGGGGACGGTATATCACTCCTAGAATCAATTTTTTATGCCCCTCTGAAAATTCTATCCAAACAGACTCTGTATGTGTTACCCCAGACTTAATACCAGTTTTTATGCAACAGTTCAAGTGATCTCGGACATACAGTGCCACCCCACCCCCCTTACCGATATTTCTATCTACTTGGAATAATTTAAAACCCTGAATGTGGCATTGCGAAGGCATGCCCAGGCTTTTGGAATTGAACCAAGTCTCAGTGATTGCAAATATATCAATGTTACCTGCACTAGCAACTAATCTCAACTCATCCATCTTATTCCTAGCACTACGGCTATTAGCATAACATAATTTTAAAGACCCTCCTTTCTCTTTACCCTTCCTGCTCATATCTGTTTTTTTTCACTAAACCTATTACTGTACTTGTCGCCTACTGCCATTGGCTTTCCAATATCCACCTCATTCTACCTATTACTAGTTCCACTAGAACTCATAGTATTACTATACTGGGACTTCACTGTATTTTTGTCAAAACCCATTCCACTATATACTCCTAGTTTAAAGCCCTAACAGCTCCCTCCACTGCCATTGCCAGTGCCCCCACCCCAGACCTAGATAAGTGAACCCCATCCCTGGCAGACATGTCATTTCTGCCTTAGAAGAGACCCTATTTGTCAATGAATGTTACTGCATTTTCCTTACAGTAATTGTCAAGTCAGCAATTGACACCAATTGCCCTGGACAACCATTCGTTTCCAACTCCTCTCCTTAGCAAAATACTACATATGACAGGGTTCTCACCCTTCTTCCTAATTATCTCTATTGCTGACCTATACTTGCTAATCAGGTCCTCACTCCTACGTCTGCCAACATCGTTGCCTCGTGCACTGAGGCTTTTTATAGAGTACTGCACCAGAGACTGTTAAAAAAAGTGGCAGCTCATGGCACTGGGGGAAAAGTGCTGTCATGGATCGAGTCATGGCTCACTAATAGGAAGCAGAGAGTATGCTTAGATGGGGTTAAATCTGAGTGGGGTTCTGTAACAAGTGGCGTGAGAGTAAGACACATGTGCAACATCTGGGTATCTTTATTGTAGACGTTTCGCCATCCAGTGGCTTTATCAATACAAATTCTAGGACATAACTTGAAGACAGTAGAACTATGTACAGAAGATGAGGTAATCAGTCCCTCAACCTAGGAGTAGGTGCGAACAGCACCATAGTCGTGGAGATTCTGAAGCAGAAGAAAGAATCCTGGCGCTTATATAGTAATGTCAGGTGAAGCAGACGAGGGCAAATTCACTGGTAGGCGGGATTCCCCAGTGGAAGTAGGTCCTTCCCAAAGAGATGGGTTAGTTGTAGTAGTAGTTGTCGTAGTCGTGAAGGTTATGTACATGTCCTCAGAATTAAGATTCCATGATGTTGCAGTGTCTGACAAGTTGTGTACGAATGGTATATAATACCGACAACTACTACTACAACTAACCCATCTCTTTGGGAAGGACCTACTTCCACTGGGGAATCCCGCCTACCAGTGAATTTGCCCTCGTCTGCTTCACCTGACGTTACTATATAAGCGCCAGGATTCTTTCTTCTGCTTCAGAATCTCCACGACTATGGTGCTGTTCGCACCTACTCCTAGGTTGAGGGACTGATTACCTCATCTTCTGTACATAGTTCTACTGTCTTCAAGTTATGTCCTAGAATTTGTATTGATAAAGCCACTGGATGGCGAAACGTCTACAATAAAGATACCCAGATGTTGCACATGTGTCTTACTCTCATCTTGTCGGTATTATATACCATTCGTACACAACAAGTGGCGTACCACATGGATCAGTCCTAGGTCCGTTGTTGTTTATAATATATATCAACGACCTTGATGAAGGTATTACTAGTGATATGAGCAAATTCGCCGATGACACAAAGATAGGTAGGATAATTGACTCAAACAGGAGGATTTACACAAACTCTGTTCTTGGTCAGAAAAGTGGCCATAGCACTTATAAGTTAACCCTAGCACTTATAAGTTAAGAAATGTAGAACTTAGCCATACTGATTGCGAAAAGGACTTGGTTATGGTGAGTAGCTACCTTGATAAATTAGACACGTGTGCAACTCTTGGGTATCTTTATTGAGGTATCTTCCTCAATAAAGATACCCAAGAGGTGCACACGTGTCTAATTTATCAACATATCGGTTCTCTGAACCATTCATCTACAAACCAGTAGCTACCTTAAAAAAGACAGCAATGTCTAAGCCTACGTAATAAGGCAAATAGATTATTGGGATTTATATCAAGAAGTGAAAGCAACAGAAGTCCAGAGGTTATGCTGTAGCTTTATGCATCATTAGTAAGGCCTCACCTAGATTATTCAGCTCAGTTCTGGTCTCCATATTACAGAAAGGACATAAATTCGTTAGAAAACATTCAGCGTAGAATGACTAAATTAATACATAGCATTAGAAATCTTCCTTACGAAGAAAGATTGAAGACTCTTAAATTACATTCACTTGTTAGACGAAGAATGCGAGGAGACATGATAGAGGTGTATAAGTGGAAGATGGGTATTAATAAAGGGGATATTAGTAAGGTCTTGAGACTATCTCTCCAAGAAAAAACCCTCAGTAATGGATTTAAATTAGACTAGTTTAGATTTAGAAAGGACATAGGAAAGTATTGGTTTGGAAATAGGGTAGTTGATGAGTGGAACAGTCTACCTAATTGAGTTATTAAGGCTGGGACTTTGGATAGTTTTAAATTTAGGCTGGATAAATATATGAGTGAGAGGGGTTGGATTTGAGTGGGACTTGCAAATGAGTGGATAGTGTTATCAGAGCTTATTTCTTGGGTAGCATAGAAAATTGGGTTGGGGAAATGTTTTGTTAGTAGGATGGATTGTAGAGGACCTGCCTAGAATGGGCCAACAGGCCTGCTACAGTGATCCTCCTTTCTTATGTTCTTATGTTGTTATGACAGCTTTCTAAACGTAGATGAATGGTTCAGAGATCCGACAAGTTGATAAATTAGACACATGTGCAACACTTGGATATCTTGAACATTAAAATGGTATAAAATACCGACAGATTGTTAGGTAAGACACATATGCAACAGTTAGGTATCTTTATTATGAAACGTTTCGCCTACACAGTAGGCTTCTTCAGTCAAGTACAGAAAAGTTGATAGAAGCAGAAGATACTTGAAGACGATGTAATCAGTCCATCACCCTTAAAGTTTTGAGGTGGTCAGTCCCTCAGTCTGGAGAAGAGCATTGTTCCATAGTATGAAACAATATGGAGAAGAAGTGACAGGATGGATTGTTCCATACTATGGAACAATGCTCTTCTCCAGACTGAGGGACTGACCACCTCAAAACTTTAAGGGTGATGGACTGATTACATCGTCTTCAAGTATCTTCTGCTTCTATCAACTTTTCTGTACTCGACTGAAGAAGCCTACTATGTAGGCGAAACGTTTCGAAATAAAGATACCTAACTGTTGCATATGTGTCTTACCTAACACTTGGATATCTTCATTGAGGAAACGTTTCGCCACACAGTGGCTTCATCAGTTCATACAAAGGAGAGCGTTGAAGAACAGGAGGAGTTTGAGATAATCAGTCTCTCAGCCTTGAGTCAATGTGGTCAGTCCATCAATCTTGAAAAGAATACAGCATATGCATGAACAACGTTCGCCAAGACCGTAGGCCTGACACGGGTCTCAATCTTGCGATGACCCGTCTCCGGCTCCTGAGGGAGAAAGGTTTCTACAATGATGCGACATATGCTGCTCAAGCACTCTTCTGGTCAGTTCGTCTGGTGCATCACATAATCGACAACACCGCATGTACTCCTAACTGTGGACACTAGCGAGGAGGAGGATATGTCGTTACAACGGACAACAGCTTGTCTGGTTCGTTCACTCCATGGTGGAATAAACCTTGGTAATAAATACCGACAAGTTGGTTTAGAAAGACACGTAAGCAAACACTATAACATATTTATTAGAAAACGTTTCGGTCCTGGGACCTTGATCACTTCTAACATACAGAGGTAGGAAGACGTTATATATAGGCGGAGAGTGAGGTGTGACGCACGTGACCTGAGGAATGTCATAAGAACATAAGAATGGAGGAACACTGTAGAAGGCCTACTGGCCCATGCGAGGCAGGTCCTTATCAAAAACAACCTCTGCCTATGATGAGGACGGGTAGGCGATGAAATCACGTGACTCCTGTGTTGTAATAAAGTTGGTAGAATTACCTGTGTTGTTGGGTTGGTGCTGCTTAAGTATCATGTATGCCAATGTTTTTGAAATTTTGTAGTTTCCAGTGTTGCGTTCTATAGTGTCGGTGACGGCGATTAATGAGGCTTCTAGGCACCGTCGGCGTCTGAGGTCTGGTTCGGTGAGAACGAGTTGTGCCTCATTCCAGTTCATCAAATGCCCCGTGGAGTCTCTGTGGAGGATACATGCGTACCTTACATCGTCTCTGTTAGAGGCATTTCGATGCTCATTCAGGCGGACTGCAAGATCTCTGCCTGTCTCGCCTACATATTTCTGGGACAGAACCCACAGGGGATAGCGTAGACGCCTGCTGTAGAAGTTAGAGGTGTGGGGCTGCGTTTCGTAGTGAGGTCTTTGATAGATGATGTGTTTATGGTGGAAACGTTGATGTTACTCATAGCAAGTGCCCTGCGAGTATTCGTGCAACATCGCCACATGGGAGTACTATGAACTGTTTTAGGGGGCTGCTCCATGGGCGGTTTGTTGAGGATAGCTTGTGCCTTGAGTCTGCAATCTCGGATGAAGAAAGATGGGAACTGAAGACGCGTAAAGGCTTGTGTTATGTAAGTGCATTCTTCTTCTAGAAAACAAGGGCTGGAGATGCGAAGAGCTCTCAAGAAGAAGCCAATGAGGACTCCTCTCTTAGTGCGGGTGTCTTGGTGTGAATAAAAGTGTATAAGATCGTCCTTGTTGGTAGGTTTTCTATACACTTTGAAGAGAAGTTTGTCACTGTCGGGAGATCTGCACAGTAGAACTCCATGGTACACTAGCGTGGCCGCAGTCATCTCTGGGTCCTCTTCGGGAGGGGATATCAGTGCTAGTTGCCTGCGGAGTGTCTCATTAACTTCACACTCCAGAAGATAGTGTGTTAGGGTGCGCTGGACAACGTGCTGGCAGTACTGGCACATCTCCTCAGCCTTATCTACCATCATCTTGGCTGTGAGAAAGCCCAAACGAAGCCGATGTATGGCGGTACACTGCGCTCTGGACCAGCTTCTATCATATGGAGGGGGTTCTCCCTGAGTCGCTGCTCGGTACCGCTGTTGAGATGGGGTATCACCAAAGACCTCCTCCATAAGTTTCATGGCTGAGGCAGCCACCAGTTTGGTCTGCCGTAGGCTGATGTCGACAGTAATCCCAACATATGGATACTCTGTGGCTGCCTTGGCTTTATCATCTGCCGCCTCATTTCCCCGGATGCCAGCATGGCTGGGGATTCAGTTCAATGTCGATCTGCTACCCTGAGCCTCTAATTCTGTCATTATTCATAGGATCGATATGATGAGGTGAACATTGTCCTGTGGTTGAGGATGGGAGAGGGCATTGATTGCAGAGGTGGAATCAACATCTATGACAGGTCGAAGTCGATGTCGTAGGGCATGTGACAATGTATGCTGAATCGCCACCAGCTCAGCTTGAAGGATCGTGTAGTGGTCAGGGAGTCGCCAGCCTTGACCACTGTGGTACAGTCTAGCTGCTGCTCTCTTCCTGTCAGGGTCGACAGAACCATCTATGAAATACACTGCACATGTACGTCCCTCTGCCAGTGCCATGCTTGTCTCAGCATGGTTGCTGAGGGTGTCTTGACTGCAGAGACGCTTACAGAGAGGTAGTTGCATGACGCAAACATCGGCTGGATCTGGGCGCCAGGGAGGTGGTGGATGATACCCAGCAACAGGAAGGTCACAACTCTTCTCAAGGAGTAGTTGTATAGGCAGCAGCTTCCTCCCAGCAGCACAAAACGAACGAATCCAGGAGTAGTCCGTGAAGAGAGTTGGATCTTGTGTCATGGTTGTCAATATCTGTCTTCTTATTGGGGTACCTTGCTGCTGGTGCAGAATCGTGGCTACTTTGCAGGCGTTTATGTATCTTACTCTGTCAGCCAGGGAAGGAAGCCGGGCCACAGATCTGAGACATACTGTGTTGGTCCAGATGGGGGCCATAAGCATAGTTCTTATCGCCTGGTTTTGTGCGACCTCCACTCTTTGCCTGCTCTGCGGGAAGAGATGAGCTAACGCTGGTGCACTGTAGTCAATGAGTGAGTATAGCTTGTATATAGTACAAGCAAAGTACATCTTTGCTCGCCCCTGCACGGTGCCTCGTCATGGCTCTCATGGCGTTGAGTCTGAGTAGAGCACGTGACCTGACATACTTGGCCTGTTTCTGAGAGGTCAGCCTTTTATCAATGTAGATTCCCAATTGTAGGTAGGAGCCTGTCCACTCATGTTCTATATCCTGAATACGCAATCTGTTCATAGGATCTGGTCCCTTGAACATCATTTCAAGAGATTTCTCAGCCGAGATCTTGAGGCCTAGTTCCTTGCAAGACTGCATAATTTGGTCCAAAGCTCTCTAAGCCTGTCGCTCCAAATTGCCTTTTCCATTCACTACGAGTGCAAGATCATCAGCATAGCTGAGGAGCTGCGTACCACTATGAAAGGGAAGGCTCACAAGTTCCTTCATAAGAACGTTAAACAGAGTAGGACTGAGCACACCTCCTTGTGGCGTGCCGTTTTCCAGGGTTTTAAAGGAAGAGTAGTGTCCCTGAAAGCTGATACAGGCCTGTCTGTCCCTAAGGTAGGACTATCCAAGCCAGGAGGCGTCCTTTGATCCCCATCCGAGCTAGTATTGCTAGAATTGCTGTCGGTCTGGCTAACTCAAATGCCTTCTCAAGGTCGAGGTAGACGACGATACTAGGTTTTTTGTTACTGTCAGCAATCTGGCTTAGTAAGGTGGTTATGCGCTCTGCTGTGCCAGCTCCTTTGGCGAAGCCAAATATGTGATGATGAGGGGGTCCAAGTTTCCATAGGAGGCGGTTTAACACCATCCTCTCAACAGTCTTGGCTAAACAACTGGTCAGCGATATGGGTATCATACTGCCTGGGTCCTCGGGCTTTGAAATTGGTACAATGGTAGCCTTCTCCCAAGCTGCTGGGAGTGCCCCGGCCTTTCACGACTTGTTTATGACGTCTAGTATGGCCTCCCATCCACTCTGCCCAGCCCGTGCAATCATGGAGTACGTAACACCATCGATGCCCGGGGCAGCATCACCTGTGTTGTTAGGTAAGACACATGTGCAACAGTTAGTTATCTTTATTTCGAAACGTTTCGCCTGCACAGTATGCTTCTTCAGTTGAGTACAGAAAAGTTGACAGAAGCAGAAGAGAATTGAAGACGATGTAATCAGTCCATCATCCTTGAAATTTTGAAGTGGTCAGTCCCTCAGTCTGGAGAAGAGTATTGTTCCATAGTCTGAAACAATATGGAGCTGAAGTGACAGGATGGAGCCTTATATACCGCCAGGTGGTGAAATGTAGGCTACCAGTAGAGGTAAGAATGAAGTCGTTGGGAGGTCAGGTCCCTCTCAAATCCAGCCATTCTCACTAGTAGAAGTTGTCCAAGTTGATTTCAGGTCTGTACCAAGATACCCTTGTGTTGCCGTGTTTGACACGGCAACACAAGGGTATCTTGTGTCCTGGGTATCTTGTGTTCTGAGCCCCTCAGAATGCGGCGAGTCCTTTGAAGAAAAGTTTTAGTAAGGTTGTCCACTTGGTTAGTTGTGAGAGGTTTGTAGGTATCTGTGTTATTAAGTAGATTGAACATTTTGTTCGCAACAGACACAATTTTCTTCGTGACTGCATCCAAGAAATGGTCTTACCAAGATCTACTCCTCCTCAAATTGCCAACATCAAACCTCCTTTCTCCGCTACAGCTCGGACCTACCTTGAAGAGTGTGCAGATGACTTAAACAATGCTACAAAGGAAGCTTTTCTCCAAGCCAGAACACTAGGCACAGCACTCCGGGGCAACATGAACAGACGCACCTCCGAAATCATTCGCAGCAGAGTTACCACAGCGAATGTTCAACAGAAGAAACTACAAATTCTCTGCGATAATAGTTATTGGAAAAGTTTAGGAAGACCTGAAATTATTCAAAATCTTTCATCTCGTCCACTGTCAACCACAGAAACTGAAGCCCTCAGCTTAGGCCTCAAATTCGCAACAGGAATTACGAAACCAAACAAGACGTCAATTTCATAGCCAAAAACTACAGACGCAATGACTCCGACTTCCATAAAGGTTATCTTCAAGGCATCATCTCAGTGGCCATCTCAACACACAGCTCCCCAGTCATACCTCGACGTTACATCATTGCACTTAAAGGTTTAGCAGATGACACGACCATCAGGGTCACCACCGCTGATGAAGGAGGTGGTGTTGTTATCATGAACACTGGCGATTACAGGAACAAAATGCTCAATCTACTTAATGACCCAGATACCTACAAACCTATCACAACTAACCAAGTGGACAACCTTACTAAAACTTTTCTTCAAAGTACTCGCCGCATTTTCAGGATCTCGAAACAAGGGAAGAAACTTCTGCACACCATACCCAGCAACCCAGACCTGCCAGAATGTACGGCCTGCCAAAAAGTCACAAGCCTGGTATCCCATTGAAGCCCATATCTTCGGGAATAGGCAGTGCTCCCCACCAACTTTCAGGAATTCTCGCAAAACACCTCTCTAAACTCTTGGGCACTATCAGTCCAGCACATCTCAAACACTCAGGTCATCTCAATCGCATTCGCAAAATCAAATCAGGAACAAGAAACTTTTCAGCCTTGAAGTAACTTCCCTATTCACCAAAGTACCTACTACACAAGCCATCGATCTCTTGGCAGGAAAATTGACGATTCGCTTGATCTTCCTATTCCTGCCAGCGATTTGATCGACCTTGTTGAACTATGTGTTGGCTTTACGTGTTTCTCTTTCGAAAATCACATCTTTCAGCAGACTTTTAGACTGATTGAAGATTGAGACACTTATGCAACATATGGGAATCTTTATTCAGGAAACGTTTCGCCACACAGTGGCTTCATCAGTCCAATACAAAGCAGAAGGTGTAAGGAGAGGAGGAGTTTGAGGTAATCAGTCCCTCAGCCTGGAGTCGATGTGTTCAGTCCATCAATCTTGTAGAATGTATTTATGCAACTTATGTACTTATGTACTTATGCTTGTACTTATCAATCTTGTAGATTGATGGACTGAACACATCGACTCCAGGCTGAGGGACTGATTACCTCAAACTCCTCTCCTTACACCTTCTGCTTTGTATTGGAATGATGAAGCCACTGTGTGGCGAAACGTTTCCTGAATAAAGATTCCCATATGTTGCATAAGTGTCTCAATCTTCAACTTGTCGGTTTTTCAAATAATTCATCACTGACTTTTAGACTACCCATGGGTTCGCCACTCAGTGCCATCCTGGCGAACCTATACATAGAACATCTGGAAGTCGAGCTTTTCTCCACCATTATTCCTTCGTCTGTCACCTGGCTCCGTTATGTTGACGACATTCTCCTTATAACTCCAAGACACTTCAACGTTCTACCTCTTCAAGACAAGCTCAACCATGTCGAGCCTTCAATCCAGTTCACACTTGAAGAAGTCGGACAACACTCTTCCCTTCCTTGATGTTCTTCTCTGCAAAGCTGACCATGAACTTTGTTTTAAAGTCTATCAAAAACCAACCAACCAAAACGATCTTCTCCACTTCTACTCTCACCACGACACCAAAACTAAACGTGGTGTAATTACAGGCTTCTTCCTGCGCGCACTCAGAATCTGCAGCAATGAGTTCCTTGAGGAAGAATGCACTATAATTGAGCAAGTATTTTCCAAACTTCACTATTCTCGTCACTTCATCGGAGACTGCATACGACGGGCATGAAACATCGTCAACACACCCAGAGAAGACACTGCCGAGAAGAGACATATAGTCCTCCCCATCAACTCCATTGCCAAACACGTTTTCAACATCTTTTCCATACCTCATTCCAAGTATCTACCTCCACAACCACGACCATCAAGGACATTACCAGTAACAGACAGGGCAAGCTTCCATCATCTGCAGGGGTATACATAATCCCTTGTAATGACTACAGCAAATTATATGTGGGCCGAAACATCAGGAGACCTCCAAACACGTATTTCAGAACACCAATACACAAGCAGGTCTGACGATACAAGGAATGCCTGTGTACAACACCGTAATTCACACAACCAATTAATAAACTACAGAAACTCAAGAATTATCGACGGAGAAGACAGCACTTCATTCTGAAGAATCCTGGAATTATCTCTTATCTCTGTATCCAACAACTTCAACCAGAACAATGGCTTCTATAACATAGCTGAACCTGCCAAGAAACTTCTTTATCGCTATCCCACATAAGAACATAGGAATGGGGAACACTGCAGAAGGTCTGCTCACAAACTTATCCAATCTCCCTACCAAGCTACCAAGATTTTAGACTCTATAACCCCACCCGGTAGATCATCAGATGCAGCATTCTCCTCCTGACCACAGCATTCTGAAACCTGACTATAAATATTCGCGTACCTTCACCCCCAGACTCTTTTTACAGTGTAGCAGACCGCACTTCACGATGCACTTCTCGAACAGGGTAAAGATCAACCAGAGAGTGGGACAGTCAATAACTCGTCCAAGCTAGCACTTGCAGCTGTCGTCAGTGGTAGACTGCAAGTCAAGTTTAATGCGATTCTGTCGCTCAAAGAGGCCTTCGTTGTCGTCTGTACTGACGACACCGAGGTTGAAAAACTCATTACCACCACTGCTACAACCACTCTACGAGATCAGGGATTCATTGTCTTGACTTCTCCAGCTCTGAGGGCCTGAAGAACTGTGTTCTCAAGAGACTCGACAGGTTCATCACTGCCCAGGCTACCGAAGAAATCAAAGTCGTCCATTGAAGCACAGAACCCTTGGGCCAAGGTGGAATTCATTACCAAAATACCCAATGCCTCCTCCATGCTGAAGGTCACCTTCAGTGACGTCAACATGGCAGCCAGAGCTCTAGCTGAGGGACTGGCTTATTCACTACTTCCACATCAATCCAACCTTCATCGAAGCAGAAAAATTCCATCAATTCCACAGTGTTCCAACTGTTACTCATACCTACATACCACCAAAAGACTGCCCTGCCAAGAATAAGAAATTCTGCTCCACCTGCGGCCAAGAAGGTCATGACTTCAAGACGTACACTACTGCCTCTCCACCTAAATACTTGAACTGCAAGATTGATCACCATACTCTTGCTGCCAAGTGCCCAACCAGACGAGATATACATAAGAAACAACTCCAACAACAACAAAAAACCACTGCACAAGCGACTACATATGCTGCTATTACCAAGCTTCAAGCAGATACTACCAAGTTTCTTCAAGCCACGCAAGCTGCATCTCCCACTTCTTCGCCAGCTCTTGCTGGCGACTCCACCAAGATTCTTTACTGCATCATGTATGCTCATGTGCAGAATGTAGCTGAACCTGGTTCTTCAACACCACCATCAACGACTCTTCAAGCTCAACAACATGCCTGGTTTCACATTCCCTGCATCTCCACCTTCCACAGAGATCATCAAATCCACTGCAAATGTCTTCAACATTACCGCTTCTCTACCGCTACCACACCTTCCTCACGACACAGAGATGGACCAATCAGAGACCACTGAGACGCCGACGATTCCACCATGAGAGTCCACCAGCACCTGCTTCCACCTCCGTCACAACGGGCCAATCAGGCGCCTCACCTCAAACGTCTCAGCCGCCAGCCAAGAAGGTTAAAACACAAGAGCCTTGGGATGCATCCCTACGTACTACCGCCACTCCTTCACAAGAAGTCTATTGCTTGCCTGGTGTATACTTCTACACAACCAACCAGAATGAGAACGCAATGTACACTCCAGAAATTATTCAACGCTTCCACAACGGGACAGTCAAGTTTCACCTGCGACTCAACTCGATCATTCACCACTGAATCCTGATAACCTACTTTCAAAAAGTCACAGCTTTGTGGCACTCGACTACACCACAAGGAAGAAATTCAGGACTCTCCAGAATGGGGATACCGAAGACGGTACCCTCATCTAGCAGGACTGTCAGTGATCAATCATCGTGAAGGCAAGTTTCCCCAGCACTTTGTTGCCTGCTGAAGCTGGGGTGTGGCTCCAAAAAAGAACCTGTAATTGCTGCTCCGCCCTCCTGTGCTGCTGAAGATGCCCAAACGAGAAGATGCTTCCCACTTGGGGAGTCACTGCAAGACAGAAGAAGTCACTCTCCAACCGGAGGGCCCCATGCAACAATACAGAAGAAAGAAGATGAACGACACCCCCACCCGGGAGGCCACCACCGGGTCGCCATCTGGAGAAAACCCGGGCAGGAAGTACCGGCAAACATAAGAACAACAACAACACCCCAGGTATCCTGCTGCCGAGACGATGGGTGCAGAAAACCCTGCCATACCGCAGACCTCTCATCAGGTCACCCAACTCATGCCCAGGAATTTCCAACCCTCGATTCCACAACCAGGCGTCATGGACAGGAACCTCCTGCCCCCTTCCTCAACGAAGAAGCAAAAACAAGAGGAACAGGAGGCGTCAACAGGGAACATCTCATCAACGCGATCAGCAGACGGCAATAAAACGAGCCCCATCGGCCATACACGACAGCGCAGGCACTCCTTGCCCGGCATAGCAGTTTTGCAGGCTCCCCTGGCACCTTAACAGCAGATGCCGGCTACCCATCCTGACAAACAGCAACAGACCATGGTGCACACAAAGAAATCCAACCCTCAGCAGTCCCTACAGACCACAACAGCCCAGGTAATATCCACTGCATCGAACCCAGTGCCAACGCAGGCCGTCACCAGGAAGGATAACGTAGCACACATCAAGATGTTCATGGATGTTATTTGCAACACAATCAACTCCAAGGAACAACAGAGCATATTCCAGCAGATGGTGAGTACGCTCCTGAGAGTGTGCTTGTTGACCGAGGAGGAGACGGTGAACGCCATGAATTTGCATTTTCTCAGAGTGGGCAGGGCGCAGTCCCCAGCTCAGGAAACAACAGCGATGGAATAACTTCGGTACCAAATCACACCCTCAATGTCCTACAATGGAACATTCAGGGCCTGAGGGCAAACAGTACCTCTTGCTGGAGGCAGTAAATTCGGGATCGAGTTGACATCGTCTTGCTACAACTCTGCCTGTCCCGACTATGTGCCCAACACTACCCGGTTTTGCTGGGAATTTTCGGCACATGGAAGCAGGCGTTCACTGCAGAGGCACAGCTGTATTTGTATCCGGTACAATTACCTCATGAGGTCACAGCCAACCCTGTGGACTGTGGGGAGGATGTGGAAGTACAGGCCATCCTTGCACACATACTGGGGCGCCCATTACCATCTATAACATCTACAAGAACCCAAGACACACCCTCGACATTGCAGAGCTCCTCGCGCTAGCACACACTGAGTGTATTATTCTGGGTGGAGAATTTCAATGCACATCTCCCAATGCTGCACTCTCACTCAGCAGCCAATGCTGTTGGCAGACACATAGCAATGCTCCTACACGATATTCCAGAGGTAAAGTTGCTAAACAATGGAGACCCCACACACCTGTTGGGTGATTGCCTTGACCTTACTTCGGGACAAGACAACTCGCAGCAGGAGCCACTTGGGAAAACTCATCCTCACCTTGTCAGTGACCACTTTGCAGTGATCATCACCTTCAGCATCACCAGGCCTCCCACAGTTTTGCTGCCTCCTAGATGGGACGTAAAGAGGGCCAACTGGAAGGTGTTCCAGGATTATCTTCATGACTGGTGGTCCACATACACTCTATCCGAAGACTGTGATACAGCTGAACAGTAACTAATCACTGTTCTCATCCAGGCAGCAGAAAGCGCAATTCCAAAAGTCCACAGAATGCACTCACAAAAGAGACTGGTGGTTCTACAACGACGAGGTGCGAAAGCAGAACCACCGCATGAACTCTTTTAGGAAGGTATACAGGCGTAACCCTACGGCAGAGAACAGGAATACTCTGAGAGCCATTGTGCAGCATGCACACAGTCTCTCTCTCAGAGTAAAAACTAAGAAATGGCTGGAGTGGTGCTCAACATTCGAGCATCATACCACCTTATCTGAGATATGGGGCAAGCTCAACATAGCAACTGGCAAGAGCAAGCCGAGGCCACCAGCACACCCGAACCCATCCCATGAAGCTGAGAAATAGTGGAGTTTTTCACTTCCAGGGGAGCCTCAGCTCAGCTCCCACAGGACATCCGGAATATACAGACGGATCTTCTGCCACAACGCCAGTTAACGATACAAGCTGCATGTGAGTCAGAAGATGTGACTGATGAAGACCTCGAACTCCGACGTGTCATTAAGAACACAGATGACACTGCCCCGGGCATCGATGGTGTTACATACTCCATGATTGCATGGGCTGGGCAAGGTGAATGGGAGGCCATACTAGACATCATAAAGAAGTCGTGGAGGGCCGGGACACTCCCAGCAGCTTGAAAGAAGGCTACCATTGTACCAATTCCAAAGCCCAAGGTCCCAGGCAGTATGAGACCCATATCGCTGACCAGCTGTTTAGCCAAGACTGCTGAGAGGATGGTGTTAAACCGCCTCCTATGGAAACTTGGACCCCCTCATCATCACATATTTGGCTTCGCCAAAGGAGTTGGTACAGCAGAGTGCATAACCACTCTACTAAGCCAGATTGCTGATAGTAACAAAAAACCTATTATCGTCGTTTACCTCGACCTTGAGAAGGCATTTGAGCTAGCCAGCCCCTCAGCAATTCTAGCAATACTAGCTCTGAAGGGAATCCAAGGACGCCTCCTGGCTAGGATATTGCCCTAACTTTGGGACAGGCAGGCCTGTGTCAGCTTTCAGGGACACTACTCTTCCTTTAAAACCCTAGAAAACGGCACGCCACAAGGAGGTGTTCTCAGTCCTACCCTGTTTAACGTCCTTATGCAGGAGCTTGTGAGCCTTTCCTTTCATTGTGGTACACAGCTCCTCAGCTATGCTGATGATCTTGCACTCGTAGTGAATGGGAAAGGGAATTTGGAGCGACAGGCCCATAAAGCTTTGGACCCAATTACGCAGTCTTGCAAGGAACTACGCCTCAAGATCTCGGCTGAGAAATCTCTTGAAATGATGTTCAAGGGACCAGATCCTGTGAATAGATTACGTATTCAGGATATAGAACTTGAGTGGACAGGCTCCTACCTACAATTGGGAATCTACATTGATAAAAAGCTGACCTTTCACGTGCTCTACTAAGACTCAACGCCATGAGAGCCATGACGAGGCACCGTGCAGGGGCGAGCAAAGATGTACTTTGCTTGTACTATTACAAGCTATACGCTCGCTCATTGACTACGGTACACCTGCGTTAGCTCATCTCTTACCGCAGAGCAGGGAAAGGGTGGAGGTCGTACAAAACCAGGCGATAAGAACTATGCTAAGGGCCCCCATCTGGACCAACACAGTATGTCTCAGATCTGTGGCCCGGCTTCCTTCCCTGGCTGACAGAGTAAGATTCATAAACGCCTGCAAAGTAGCCACGATTCTGCACCGGCAGCTAATGAGACAGATATTGACAACCATGAAACAAGATCCAACTCTCTTCACGGACTACTCCTGGATTCGTTCGTTTTGTGCTGCTGGGCTGAAGCTGCTGCCTATACAACTACTCCTTGAGAATGTTGTGACCTTCCTGTTGCTGGGTATCATCCACCACCTCCCTGGCGCCCAGATCCAGCCGATGTTTGCGTCATGCAACTACCTCTCTGTAAGCGTCTCTGCAGTCAAGACACCCTCAGCAACCATGCTGAGACAAGCATGGCACTGGCAGAGGGACGTACATGTGCATTGTATTTCATAGATGGTTCTGTCGACCCTGACAGGAAGAGAGCAGCAGCTAGATTGTACCACAATGGTCAAGGCTGGCGTCTCCCTGACCACTTACCTGGAGTTTACCTGGAGTGAGTTCCGGGGGTCAACGCCCCCGCGGCCCGGTCTGTGACCAGGCCTCCTGGTGGATCAGAGCCTGATCAACCAGGCTGTTGCTGCTGGCTGCACGCAAACCAACGTACGAGCCACAGCCCGGCTGGTCAGGAACTGACTTTAGGTGCTTGTCCAGTGCCAGCTTGAAGACTGCCAGGGGTCTGTTCGTAATCCCCCTTATGTGTGTTGGGAGGCAGTTGAACAGTCTCGGGCCCCTGACACTTATTGTATGGTCTCTTAACGTGCTAGTGACACCCCTGCTTTTCATTGGGGGGATGGTGCATCGTCTGCCAAGTCTTTTGCTTTCGTAGTGAGTGATTTTCGTGTGCAAGTTCGGTACTAGTCCCTCTAGGATTTTCCAGGTGTATATAATCATGTATCTCTCCCTCCTGCGTTCCAGGGAATACAGGTTTAGGAACCTCAAGCGCTCCCAGTAATTGAGGTGTTTTATCTCCGTTATGCGCGCCGTAAAAGTTCTCTGTACATTTTCTAGGTCGGCAATTTCACCTGCCTTGAAAGGTGCTGTTAGCGTGCAGCAATATTCCAGCCTAGATAGAACAAGTGACCTGAAGAGTGTCATCATGGGCTTTGCCTCCCTAGTTTTGAAGGTTCTCATTATCCATCCTGTCATTTTTCTAGCAGATGCGATTGATACAATGTTATGGTCCTTGAAGGTGAGATCCTCCGACATGATCACTCCCAGGTCTTTGACGTTGGTGTTTCGCTCTATTTTGTGGCCAGAATTTGTTTTGTACTCTGATGAAGATTTAATTTCCTCATGTTTACCATATCTGAGTAATTGAAATTTCTCATCGTTGAACTTCATATTGTTTTCTGCAGCCCACTGAAAGATTTGGTTGATGTCAGCCTGGAGCCTTGCAGTGTCTGCAATGGAAGACACTGTCATGCAGATTCGGGTGTCATCTGCAAAGGAAGACACGGTGCTGTGGCTGACATCCTTGTCTATGTCGGATATGAGGATGAGGAACAAGATGGGAGCGAGTACTGTGCCTTGTGGAACAGAGCTTTTCACCGTAGCTGCCTCGGACTTTACTCTGTTGACGACTACTCTCTGTGTTCTGTTAGTGAGGAAATTATAGATCCATCGACCGACTTTTCCTGTTATTCCTTTAGCACGCATTTTGTGCGCTATTACGCCATGGTCACACTTGTCGAAGGCTTTTGCAAAGTCTGTATATATTACATCTGCATTCTTTTTGTCTTCTAGTGCATTTAGGACCTTGTCGTAGTGATCCAATAGTTGAGACAGACAGGAGCGACCTGTTCTAAACCCATGTTGCCCTGGGTTGTGTAACTGATGGGTTTCTAGATGGGTGGTGATCTTGCTTCTTAGGACCCTTTCAAAGATTTTTATGATATGGGATGTTAGTGCTATTGGTCTGTAGTTCTTTGCTGTTGCTTTACTGCCCCCTTTGTGGAGTGGGGCTATGTCTGTTGTTTTTAGTAACTGTGGGACGACCCCCGTGTCCATGCTCCCTCTCCATAGGATGGAAAAGGCTCGTGATAGGGGCTTCTTGCAGTTCTTGATGAACACAGAGTTCCATGAGTCTGGCCCTGGGGCAGAGTGCATGGGCATGTCATTTATCGCCTGTTCGAAGTCATTTGGCGTCAGGATAACATCGGATAGGCTTGTGTTAATCAAATTTTGTGGCTCTCTCATAAAAAAATAATTTTGATCTTTGACTCTCAGTCTGGTTAGCGGCTTGCTAAAAACTGAGTCATACTGGGACTTGAGTAGCTCACTCATTTCCTTGCTGTCATCTGTGTAGGACCCATCTTGTTTAAGTAGGGGCCCAATACTGGCGTTGTTCTCGATTTTGATTTGGCATAGGAGAAGAAATACTTTGGGTTTCTTTCGATTTCATTTATGGCTTTTAGTTCTTCCCGCGATTCCTGACTCCTAAAGGATTCTTTTAGCTTAAGTTCGATGCTTGCTATTTCTCTGACCAGTGTCTCCCTACGCATTTCAGATATATTGACCTTTTTTAGCCGCTCTGTTATTCTTTTCCGTCGCCTGTAAAGGGAGCGCCTGTCTCTTTCTATTTTACATCTACTCCTCCTTTTTCTTAGAGGAATAAGCCTTGTGCAAACATCGAGTGCCACCTAGTTAATCTGTTCTAGGCATAAGTTGGGGTCTGTGTTGCTTAGTATATCTTCCCAGCTTATATCGGTTAGGAATTGGTTTACTTGGTCCCACTTTATGTTTTTGTTACTGAAGTTGAATTTGGTGAATGCTCCCGCGTGACTAGTCTCATTATGTCGGTCTGGGGCTCCACGCATACATGTCTGAACCTCAATTATGTTGTGATCTGAGTATATTGTTTTTGATATGGTGACATTTCTTATCAGATCATCATTGTTAGTGAAGATGAGGTCTAGTGTATTCTCCAGTCTAGTAGGCTCTATTATTTGCTGGTTTAAATTGAATTTTGTGCAGAGATTTATAAGCTCGTGTGAGAGTGAGTTTTCATCAGAGCTGCCTCCTGGTGTTATTACTGCAACAATATTATTTGCTATATTCCTCCATTTTAGGTGCCTTAAGTTGAAATCCCCCAGGAGCAAGATGTTGGGTGCAGGAGCTGGAAGATTTTCCAGACAGTGGTCAATTTTTAACAGCTGTTCCTGGAATTGCTGGGATGTTGCATCCGGAGGCTTGTAGACTACCACAATGACTAGGTTTTGGTTCTCGACCTTTACTGCTAAAACTTCCACTACATCATTTGAGGCATTAAGCAGTTCTGTGCAAACAAGTGACTCTGCAATGTACAGGCCAACACCCTTTTTTGCCTGTTCACTCTGTCACATCTGTATAGGTTGTAACCTGGGATCCATATTTCGTTGTCCAAGTGATCCTTTATGTGGGTCTCAGTGAAAGCCGCGAACATTGCCTTTGCCTCTGCAAGCAGTCCACGGATGAAAGGTATTTTGTTGTTTGTTGCTGGCTTTAGACCCTGTATATTTGCAAAGAAGAATGTTATCGGACTGGTGGTATTGTTGGTACTGGGGGGGGGATTTTTTTTCCGGCATTAGTATCTGTATCTGTTGGTTTGGAGTGGAGGCCATCGACTGTGGTTCTACTCCAGGAATGACTGGATTTGGTGTACGATTTCTGCCATTTCGTGCCAGTTTTTTTTCCTTCCTGGCACTAAAAAAACCTCTCCCTCTTGAGTGGCTGTGGCTACCCAGGTTTTCCCATGGCCTGGATGTTTTGTATCTTTTTGTCCCCTTTAGATGGTATGCCTGGCAATTTAAGTTATAGCACAGTCTTTCCTGTACTGAAGAGGTACACAGTTCAGGGTGAAAAAGCTTACAGGAAGGGAGTTTGCATTTTCCTGTTGTCATATGGGCATGACATTTTCTAGGGTGGTCATAGTTGCACGTCCCATCTGTTTTTCCAGATTTCCCATGCCAGCAGATACCAAGTGCATAGTATGTGCACAGGTTTGGTTTCCGTTTGCCTTGGGTTTCTGTGACTGTATTCCCTGTTGGTGCATGTTTCCCTGTCTTACTTCTATCCTCCCTAGCACCAACAATGGAGCTCCCACCAGTTGTTTTTGGTAATATATCCTCACTATTGCTAGTGGAGTAGTCCTCTTGTTTGCTATTTCCTGCGGTATTTCTAGTTTGCAATATTGGTTTTATCTTATCTTTGACTACACTTGTTTCCCTACTATGGCACCTGTCCCCTATGAGGTCATTTATATGTATTCCTTCCTGCATATAGTTCCCGACTACCTGGACAAAATCTCCAGCTTCACCATTTCTGTCTCCCAGGACAGCATCTCCAGCTTCACCATTACTGTCTCCCAGGACAGCACCTCCAGCTTCACCATTACTGTCTCCCAGGACAGCACCTCCAGCTTCACCATTACTGTCTCCCAGGACAGCACCTCCAGCTTCACCATTACTGTCTCCCAGGACAGCACTATCAGCCCCACATTTACTGACTACCAGGACTTCATCTCCAGCCTTACAGTTTCTGACTACATGGCCAGTATCAAGGGCAGTACCATTCAGCACAGACTTTTTATGTTCCCATCTGTTGTAGAAAACTTCCAGGTTGTCTATGAAAGCAGCTTTGATGTTGTCCTCTTTTAATACCCTTGTGATTTTAGTCCACAGATTTATCTCATTTGGGCATACCCAAAAACATTTCCCTGTTTTAACACTGCTTGTAGCTAGTTCTTGGATATCTGCACAAGGGGCGTGACACCAATTTCCACACAAATGACAATTTATCCATGTGGAAGCCCGTTTGTTTGACTGACCACAGACTACACACAGCTTCATAATGATTTGAATGGTTAATTTACTGCAATTCTACTAGCAACCTCTTCAAGCCTCCTTCAACCTCCTTCAAGCTGAGCTGGTGGCGATTCAGCATACATTGTCACATGCCCTAGGACATCGACTTCGACCTGTCATAGATGTTGATTCCACCTCTGCAATCAATGCCCTCTCCCATCCTCAACCACAGGACAATGTTCTCCTCATCACATCGATCATGAGCATAATTACAGCCTTAGAAGTTTAGGGTAACAGATCGACATTGATCTGAATCCCCAGCCATGCTGGCATCCGGGGAAATGAGGCGGCAGATGATGCAGCCAAAGCAGCCACAGACTGTCCACATTTTGGGATTACTGTCCCCATCAGCCTACGACAGACCAAACTGGTGGCTGCCTCAGCCATGAAACTTATGGAGGAGGTCTTTGGTGATACCCCATCTCAACAGCGGTACCGAGCAGCGACTCAGGGAGAACCCCCTCCATATGACAGAAGCTGGTCCAGAGCGCAGTGCACCGCCATACATCGGCTTCGTTTGGGCTTTTCCGCAGCCAAGATGATGGTAGACAAGGCTGAGGAGATGTGCCAGTACTGCCAGCACGTTGTCCAGCGCACCCTAATACACTATCTTCTGGAGTGCGAAGTTACTGAGACACTCCGCAGGCAACTAGGAGTGATATTCCCTCTCGAAGAGACCCAGAGATGACTGCTGCCACACTAGTGTACCATAGAGTCAACGAACCAGACAAGCTGTTACCTGTGATAACGACATATCCTGCTCCTCGCTAGTGTCCATAGTTAGGAGTACATATGGTGTTGTCGCTTACGAGATGCACCAGTTGAACTGACCAGAAGAGTGCTTGAGCAGCATATGTCGCATCATTGTAGAAACCTTTCTCCCTCTAGAGCCAGAGACGGGTCATCGCAAGACTGAGACCCGTGCCAGGATTACGGTTTTGGAAACACTGTACATACATATGCTGTATTCTTCGCAAGATTGATGGACTTACCATATCGACTCAAGGCTGAGGGACTGATTACCTCAAACTCCTCCTGTTCTTCAACGCTCTCCTTTGTATGGACTGATGAAGCAACTTTGTGGCGAAGCGTTTCCTTAACAAAGATACCCAAGTGTTGTACATGTGTCTAATTTATCAGCTTTCTAAACACTATACATGCTGCCCAAAGAACATTTATCCCATATAAAGAAATTAGATCGAATAAAAATGGCCCAGAATGGATGAAAATTATACTCAAATATCTGTTAGGGCAGAAGAAAGGAATTTATAGTCATATCAAAAGAGGTGAGGGTCATCTTATGAATCAGTATATTGTAAAGTAAAAGGACACAGTGCAATAATGTGACATTTATTGGGCAAGTTTCGCCCCAGGAGCTTTAAGCATGCTGATAAAGCTCCTGGAGAGCGAAACGTATGCCAAATAAATGTCACATTAGTGCACTTGTGTCCTTACTTAATTTTCGGAATTCTACCAACTATTACATGAATCAGTTATTGACTTCTAGAGGATGTAAAAAGGTAAAAAAGCTTACGGACTATGAATTAAAGTTCTTAAGATTGAAAAATAACCTAAAAGTTTTTACTAGGTGTAAGAACAAAAGTTTGAGATAGATAGGTCCCTTAAAAATATACTATGGTCTTTACTGCAGGGGAATGAAATGCTCTGTTTAATAATTACTTCTCTGTTTTTACTCAGGAAGACACTAATAATATCCCAATAATTAAGTTTTTAGTGGGCCTGATGAAGATAAATAATGTAATATCACAGTCACTAGAGAAATGGTTATCAAACAGATAGACGGTTTGAAGCAAAGTAAATTACCCGGTCCTGATGAGCTTTTTTCAAGGGTTCTTAAGGAATGCAAAATGTAACTTTGTGAACCTTTAAATAATATTTTTAATTTATCTCTTCAAACAGGTGTAATGTCTGATATGTGGAAGATGGCTAATGTAATCCTAATACCATCAAAATTTCCGCCCATTAAGCCTAACTTCAAATGTGGGTAAATTATTATAGTCAGTTATAGCTGATAATATAAGAATCCATCTCGATAGGCATAATTTAAGAACATAAGAATGGAGGAATTTTGCAGAAGGCCTACTGGCCCATACAAGACAGGTCCTTATCAAAACGACCTCTACCCAAAGCTTCCCAAGAATTTACTCCCGTACACAATGACACCAATCAAACCCACTCCCTCCAATCTCTTTTTAAAGCAACCCAAGGTCAACCTGGAGGAGAACAAGAGAATTCGTAGTAATCCTCCTGTTGTGAGTCCCCAGGTTAAGAGGGAAACTTGGTCAGTGGCCGGGCAACATGGAACCGAAGCTGAGGATCAAAAAGACTGTTGGAGAGGTAGAAACAACTAGGAACCAGAAGACTACTGTGGAAACTACCAACCCATTTTCGGTGCTACCTGACGAATGTGAGTGTTCTACTGAGAATGCCACAGCAAGCATCAAGGAAGCATTGGCAGATGTGAGTGGGACATCCCTAGAAACCCCAGTGAAGACCATCGAGAACGTCTTCACGAATTCCACAAGTGAAGGTGTAGTGCTACCTAACGAATGTGCGTCGACTACTGGGAACATCACGACGGACTACGCCAAGGAAGGTGAAAACATTGTTGTTGTTGGAGATAGCCAGATTAGGTACATGGATAGGGCATTCTGCTTGAAGGATAGGAGTAGGAGGCAGAAAGTGTGTTTTCCTGGGACTGGGATGAAGGATATTGTTAGCCATGTGGATGACAATATGAGAGGTATTGGGAGCAATCCTATTATCTGCCTCAGTGCTGGAGGCAACGATGTTGGCAGACGTAGGAGTAAGTACCTGATTAGCAGATATAGGTCAGCAAAAGAGAAAATTAGGAAGAAGGATGCGAACCCTGTCATATGTGGTGTTTTGCCAATGAGAGGAGTTGGAAACGAATGGTTGTCCAGGGCAATTGATGTCAATTGCTGGCTGGACAAATACTGTCAGGAAAATGTGGTAACATTCATTGGCAACTGGGACCTCTTCTATGGCAGAAATGACATGTATGCCAGGGATAGGGTATTCTTATCTAGGTCTGGGGTGGGGCACTGGCAACGGCAATGGAGGGAGCTGTTAGGACTTTAAGCTAGGAATAGTTAGTGGTATGGGTTTTTGCGGAAAATATTGAAGTCCCAGTGTAGTAATATAATGAGTTCTATGGGGACTAGTAATAAGCAGAACGAGGTAGATATTGAAAACCAGTGACACTAGGTGACAAGGACAGTAATAGGTTTAGTAGAAAAACAGAAATGAGCAGGAAGTGTAAAGAGAAAGGAGGGCCTTTCAATGTATATTATGCTAATAGCCGCAGTGCTAGGAATTAGATGGACGAGCTGAGATTAGTTGCTATGCAGGTAACATTGATGTATTTGCCATAACTGAGACGTGGTTTAATTAAAAAAGTAGGGACATGCCTGCAGAATGTCACATTCAGGGTTTTAAATTGTGCCAAGATGATAGTAGTATCGGGAAGGGGGGTGGGGTGGCACTGTATGTCCGAGATCGCTTGACCTGTTGCATAAAAAAGGGTATAAAATCTGAAATAACACATACAAAGTCTGTCTGGATAGAATTTTCAGAGCGACATGAAAAATTGATTTTAGGTGTGATATACCGTCCCCCAAACTTAGATAGGGACCAAGGGAGACTACTATGGGAGGAAACTGTTAACGCCACAAGGCAAGATAATGCAGTAATTCTAGGGGGCTTCAGCTTTGGTCAGACTGATTGGAATTTCATGACTGGGAATTTAGAATCTAACGATTTCTTAGAATCAGTCCAGGATTGTTTTTTGAAGCAGTTTTGACAGATCCTACAAGGGGAAATAACCTTCTTGATTTGGTTCTGGCAAACAAGGAAACCCTTGTTAATAATTTAGAAATTACAGAGGAACTCGAAACAAGCGATCACAAATCAATTACCTTTAGCATTGAATGGAAGTATGATAGTAGGATTTTCGCTTAGCAGATTACAATGGGTTTAGAGAACACTTATCATCTGTAGACGGGAGTAACGAAGAGAGCTATTAGTATGACAGTTTTCTTAACACAATACATGCTACCCAAAGGACAATTATCCCATATAAGGATATTAGATGGAATAGAATTGACCCCAAATGGATGATTAATGGGCTAAAATATCTTTTAGGAGAGAAGAAAGGAATTTATAGGCGTATCAAAAGGGGTAAGGGTCATCTTATGAATCAGTTTATTAACATTAAGAGGGACGTTGAAAAGGGGATAAGAAAAGCTAAGCGGGACTATGAAATTCAATTTGCTATGGATTCAAAAACTAACCAAAAAAGTTTTTTCCAGTTTTATAGAACAAAAGTTAGAGATAAGATAGGTCCCCTCAAAAATAACTCTGGGCATCTCACTGACACGGAGAATGAAATGTGCTATATTCTCGATAATTATTTTCTCTCGGTTTTTACTCAGGAAGACACTGACAATATCCCAGTAATTAATTTTTATAATGGGCTTGAAGATGACAAATTATGCAGTAACACAGTCACTAGTGGAATGGTTATCAAACAGATAGACCGGTTAAACCAAAATAAATCCCCTAGCCCTGATGAACTTTTTTCAAAAGTTCTTAAAGAGTGTCAAATGGAACTCTGTTAACCTTTAACTAATATTTTTAATTTATCTCTTCAAACGGATGTTGTGCCTGATATGTGGAAGATGGCTAATGTAATTCCTATTTTTAAAACAAGGGACAAGTCTTTACCGTCAAATTACCGCCCAATAAGCCTAACCTCAATTGTAGGTAAATTACTAGAGTCAATTATAGCTGATAATATAAGAAGCCATCTCGATAGGCATAATTTGATTAATGATACTAACATGGTTTCACCAGGGGCCGTTCCTGCCTAACTAATTTATTAACCTTCTTCAGCAAAGCTTTTGAGGCCGTTGATCACGATAAAGAATTTGATATTATTTACTTAGATTTTAGTAAGGCTTTTGATAGAGTACAACATCAGATACTGTTGAAGAAAGTGGCTGCTCATGGCATTGAGGGAAAAATGCTGTCATGGATCGAGTCATGGCTCACTAATAGGAAGCAGAGAGTGTGCATAAATGGGGTTATATCTGAGTGGGGATCTGAAACAAGTGGCGTTCCGCAGGGATCAGTTTTAGGCCCATTGTTGTTTATAATATATATAAACGACCTTGACGATGGAATTACTAGTGACATAAGCGAATTTGTTGATGACACGAAGATAGGTAGGATAATCGATTCAGACGTTGATGAATCAGAACTTCAGGAGGATTTAGATAAACTCAGGAGGATTCTTGCTAAGACTTCAGAGATGGTGAAGCTGCCTTTGTTTTGTTTAATTGTATTCGAAACAGCGATTAATGCTGATTCGAGGCACTTGCATCTGCTGAAATTAGATTCTTTGATCACTAATTGGGCGTCCCTGAATTTCATGAGATGATTGGTGGAATTTCGGTGTTGTACACAGGCGTTGTTCAAGTTATCGTTCCTACATGCGTAAATGTGTTCGTTGAGGCGGGTGTCGAGGTTTCTTGCTGTTTCACCTACATAAATCTTGTCGCAGCCTCCAGAGGATATAGTGTAAACCCCTGCATTGTCAGGCATAATGCCTGACAAGTGGAAAATGGCAAATGTTATACCTATTTACAAGGCAGGTGACAGGTCCTTAGTCTCGAACTATACACCAATAACCCTTACCTCTATAGTGGGAAAATTTATAGAATCAATAATTGCCGAAGCAATTCGTAGCCATATGGAAAGGCATAAATTGATTAATGAATCTCAGCACGGTTTTACAAAGGGGCGTTCCTGTCTTACGAATTTACTAACTTTCTTCACTAAGGTAAGGCTTTCTATATAGAGTTCCACATCAGAAGCTATTGAGGAGACTTAAGGCACACAGAATAGGAGGAGAATTTTTTTTCCTGGGTTGAGGCATGGCTGACGAATAGGCAGCAGAGAGTTTGCATAAATGGGGAGAAATCAGAATGGGGGACGTCACAAGCGGTGTTCCACAAGGGTCAGTGCTGGACACCTTGTTGTTCACAATCTACATAAACGACATAGATGAGGGAATAAATAGCGGCATAAGCCAATTTGCTGATGGCACCAAAATAGGCCGTCCAATTCATTGTAATGAGGACACTAGAGCACTCCAGGATGACTTGAATAGACTTATGCAATGGTCGAAGAAGTGGCAGATGCAGTTTAATATAGACAAATGCGAAGTTCTAAATGTTGGGCAGGAAAAAAACCCCATAACCACATATAAACAAATTGTGATCTCATATTACGGATTGCAAAAAGGTTTAGGACTTCTGATTATTATTAATGTAAAACCAAGACAACAGTGCATTAGTGCTCACAATAAAGCTAGCAGATTTCTTGACTTTATAGCAAGAAGTGTAAAAAACCAGAAGTCCTTAAAGGTTGTTTTTAAAACCTTATTCATTGGTTAGGCCTATTTGTTTTGTGCCATTTTGGTCACCGTTTACAAATGGATAAAATGGATTTTACCTGCATAATTGATTTTGGCGGAAAAACCCTTTTTAATTTTTTAAAAATTACAGAAAAAAATCGGCAAAGTGAAAACAAATCAATTACCTTTAGCTTTGAATGGAAGTAGTTTTAGGGATACCATAACAGTTGATTTTCCCTTAAAATAAAAAGGGCTTTGTCTGTTGACGGGGGGTAACGAAGAACTTCAATATGAGGGTTTTCTAAACACTATACTGCTGCCCAAAGGAATTTATCCCATAAAAGGGAAATTTAAAACCCCAAAAGAAATGACCCAAAAAGATAAATAATAGCTAAATACATTTGGTAAAAAAAGGGAATTTGTAGGTGTATCAAAAGAGGTGAGGGTCACTTATGAATCGTATTTGACATTAAGAGGGACGAAAAAAAAGGGGATAAAAAAAATCAAAGGGGGGGATATGAAATTAAAGTTCCTGGGGATCGAAAACTCCCGAAAAAGTTTCTGGGTTTATGAAAAAAGTTAGAGATAATGGGCCCCCCTTTAAAAAATAAACTTGGGCATCTTACTAAAGGAGAATAAAAGTGCCCCATTGTTAATAATTATTTTCTCTGGGTTTTTCACTCAGGAAACCAAAACAATGCCCCAAATAATTAATTTTTTATAGTGGGCCGAAGATGATAAATTATGCAATGTCAAGTCACTAACAAAATTTTATCAAACAGATAGGACGATTGAAGCAGAATAAACCCTAGGCCTGAGGAACTTTTTTAAAGGGTTCTTAAAGAGTGTAAAAGGGAATCTGTGAACCATTGACTAATATTTTTAATATTTCTTTCAAAAGGGTGTGTGTCTGATATGGGGTGGGGCTAATGAAATTCCTTTTTTTAAAGAAGGGGACAAGTGTTCCCGTCAAATTTCCCCCAAAAAGGGCCTGACCTCAATTGTGGGCAAATTTTCATGTCAATTTGCCCTTTATAAGAAGCCACGGTAAGCATAGCTTGATTTTTGTACTCAGAAAGGATTTACGATGGGCTAATTTTTTTAAACCTTTTTCCGTAAGCTTTTGAGGCCCTGGTCTCATAAATAATTCGTATTTTTATTTAGATTTTAGTAAAGGCTTTTGATAGGGTACTGCCCAGGACTGTTAAAAAAAGTGGGGCTCAGGCATTGGGGGAAAAAGTGCTGTCATGGATCGAGTCTGGCCCCTAATAGGGAAACAGAGGTATGCTTAAAAGGGGTTTTAAAACGAGTGGGGATCTGTAACAAAATTGCGTTCCACAGGGATCGCCTTAAGCCCTTGTTGTTTTTAAAAATATCAATGACCTTGAAAAGGGTAATAGTGATATAGTAAATTCGCCCAGACACAAAATAGGGAGGGTAAATTTATTCAAACGTAGTATCAGGGAACCCGTGATTTTGAAAATTCAATTCTTGTTCAGAAAAATGGAGATGCGTTAATGTAGATAAATGCAAGGTTCGAAGCTCGGGGTTCCATAACAAAGCACTTTAAATTAATAATGTAGAATTAGCCATACAGATGCGAAAAGTATTGGGTTTATGGAAAACAGCAACCTTTAAACCCCAAAACAGCAAGCCTCAGCGTACGTAATAAGGCAAATGTTATTGGGGTTTATATCAAGAAGTGTAAGCAAAGAAGTCAGAGGTTATATTTTTAAACTTTATACTCATTTGTAAGGGCCCCACCAGATTACGGCTCTTTCTGTTCTCCATATACAGAATGGTATAAATTCGTTAGAAAACATTTAGCAAAGAATGACTAAAATTAAAATATAAAATTAGAAATCTTCCGTCAAAAGGTGAAAATCTTTAAAAAACACTTGTTAGGGCGAATAATGGGGGGAAAATATCGAAGTGTAAAAGGGAAAATGGGTATTTCAAAAAAAATTTTGAATAAGGTCTTTAAATCTCTTCAAGAGGAACCGCAATAATGGGGTTAAATTGATAAGTTTAGATTTAGAAAAGGATTAGGAAAGTATTGGTTTGGGAAAAGGGGGTGTTGATGGTGGAACAGTCTACCTGTAGATTTATTGAAGCAAAAGTTGGGTATTTTAAAATTTGGTTGGTAAATAATGAGGGGGGGGGTTTGGGAAATTTGAGTGGGATTTGCATAATGAGTAATAGAATCATCAAAACTTATTCTTGGGTGATTGCAAACGGGGTTTGGGGCAATTTTTTTTTAAGGGAAAGGGGTTGTAAAGGACGTGCTGTATGGGCCAACAGGCCTGTGCAGGTTCCCCCTTTTTATGTTCTTTGTAAATCTAAACTTGTTAATTTCAATCCTTAGTGCGGGTTTCTCTTGGAGAGATATCCTCAGGACCTTTTTATTTATCTTATTAATACCCCTCTTCATTGTCACTTCGTCATGTTCCCCTCATTATTCGTCTAACAAGTGAATGTAGTTTAAGAGTCTTCAATCCTTCTTCGTACGGAAGATTTCTAACATTATATATTAATTTAGTCATTCTTTGCTGAATGTTTTCTAACGAATTTATATCCATTCTGTAATATGGAGAACAGAAATGAGCTGCGTAAACTAGGTGAGGCCTTACTAATGATGTATAAAGCTGTAATATTACCTCTGAACTTCTGTTGCTTACACTTCTTGATATAAATCCCAGTAATCTGTTTACCTTATTATGTATGCTTAGGCATTGCTGTCGTGTGATGAATGGTTTGAAAAAACGACAAGTTGAAGATTGAGACACTTATGCAGCATATGGGAATCTTTATTCAGGAAACGTTTCGCCACACAGTGGCTTCATCAGTCCAATACAAAGAGGAAGGCGTAAGGAGAGGAGGAGTATGAGGTAATCAGTCCCTCAGCCTGGAGTCGATGTGTTCAGTCCATCAATCTTGTAGAATGTACAGCATAGGGCCGTGGGACGTGGCTTATTACTGTAGTGAGGTGAGGTGAAGCGGCGGAGGCGGGGTCACATGGTACCATCCACTAGTCAAATTTGGTCTTCGTCCAAAGGTTGAACAAGTGTTGAAGAATTCTTTGTAAAAGATCCCATGATGGCAGTGTCTGACAGTTGTGATGAATGGTTTGAAAAAACCGACAAGTTGAAGATTGAGACACTTATGCAGCATAGGGGGAATCTTTATTCAGGAAACGTTTCGCCACACAGTGGCTTCATCAGTCCAATACAAAGAGGAAGGCGTAAGGAGAGGAGGAGTTTTGAGGTAATCAGTCCCTCAGCCTGGGTCGATGTGTTCAGTCCATCAATCTTGTAGAATGTACAGAAATTGGGCCGTAGAGGTGGCTTATATACTGTAGTGAGGTGAGGTGAAGCAGGCGGAGGCGGGGGTCACAGTGGTTTCCCCCACTAGTCGAAGTAGGTCTTCGTCCAAGGTTGAACAAGTGTTGAAGAATTCTTTGTAACAAGATCCCATGATGCTGCAGGGGTCTGACAGTTGTGATGAATGGTTTGAAAAACCGAAAAGTTGAAGATTGAGACACTTATGCAGCATATGGGAATCTTTATTCAGGAAACGTTTCGCCACACAGTGGCTTCATCAGTCCAATACAAAGAGGAAGGCCCGGTAAGGAGAGGAGGAGTATGAGGTAATCAGTCCCTCAGCCTGGAGTCGATGGGGTTCAGTCCATCAATCTTGTAAAATTGTACAGCATAGGGCCGTAGACGTGGCTTATTTTACTGTAGTGAGGTGAGGTGAAGCAGGCGGAGGCGGGGTCACAGTGGTTCCCATCCACTAGTCGAAGTAGGTCTTCCCCCAAAGGTTGAACAAGTGTTGAAGAATTCTTTGTAACAAGCCCCATGATGCTGCAGTGTCTGACAGTTGTGATGAATGGTTTGAAAAACGACAAGTTAAAGATTGAGCACTTATGCAGCATATGGGAATCTTTATTCAAGAAACGTTTCGCCACACAGTGGCTTCATCAGTCCAATACAAAGAGGAAGGCGTAAGGAGAGGAGGAGTATGAGGTAATCAGTCCCTCAGCCTGGAGTCGATGTTTTCAGTCCATCAAACTTGTAGAATGTACAGCATTAGGCCGTAACGTGGCTTATATACGCCTTCCCTCTTTGTATTGGACTGATGAAGCCACTGTGTGGCGAACGTTTCCTGAATAAGGATTCCCATATGCTGCATAAGTGTCTCATCTTCAACTTGTCGGTTTTTCAAACCATTCATCACAATTGGGGTGTTGTACACAGGCATTCCTAGTATCGTCAGACCTGCATGCGTATTGGTGTTCTGAAATACGTGTTTGGAGGTCTCTTGATGTGCAAGACAGGTATACAATACCGAAAAGTTGAAAGTTAAGACATTTGGGTGCAACATTTGTTATCTTTGTGTGGGACGTTTTCGCCATCCAGTTGGCTTTATCAATCTTGTCGGTATTGTATACCTGTCTTGCACAACTTGTCAGGCGCTGCAACATCATGGAATCTTAGTTCAGAGGACATCTACATGGCCTTCTTCACGGCTACCACAACAAAACCCATCAATTTGGTTAGGAACCTCTTCCACTGGAGAATCCCCCGCCTACCATTTGACTATGCCCTCGTCTGCTACACGTCCCTGTTCCTGACCCCTATGTAAGCGCCAGTCTCCTTGCCTCCTCTCACCCACGAAGCCTTCATTATTGTCTGTGAAGACGATGTTGAAGCTGAAAAAACTACTGCCCTCCCCCGCTTGTCCACTCTATCGCCCCGTGGTTTCAAAGTCATGCCCCTTTTCCTGCCTTACGGGCTAAGAGGACTGTCTTCTTGAAGAGATTTGGCAAACTGGTTACCATAAAAACCTGTTGAAGACTAAGATCTCCTTAAAAGAACAAAATCCCGGGGCTGCAGTTGAAAGCATCACCAAGATTCCTACTGCCTTCTCCATGCTGAAAATCACTTTTACTGATGTGACAATGGCTGCCCAAGCTATGGCTGAAGGCCTGGCCATATACTATTACTTCATTAACTCCAGTCATATTGAAGCTGAGTGGTACCATCATATTACTCAGTGCTGGAGTTGCTATTCTTACCTACACTCTACAAAAGACTGCCCCACAAAAGACAAAAGTTTTGCTCTACCTGCGGGTCTGAAGACCACGATTCCAAGACTTGTACTTCTACTGCCCAACTTAAGTGTCTCAACTGCAAAAACAACCACCATACTCTCGCTGCAAAGTGCCCCACTCGTCGTGAAATTCTGAAAAAAAAGCCAAGAAGCAGAACAGAAGAAGACACCTTCCAAGTCACCTACTTATGCTGCCATCACCAAACTCCAGGCCGACACAACAAAACTTTTAAAAGCTACCCAACCCTCCACCACTACTCCATCAGCTTATGATCCTACGAAAATTCATTACTGTATGCTATATGCACAGATGCATAATATGGCGTTACCAGGCTCCTTCAACACTGTTATTAACGAGCTCTTCCCGATTGAAAAACATGCCAAACTTTATTTTTCCCAGACTCTCCACCATCTGCCGGACATAAATCAAGCCCCCCCCCACTAAAGATTAGGCAACCTCCCCAACACCTAAATTTCCCATCCCCAAAGAAACAACCAATCCGACTTCCAAACCTAAACCCCGCTGTGGACCAAAATCACCTGAGTCTTCCACCTCTTCTGTTACTACTAACGAACACCTGCATTATTCAATCAACCACCAAAACCCAAGAAAGCTAAGCATTTCCTGAAAACCCCCAAATCTCAAGATATCGAAGACCTGAAGAAATGGAAGAGGAAAACAATATTTAGCCCAACTAAACCCCTCCCTTCTTATGCATATAACCCTCACACCCCGCCCCGCTATATGCCCCTCAGGTCATCTATTCCATGCACCTTGGTAGTATCAGTCACTGTTGCTCATGGATGGACCCCAAACCTGAAACTGCCCTAATTGCAGACTTAGAAAAGACAGCAAAAAGTCTGCTCAAACTTAGTTTTTTTATCAAACCAGTTTTTCAAAGATTTTAAATGGCTCTACGACAGGAAGGGAAAAACTAACAAAACGCGATATGAAGAGTGAAATCCCCCAAATCAACGTGATCCTTCTCTCCTCTTGCATCTTAACCATCATATTGAAAATGCTCCCTCCCATCCCGCTTCCCGCCGATCTCCAGCAACCAATCGCGCCTGATCTACAGATCACACTTGATGCAGCCTGCACAGTTGCCACGTCGTTCCACATTCTCAGCCAAGCCCTGTTCTCTCCAGTCTATCCACGATGGGTCTAGCTTGCTGGATTAAGCCCCTGGCTCTAAATTTTTTACAACTAGGAACACTTCCTCTCTTCGCAAATTTCGTCTGTCCAGTTTCCCCCGCTATCCAATGGATTTCCCTAATTGTTCGTTCGTTCGTTGCCTGTTTAAAATCTCTGCAACAACGTTGCTCTAACACCACCTCCAAGGCTGAGGGACTGATTTACCTCATCTTTTGTATATAGTTCTCGTTTTCTTGTTATGTCCAAGAATCTGTATTGTTTAAAACCATGGAGGCGAAACTTTTCTACAATAAAGATAACAGATGTTGCACAAGTGTCTTAACTTTAAATCAGATCTCTTGTGTTTCGCCAACGTTAATTTGCTGCAGTCATTAAAGGATTTTGTTTTACCCGCAGAGGATGAAAGCTTTTTCTGTCTATTACTGGTAATGTCCATAAATGGGTTGTGGTTGTGGAGGTAGATATTTGGGGAATGAGGGTATGGAAAAGAAGTTGGAAGAAATGTTTGCAAGGGGAGTTGGTGGGGAGGATATGTGTCTCTTTCGGCAGTGTCTTCTTGGGTGTTTTGAAGATGTTTAAGGGCCGCTGTCTGCGCTTGATAAATGAACGGGAAATGGGAGAAAAAATACCTCGTTCAATTATATTGAAAATTCCTCCTAAAGGGAACTTTTGCTGCGTTGTGAGTGTGCGCAGGAGAAGCCATAATTACACCACGTTTAGTTTTGGTGTTGTGGTGAGAGAGAAGTGGAGAAGATCGTTTTGGTTGGAGGGTTTTCGATAGACTTTAAAACGAAGTTCATGGTCAGCTTTGCAGAGAACATCAAGGAAAGGAAGAGTGTTGTCGACTTCCTCTTCAAGTGTGAACTGGATTGAGGGCTCGACCTGGTTGAGCTTGTCTTTGAGAGCTTGAACGTTTGAGCGTCTTGGAGTTATGAGGAGAATGTCGTCAACATAACGGAGCCAGGTGACAGTCGAAGGAATAATGGCGGAGAAACGCTCGGCTTCCAGATGTTCCATGTATAAGTTCACCAGGACGGCACTGAGTGGCGAACCCATTGGTAGTCCAAAAGTCTGTTGAAAAAGGTGATTTTCGAAAGAGAAACACGTAAAGCCGACACATAGTTCAACAAGGTCGATGAAATCGCTGGCTGGAATAGGAAGATCAAGTGAATCGTCAATTTTCCTGCGCAGGAGATCGATGGCTTATGTAGTAGATACTTTGGTGAATAGGGAAGTTACGTCAAGGCTGGAAAGTTTCTTGTTCCTGATGTTGATGTTGCGAATGCGATTGAGAAGATACCCGAGTGTTTTTAGATGTGCTGGACTGACAGTGCCCAAGAGTTTAGAGAGGTGTTTTGCGAGAATTCCTGAGAGTTGGTGAGGAGCACTGCCTATTTCCGAAGAGATGGGCCTCAATGGGATACCAGGCTTGTGAGTTTTTGGCAGGCCGTACATTCTGGCAGGTCTGGGTTGCTGGGCATGGGATGCAGAAGTTTCTTCCCTTGTTCTGAGTCCCCCGAATAGGGCGAGTCCTTTGAAGAAAAGTTTTGTAAGGTCGTCCATTGGTTAGTTGTGGGTAGGTTTGTAGGTATTTTGGGGCATTAAGTAGATTGAGCAAATTTTTTTCCCGTAATCGCCAGTGTTCATGATAACAACACCACCTCCTTTATCAGCGGTGGTGACCCTGATGATCGTGTCTTCCGCTAAACCCTTTTAAATGCAATGATGTAACGTCGAGGTATGACTGGGGAGCTACGTGTAGAGAGGCTGCTGAGATGATGCCTTGAAGAAAACCTTTTTGGAAGTCGGAGTCATTGTGTCTGTAGTTTTTGGCGAATAAATTGAGGTCTTGTTTTGGTTTCGTAATTCCTGTTGCGAATTTGAGGCCTAAGCTGAGGGTTTTGGTTTCTGTGGTTGACAGTGGACGAGATGAAAGATTTTGAATAATTTCAGGTCTTCCTAAACTTTTTCAGTGATTATTTTCGCAGAGAGTTTGTAGTTTCCTACTAAGTCTGATCTGTTGAACATTTGCTTGTGGTAAACTCTGCCCGCGAATGATTTCGGCGGTGCGTCTGTTCACATTGCCCCGGGGTGCTGTGGGCCCAGTGTTCTGGCTTGGAGAAAGCTTCCTTTGCAGCATTGTTTAAATCATCTGCACACTCTTCAAGGTAGGTCCGAGCTGTAGCAGAGATAGGAGGTTTGATGTTGGCAAAATTTGAGGAGGAGTAGATTTTTGGTAAGACCATTTCTTGGATGTAGTCGACGGTCACCCGGCTCCGTTATGTTGACAACATTTCCTCATAACTCCAAGGACGCTCAAACGTTCAAGCTTTCCAAGACAAGCTCAACCAGATCGAGCCCTCAATCCAGTTCACACTTGAAGAAGACGTCGACAACACTCTTTCTTTGAACATCAAAATGGTATACAATACCGACAGGTTGTTAGGTAAGACACATATGCAAAAGTTAGACAACTTTATTCCGAAACGTTCGCCTACACAGTAGGCTTCTTCAGTCGAATACAGAAAGTAGGCAGGAACAGTAGAGATGTGAAGACGATGTAATTTAGTCCATCACTCTTGTAGTCGTAGAATTTGAGGTTGTCAGTCCCTCGGCCTGGAGAAGTTCAGTTCCATAGTCAGGAACTATCTCTACTGTTCCTGCCTACTTTCTGTATTCGACTGAAGAAGCCTACTGTGTAGGCGAAACCTTTCGGAATAAAGTTGTCTAACTGTTGCATATGTGTCTTACCTAACAACACTCTTCCTTTCCTTGATGTTCTTCTCTGCGAAGCTGACCATGAACTTTGTTTTAAAGTCTATCGAAAACCCACCAACCAAAACGATCTTCTTCACTTCTACTCTCACCACGACACCAAAACTAAATGTGGTGTAATTATAGGCTTTTTCCCACGTGGGACTCAGAATCTGCAGCAATGAGTTCCTTGAGGAAGAATGCACTATAATTGAACAAGTATTTTCTAAACTCCACTATCCTCGTCACTTCATCAGAGACTGCAGACGGGGGCATTAAACATCTTCAACATACCCAGAGAAGACACTGCCGAGAAGAGATACATAGTCCTCCCAACCAACTCCTTGCCCAAAAATGTTTCCAACATCTTTTCCAGTACCTCATTGCAAGTATCTACCCCCACAGCCACAACCATTAAGGACTTTCCAGTAATAGACAGGACAAGCTTCCATCCTCTGCAGGGGTATACATAACCCTTGTAATGACTGCAGCAAAATTATCGTTGGCGAAACATCAAGAGCCTCCAAACACGTATTTCAGATAACCAATACGCAAGCAGGTCTGACGATACAAGGAATACCTGTGTACAACACCCCAATTCACACAACCATTTAATTAACTACAGAAACTCAAGACTTATCGCCAGAGAAGACAACACCCCAATACCCAAGAATCCTGGAATCATCGCTTTTCTCTATAACCAACAAAATTTTAACCAGAACAATTGCTTCTATAACATAGCTGAAACCACATGCCCAAAAAACTTCTTCATTTGTATCCCAATAAGAACATAGGAATGGAAGAAACTGCAGAAGGTCTGCTCACAAACTTATCCCAAACTCCCTTCCAAGCTACCCCAAAATTTTTTGACTCTATAACCCCACCTGACTTCAACATTTTGAACCTGACTATAAATACTCGCGCACCTTTCACCCCAGGTAGATCTGTTTGTGACTTGAAAAAGCCCACTGTGTGGGCGAAACGTTTTCAATAAAGGATCAAAAATTTAAAATGCATATGTGTTTATATTTCCATTGTGTCGGTATTTTATTACCATTTATTTCCAAAAGATGATGAACTGATTTCATCTACTCAAGCTGAGGGACTGATTACCTCAAACCCTCCTGTTCTTCACCATTCTTCTTTGGTGGACTGATGAAGGCACTTTGTAACGGAAAATTTCCACATTATTGACACATAAGTGTTGCACATGTGTCTAATTTTATCAGTATATAAGTCACTTTTCCGGCATACATTCTACTTTCCCGCAAGAGTACTGGACTTAACATATCGATTCCATGTGATGGACTGATCGCCTCAAAACTCCTCCTCTCCTTACCCATTCCTACTTGTTTAGAGTGATGAAGCTTTTTGGGCGAAACGTTGCCTTAAAAAGATTCTCATATGTTGCATAAATATCTCAATCTTCGAGAAAAGAGGTTAATACAGTAAAAGTCTCAAATTTTCGCTCTGCCCATTATAATGGACTTAGGGAATACCTATCTAATCTCAACCTGTCTAATCTATGACCTTAATGAGGGAATTACAAGTGAATGAGCAAATATGCTGATGACACAAAAATACTCCGAATTATTGATTTGAGGAGGATACCAATGAACTCCAGGAGGACTTGGACAAATTAATGTCTTGGTCTGAAAAGGGGCCGACAAAGGTCAACATTGACGAGTATTTTAGTTTAATAAATTCAGAAAACCGACAGTTTTAAATTAGACACATGGGGCAACTCTTGTGATCTTTATTGGGGAACCCCTTTTTCGCCACACAGTCTGACATTTGCAATTTTTTGGGATTTTAATATTTGGGAATTCTTCGTTTGCCTAACCTTGGGCACGACCTACTTACACAGGGAACAAATGTGACCCCAAACCCACGACTGCGCCCCTCCCCTTCCCTAGGGTAAAAAGGGCTACTTCTCGGCCAATCCCTATATTCTATTCAAATTGAGGGGGAGGGACCACATCGACTCAAGGTTGAGAGACTGATTAACCTCATTCTCCTCCTGTTTTTCATGCTTTCCTGTGTAGGACTGATAAAAACCACTGTGTGGCGAAACTTTCCCCTAATAAAGTTCCCCAAGAGTTGCACAGGGCGTCTAATTTTTTTAAAACTGACGAGTGTAAGGTCCTAGCCCTTTGAGAATGAAAATAACCCGAATTATAAACTAGGTAAAGGGAAAGGGCTTGTTTTAATACAGAGTGAAAAGGATTTTGGAAGTCATGGTAATTTAGAAAACCCCCAAAGCCAGGGACTGAGTGTGCATATTTAAGTCCAAAAGTTTTTTTTAAGCTTTTAACATACTATTTAAGCCCCCATTTTGGATTTTCCAGCTCATTTTTGGGTCTCTTTACTCCGGGAAAAATTGGAATAAATTAATTGGAAAAACATTCAGAAAAAAATTGGTTTAAAAATGATTCACTGTATAGGAAAAACCCCAATGAAGATAGATTTTAGACCCTTTTTTTAAAAAAGGGGGGAAACAAGTGTTTCCCGTAAAATTTATTTCCCAGTAAGCCTGCCCCAAAAAATTGTGGGCTTTTTCCCAAAGAGTAAAATTAAAAGTTGAGAATAAAAAACCATCTTGAGAACGTAATCTGTTTAAATTGATACTCCGCATGGATTCCCGAGAGGCCTTTCTTGTCAAACTAATTTTTTAAATTCTTCTTCAGTAAGTTTGAGGCTTTTAAATCACGATAGGAATTTGATTTTGGTTTTTTTAAATTTTAGAAGGTTTTGATTGAGTACCGAACCAAAAAACTTTTAAAAGAAAGTGGCGCTCAGGGCATTGGGGGAAAGGGCTTTATGGATCGAGTCATGGCTCACATACGGGAAAGCAGAGAGTTTGCATAAATTGGGGTTGTTAAAAAACTTTAGAAAATAAATAAAAGACAAGTTGGGTTTTTGGGGGTTAGCTGTAACATTTTTACGGGTTTGTAGGGGTAGGACTGTAACATGTTACGTGGGGTGTAGGGGGTAGACTAACATGTTAGGGTGGGTGTGGGGGGAAAAATTTTAAAACATGTTACGTGGGTGGGTTGTTTTTTAACATGTTAGGGGGTGTGGGTGGTAAAACCGTAACATTTTTAAAAAGGGCGGGGGGTGGTAGACTTTTAAAAATGTTACGGGGGGGTGTAGGTGGTAGACTGAAAACATGTTATGTGGGTGTGGGTGGGGGAAAAATTTAAACGGTGGCCTAAAGTGAAAGTTCAATTTACAAAAACCCCACGTAAAACCCCCAACATAAACCCAAGAATACTAAGAAAAAAACCCCAAAAATTCTTGACAAAATTAAAAGGGTCTAAGGAAGCCCGGGGCCCCTGCAAAACCCAAACACTGCCCCCGCTCCCAAAGACAATCATTTAAAACCCAAAATCCGAGAAAACAACCCTTTTCTCCTCCATTGCTACACAGAAATCTACTTCATTTGTTACTTTAAAGGTTTATGCAGAAGAATAAACCCCAGTAATAAAAAAATAACACAAGGACCCAAAGAACCCCAACTTGTCTACCCAGCAGGACGCCAGTGTATCATAAACCCCTCTCTCCCCGCCCCCCCCAAGGGAAAACAACAAAAAACAGAAAACAACAAACAGGGCTGACTCCCCCCCCAAAACTCCCCCCTCCCTTCAAAGGATTCCCCTTGATAACTCAGGTTGTTTTCCCGGGACAATACCCAAGGACTACATCTTTTCTCTAAAAAATTTAAAATCAAAGATATCAAAGCAACCTCGAGCGAAGGGAGAACCCAAAGAAAACCCAACCCCTCGAGAATAAGACCAAAACCTTGAAGAAAAGGGATTACATGGGGAAAGTGTTGAAAAACTAAAATTTACTCAAAAAAGCACTATAGCCAGCACATGAGCAAAAAACAACAATAAATATGAAGGTTGAAGAAGCAATAAAGGACTGGAATCAAAAACAGGCCCACTGATAAATGAATCCCTTTTGATTTCCAAGACGAAAAAAACTAACAAAGATAAATTTTCTGAAGAGTTATAATAAAAAAAGTCCCCAAAATTTTCCCAGTGGGCATAACCCCAAGCCAGTGCAAAAAAAAACTGCTATCAGGATAATACAGAACCAAGACAATCATCGTGCAAAAAAAAATGAAATCAAAGAAAAACCCTTTCTAGGAAAACCAGGGAAATAAACCCCGTTAAAAATGATCCCCACTTCATTCATGATAAAAGAAAGGACTTAATTAAAAACAGCAATTTCAATGAAAAAGGGGGTGGGACATAAATGAGTGTCTAACAAAAAAACTCAAAACCCTTTTGTTCAGGCTGAGAAAAAATTAAACAGGAAAACAAAATACTCAAATGTTTCCCCCGAGATGGGAAAAAAATAGTAAGGAAAACATCAAAAGGACCCAATATACAAACTCAAATGAACACGATTTCTCTACCTTCCTTGAAAAAACTGACATTTTTTTTAACAGATTAGTTTAAATGCCCCTTTAAAACAAATATACGTGTTGGGGGCTTTAGTTTACGTTACTAATTTTATTTTACATTATTATTTTTATTATTTTTATCACTAGCTAAAAGAAAAACCTCCAATTTCTCTATACAATTTTTTCTTACTAATTTAAATTGCCCCATTTAAATTTTTAAAATTTCAAGTCAAATCTTAAAAACCCCAAAATTTAAAAATATTCATTATTTTTTACCTGTCCATTTAAAATTTTTTTTATCACTATTTTTTTTTTAGTCACTTTTTTTGTTTTATCAATTAGTGTTTTTTCCAATTTTCTTTTTTGCAAAAACCCAAAACTATCTTTTTTCTATAGTACCAAACCTCCATTTTTTTACTTTTTTTTGGCAATAAAAAAATGCTCAATTTAATTTTAATTTTTACAAATCAGATCTTACTCCTTAAAACCCAAAATTTTTTCTAGTGACCACCTGTCCATTTAACTTTTTTTCCATTACTTAAAATTTTTTCCCTCTTTTATTTTCTCCTTTTTTTTAGCTTTATATAACTACCCCAGTTTATCATTCAAAAATTGTTAAAATAAACAAGGGCTATTCTCAGGTGCAAAGTAGAATAAGTTTACAAATTTCCCTTATAATTTCCAAAATTTCCTTAGCTCATTAATTTTTAAATTTTTTAAAAAAATTCAGGTGCTATTTTTTGCCCTTTAAGGACTATTTACTTTTTTTTTTACTTAATTTTTAACTATAGATTTACAAAAAATCTTATGTTACAAGCATTTATCCTGATCCAACCTCTTATTTAATGACTTAAATGATTCCCCAAAAAGTTACTGTAATTAAATAACCCCTGCGGGGAAAAATTTAAAAAGGGAAATTCTCAAAATGCCAAAAAACAACATAAAAATATCTTTAATACAATTCAGAATTTTTTAAGCAAGCATTCGATGACCCCAAAAGATTTCTAATTCCTTACATGCCAATATGTCCATTTATTACACTAACTGAAACCCGGTAAAGCCTGATAATAACCCGATGTCTATGCCATTCCTGTTACACAGCCATACCCCAACGTAAACCCGACCCAAAAAGGGGGTGGCCAGCCATATACTACTAAAACCAAACCCAGAAAAAAGTTCACTAATACTTGCAAAAAGGGATGAACTTTGGGGAAAATAAATACCAAATTTTAAATCCAAATACTACAAAAACCTCTCAAAATTTTTTAAAAATTTACAGAGTTCCACAGTTTAAAAATTAGCCAATTTTTGCAAAAAAAAGGGAAATATGATAAATGATGCAAACCCTTTAAACCCAAAAATCACTTAATACTCTCAGGGAATTTTAAAATAAATCTCCTCAAGCCAGGACCCACACGTTACTGATTTTACAAACAAATGAGTAAAATGTATGTTGCTAACCCAAAATAACAAAACCCACAAGGTTTCAGAACTAGTGTTTCCTACTTGACCCCCTCTGGACCAACACCAATCCCCCTTTTAAAAACAGGCCCTAATTACGATAAAACACAAAACCAAAACCCCTTTCTTTTCTCATAACAAATTTGGTAAATTACCCCAAGAAAAACTAAAATCAACCTTTTAGACTTCACAATTTAGGCAGCCCTTTAAAAACTTTACAACAGCAGTAGCAAACAATTTACTGGCACACTGACCCAGAAATTTTATACAGATAAAAAAACGAAGGGATTAATAATTTTCTAAAAAAGACCCAAACCCCTATAACAAGCACGCCCTTTAAAAAAAATAAAAAAATGAAAAGCTAAAAGGGGCTTTAAAAAGTCCCTGGTAAAAACCCCCGCATTCTTTAAACCATAAATACAAAAAAACCCCCCAATGAAAAACAGTACAGAAAAGGGTCCCCAAAACCCAAAACCAAACAAACCGGGTTTCCGTCAATCCTAACCCCTGAAAAAGAAGGGCCCAAAAAAAAAAGTATTTTTGAGAAACAGATTATCCAACTTACGAGGTGTTTATAAAAAAGAAAATGGAAAACCCTATCAGAAAAATTTAGGAACAAAAAAGATATCACGAAAAGCGAAATAAAAAATTAAAAAAAATCAGATGAACCCCAAAATCCCCCCAAACAAAAAACAGCAAACGACTCAATGACTTCTTCTCCATATAGGACAAAACCTTGCCCCAAAAAAAAATCCCAAAACTCAGTACCCCCCCCCAAATGAAAATAAACCCCACTTGGCAACTAACCCGGGAAAACACTGTTCCTAGCTCCGACTAACCCATACGAAAATCTCCCCATATTATCAACCCGCTTAAAAAAAAAAGGGAGGAGATTTAAAAACCCGCTACAATGGCGAGTAGTTCACAGTAAATTTGGGAAAGGGGCATCAGAGTAAGGAAATTTTAAAAGTGAAGATCCGAAGGTAGGAAAAACGCTTCTTGTTCCTTCAAAGGGTTTAAAGTACTTTGTGGGGCCCGTGAAGGTAAAGGGGACTACTTTCCCCTGCAATGGAGGGAAGGCATTTTGTGGGGTTGATCTCCCGTAAGATACCCTTGCCGGGGCTTTTTGTAATAGGGGAAAAAGAAGATGAAATAGAGTGTGCTTCCCTGGGTGGGGTTGGGGACATTGTCAACAGGCTTTGGGTAATATCATGTCCCGTAATTTGGGGGCAAGCCCATTATCGTTCCCGTGTGGGTGGAAAGATATTGGGGAAAGGGGAGGGGAGAAAAACTGCTGATAAGTACAGGGCCCGCTATTAAATTTTATTAAGTCTAAGGGAGGGTCCCCAAAAAATATGTGCATCTTTCCTTAAAAAGGGGGTAGGGAAAAGAAAGGTTGTCTAGGGCAATTGGTGTAAATTGCTGGCTAGACAGATACTGCAAGGGAACTTGCAATCCCATTCATTGACAACTGGAACAACTTTTATGGCAAACATGATATGTATGCAAGGGATGGGGTACATCTCTCTGGGGCTGGGGTGGTAGCACTTGCAGGACTCGTTTTGAGAAGGCCATTGGTAAAAATCCCTATGATTTTAAACTGATGGAAGATAGAGGTATGGGTGGGGTGGGGGGAAACAAGCAGGTTGCAACCACTTGGGTTGGAAACAGTAAATGTATAAAGCATTCAGCATGAAGTTATAAATAAAGAAATAGATCAGGTCAGCAAACAAAGGGGGACAGCAGAGGGCAGCAAGGGACTAGCTCCCTTAAGGTTTTACTATACTAATAGCAGGAGTGTAAGAAATAAGATAGATGAGCTAAGATTAATTGCAAGTGCAGGAAACATAGATATTATTGCTATAACAGAGACCTGGCTCAATCTGAAAGATAGAGAGATCCCCTCTGAATGTCACATACAAGGCTATAATTATTCCACACTGACAGGGTCAACAGGAAAGGTGGTGGAGTAGCGATGTATGTCAGAGACAATTTAAATTGTTGTGTTAGACAAAAATATTAAATTAGAAGCGCCAGCCACTGAATCTGTTTGGTTACAGCTTCTCGAGGGCCGAGAAAAACTAATTTTGGGTGTGATTTACAGGGCCCCAAATTTTGATAGGGAGTGCAGTAAAACTTCTATGGGACGAAATTCGTAAGGCATCTACATACGAAAATGTTGTGCTAAGGGGAGATTTCAACTATAGACAGATTGACTGGAGCAATTTGACAGGAAATTTAGAGTCAGGTGACTTTCTTGATACGATCCAGGATTGTTTTTTAAAACAGTTTGTGACAGAGCCAACTAGGGGAAATAACCTCCTTGACTTGGTTTTGCCAGTAGGGAAACACTAATTAATAATCTTGAGGTTAATGAAGAGCTTGGGGAAAGTGATCACAAATCACTCAGTTTTAATATATCATGGAATTCCCCTAAAATGGCAATCAAGTCTCCGTCCCTGACTTTCGCATGGCTGATTTCATAGGACTGAAAAATTACTTAGGTGGGCTGAACTGGAATGACCTGACTAGGGTCAGGTAGGTGGTGAGGGTTGCCGATATAAATTGCTTTCCAGGGCTAGTTCTAGCTGCTCAGTCAAATTATGTTCCAAATGGGGAAATCAGATCAAACAAAAATGATCCTAAATGGATGAACAATAGATTAAAATATCTGATTGGTCAAAAGAGAGGCATATATAGGCAAATCAAAAGAGGAGAGGGGCAATTGAGAAATCGATATTTTCAGTTAAAGAGAGAAATAAAAAAGGGAATTTGAAAAGCAAAAAGAGATTATGAGGTTAAAGTTGCAAGAGAATCGAAGACTAACCCAAAAGGATTCTTTCAGGTATACAGAAGTAAGATCAGGGACAAGATAGGCCCACTCAAAAGTTCCTCGGGTCAGCTCACTGACAGTGATAAGGAAATGTGTAGAATTTTTAACACATACTTCCTCTCAGTTTTACACAGGAGGATACCCGCGATATTCCAGTAATGATAAAAATTATGTAGAACAGGACGAAATAAACTGTGCACTATTAGGGTCACAAGTGACATGGTCCTTAGGCAAATAGATAAATTAAAAAAACCCAACAAATCCCCAGGCCCTGATGGGAAATGTATGCAAGGGTTTCTAAAGGAATGTAAAAGAGGAGCTTAGCACACCTTTGGCTAATCTTTTCAACATATCACTACAAACTGGCATGGTGCCAGATAAGTGAAAATGGCAAATGTGATACCTATTTTCAAAAACAGGTGACAGGGCCCTTAGCTTCGAAACTATAGACCAATAAGCCCCAAAACCCCCATAGTGGGAAAATTTATGGAATCAATAATTGCCGAGGCAGTTCGTAGCCACCTTGAAAAGCAAAATTAATCAACGAATCTCAGCATGTTTTTACAAAGGGGGCGTTCTGCCTTACGAATTTATTAACTTTTTTCACTAAGGTATTTGAAAGGGGGTAGATCATGGTAATGAATATGATATTGTGTATATGGACTTCAGTAAGGCTTTTGACAGGGTCCCACATCAGAGACTATTGAGGAAAATTAAAGCACATGGAATAGGAAGGAGAAATTTTTTTCCCGGATAGAGGCATGGTTGACAAATAGGCAGCAGAGAGTTTGCATAAATGGGGAGAAATCAGAGTGGGGAAGTGTCACGAGCGGTGTTCCACAGGGGTCAGTGTTGGGCCCCCTGCTGTTTCACAATCTACATAAACGACATAGATGAGGGCATAAAGAGCGACATCGGGAAGTTTGCCGATGACACCAAAATAGGCCGTCGAATTCATTCTGACGAGGACATTCGAGCACTCCAGGAAATTTGAATAGACTGATGGGAGTGGTCGGAGAAGTGGCAGATGCAGTTTAATATAGACAAATGCAAAGTTTTTAAATGTTGGGGCAGGAAAAATAACCATGCCACATATAAACTAAATAATGTAGATCTTAATATTACGGATTGCGAAAAAGATTTAGGAGTTCTGGTTAGCAGTAATCTGAAACCAAGACAACAGTGCAAAGTGTTCGCAATAAAGCTAATAGAATCCTTGGCTTCATATCAAGAAGCCCTAAATAATAGGAGTCCTCAGGTTGTTCTTCAACTCTATACATCCTTTGGGTTTGGCCTCATTTAGATTATGCTGCACAGTTTTGGTCACCTTATTTACAGAATGGATATAAATTCTCTGGAAAATGTACAAAGGAGGATGACAAAGTTGATCCCATGTATCAGAAACCTTTCCCCATGAGGATAGCTAAGGGCCCTGAATCTGCACTCTCTAGAAAAGAGTAGAATTAGGGGGATATGATTGAGGTGTATAAATGGAAGACAGGAATAAATAAAGGGGATGTAAATAGTGTGCTGAAAAATATCACCTAGACAGGATCGCGAAAGGGTTTTTTAAGTTGGAAAAATTCAATTCAAAGGAATGGAAAGTACGGGTTTTGGGTTTAAAAGGTTGTGGATGAGGGAAACAAATCCAATCCCGTTATAGGGGCCAGAACTTTGTGTATTTTAAAAAATGGGTTGGGGATAAATAATGAGTGGTGGGGGTGGGTGTGAGTTAGCCTGATAGCTTGTCTAAGGGTGGGTTGCCTTTTCCCCCCTTTAAAGTCAATGTGACCTGACCTGACTGGGTTGGGGCATTTTTTTAAGCCGGTAGGGGGTTTGGACCTGCCTCGCATGGGCCAGGGGCCTTTGCAGTTTTCCCTTCGTTTATGTTTTTTATGTTTTATGTTAAATCCCTTTACACCCTTTATATAAAAAAAGTGTCACAAGTGCTATCCCAAATCTTGCACACTCTTTAAAATCCTTAAATCCCCACCTTCCCACAGTCCAAAAAATAAAAGGGTCACCCCGATCCACAAAGGAGGAGACCAAACAGATTTGAAAAAACTTAGGCCAATATCCAACTTACCCCTCTCTCAAAATCTTCGAAAAATTAAAATTATAAACAATCTACTCCACCCTTTCTCCCAAAACATACTAAACCCCGCCAATTTTGGGTTCAGGGAAAAAAAAAATACTAATGATGCTATTATACACATGCTAGAACTTATACAACTGCAATAGAAAAAAAAAAGTCCCATGGGGATTTCATTGACTTCGTAAAACTTTTGATCAGTAACCATGACTTTTCTCCACGTAAAATTGTCACACATGGAAAAAGGGGCCTCCCTAACACCTCAAGTCATACCTCAGCAACAGAAGCCAAAATGTGTATGCAAAGGGGCAAAACCCTTTTGCACAACCAATTACAGTTTTTTGTCCCACAGGGAAGTGTCCCTTGGGCCCCTTTTCTTTCTCCTATACTAAAAGACCCACCAAAAGCTTCGCAATTTCTCAAAAACCCCACTATTTGAGATGACACACATACTTTCTCCCCCCCGAGCCCAGTCACGCAGCCAAAACTGTAAATACAAATTCAGAAAATATCTACCCGGATGAGGGGGCTAAAAAACTTAATAAACATTGCAAAACCTACTTTATTCGTTTGGTAAAGAGTACAGATGTCCCTCTTAACATAATATAAACGGATCACCTATCCAAAGCTAAAAAGGGGGAAAAATTCTTAGGAATCCCCTTTTAAATAGACTCAAATTTCATACAATATACAACAAATTTCTAAGAAAATTTCCCAAGATGTAGGCATCTACGAAATACGGTCTATCTCCACAGCAGCCCTCCGGGGCCCTATATCACTCTCTTATTTACCCCATCTCACCTAGGGAAAATTTGTGCAGGGCTCAACAACAAGTAACCATCTCAGACCACTAATTACCCAACAAAAAGGGTGCAGTTTGAATGATAACAAATTTTTCCTTAGGCAGACACTCCACCAAAAAATCAATACACTAAACCTATTCACCATACAAAACATTCATACTTATTACTGCACCTATTACATACATAGAACACTTAACTCTGATATTAACCCTCCCCTCAAACATCTCCTTGCCAACCTCAACAGAACACATGACCATAACACAAGGCACAGATCACTCTTTGATGTTCCTCGTGTCCATCTCACACTATGCAAAAACTCAATGCACATAAAAGGCCCTAAAATCTGGAACTCATTACTGTAAATATAAAAGAAACACTACCTGTTTATAAATTCAAGTCTCTTCTCAAAGATCACTTACTCACCCAAAACCAAATAAATACTGAATAACTGAACCTTATAAATTGTATATCTTAAATGTTTCTTCACAATTATATCACATAAATGTTAAACCTAAAACCCAATCTAACTTTATTATTTTTTAAATACACTACCTAACAGAATACTCCATTCTACTGAATGTACAACAATGCATACAACCATATGACCTGTCTTTGTAATACTCACTTGTGCTTTATAGTAATCTGTTTACATTAAAGTTTTATCACCGATGTCATCATTGCTTAGTTCATCTTAAGTTAATTTTAAGCCAGCCCGTAATGCTATGCATAGTATAAGTTGCTTTGGCATACTGCTCTTTTCTGTATTTTTTGTACCTCTGTATGTGTGCACAAATTTTTAAATAAATAAATAAATAAATAAATAAATGTTACGTGGGTGTGGGCGGTAGACTGTAACATGTTACACGGGCGTGGGTGGTAGACTGTAACATGTTACGTGGGTGTAGTTGGTAGACTAATATGTTACGTGGGAGTAGGCGGTAGACTGTAACATGTTACGTGGGTGTGGGTGGCAGACTGCATCATGTTACGTGGGTGTAGGTGGTAAACTGTAACATGTTACGTGGGTGTAGGTGGTAGGCTGTAACATGTTACGTGGGTGTGGATGGTAAACTGTAACATGTTACTTGGATGTGGGTGGTAGGCTGTAACATGTTACGTTCGTGTGGATGGAAGACTAACAAGTTACGTGGGTCCGGGTGGAAGTCTGTAACATTTTACGTGGGTGTGATAGAAGACTGTAACATGCTATGTGGGTGTGGGTGGAAGACTGTAACATGTTACGTGGGTGTGGGTGGAAGACTGTAACATGTTCGTGGGTGTTTACCTGGAGTTTACCTGGAGAGTTTTTCGGGGGTCAACGTCCCTGCGGCTCGGTCTGAGACTAGGCCTCGTGTTGGATCAGTGTTTGATCAACCAGGCTGTTACTGCTGGCAGCACGCAAGCTGACATACAAGCCACAGCCCGGTTGGTCAGGTACTGACTTTAGGTGCCTGTCCAGTGCCTTCTTGAAGACAGCCAGGGGTCTATTGGTAATCTCCCTTATATATGCCGGGAGGCAGTTGAACAGTCTTGGTCCCCTGATACTTATTTTGCTGTCTCTCAGTATACTCGTGGTGCCCCTGCTTTTCAATGTGGAAATGTTGCATCTCCTGCCGAGTGTTTTGCTTTCATATGGAGTGATTTTCGTGTGCTAGTTTGGTACTAATTCTTCTAGGATTTTCCAAGTGCATATTATCATGTACATCTTTCGCCTGCGCTCTAGGAAATACAGATCAAGATCAAGGGCCTTCAACTGTCCCCAGTAATTTAGGTGCCTTATCGTAGTTATTTGTGCCATGAAAGTTATTTGTACACTCTCCAGGTCAGCAATTTCACCATCCTTGAAGGGGGCAGTTAGTGTACAGCAGTAATCCAGCCTAGAGAGAACGAACGATTTGAAGCGTCATCATGGGCTTGGCATCCCTTGTTTTGCAAGTTATCATTATCCATCCTCTGACATTATCACTCCCAGGTCCTTCACATTAGTTCTTCGCTCTATTGTAGGGTTACAATTTGTCGTATACCCTCATACAGTTTTAATTTTCTCAAGTTTTTCCATATCTAAGTAATTGAAATTTCTCTTCATTGAATTTCATATTGTTTTGAGAGGCCCTTTTGAAGATTTGGTTTATGTCCGCTTGGAGTCCCGGTGTCTTCGATGGAAGTCACTGTCATGGCAATCCGAGTGTCATCCGCAAAGGAAGACACGGAGCTATGGCTTACATCTCTGTCTATATCATATATGAAGATAAGGATTAAAATGGGAGCGAGTTCTGTGCATTGTGGAACAGAGCTTTTCACCGTTGCTGCCTCAGACTTTACTCTGTTTACTATTACTCTTCGTGTTCTATTTTTTCAGGAAGTTATAGATCCATCTACCAACTTTTCCTGTTATTCCTTTATCATGCATTTTGTGCGCTATTACACCATGGTCACTTGTCAAAAGCTTTTTGCAAAATCTGTGTATACTACATCTCTATTTTCTTTATCCTATACAGCATCCAGGACCTAGTCAGTGGTCCAGTAGATGGAACAGGCAGGAGCGACCTGCTCCAAACCTGTGTTGCCCTGGGTTGTGTAATTGATGGGTATCTAGGTGACTTGTGATCTTTCTTGCTTCTTAGGTGTGGGTGGAAGACTAAAACATGTTACGATTGTGTGGTGAAAGACTAACATGTTACGTGGGTGTGGGTGAAAGATTGTAAAATGCTACGTGGTTGTGGGTGGAAGACTGTAACATGTTACGTGGGTGTGGGAGGAAGACTAACAAGTACAGGAGTTACATGATGAACTGCTAGTGTCTTACCTGAGAGAGACATCTTTGTACATGATCACTGGAGACAGGTGCTCGACGCAGACAGGTGCTCGAGGCAGATAGGTTCTCCAGGCACATAAGTGTTCGGAGCAGTGATATGTGGCATTTTGCCCAGGAGAGGAGTTGGAAATGAATGGTTGTCCAGGGCAATTGGTGTCAATTGCTGGCTGGACAAACACTGTAAGGAATATGCAGTAACATTTGTAGACAACTGGGACCTCTTCTATTGCAGAAATGACATGTATGTCAGGGATGGGGCTCACTTATCTAGGTTTGTGATGGTAGCACTGGCCAACTCACTGGAGGGAGTTCTTAGGTCTTTAAACTAGAAATATTTAGTGGTGTGGGTTTCTGTGGAAATTTAATGAATTCTGAGTGTAGCGACAGTGTGAGTTATAAGGGAACCAGTTATAGGCAGAATGAGGTAGAGTTATTGGTGAATATAGGAAAGCCAGTGGCATTAGGTGACAAGGAGAGTAACAGGCATAGTGAAGGAACAGAAATCAGCAGGAAGAGAATAGACAAGGGAGGGTTTCTGAAAATTTATTATACTAATAATCGTAGTGTGAAAAATAAAATGGCTTAATTGAGATTAATTGCAAGTGCAGGTAACACTGATGTTTTTGTCATAACCGAGACGTGGTTTAATATGAAAAATAGGGACATCCCTACTGAATGTCACATTCAGGGTTTTAATTAAATTATTCCAGGTAGACAGAAATATCGGAAAGAGGGGTGGGGTGGCACACTATGTCCGAGATCGTTCAAAATTCATGCATAAAAACGGGTATAAAGTCTGAAACACATACTGGGTCTGTTTGGGTAGAATTTTCAGAGGGGCACGAAAAATTTATTTTAGGCGTGATATACCGTCCCCTAAACTTGGAAAAAGACCAATGAAGACTACTATGGGAGGAAATTGTTAAGGCCACAAGGCACGATAACGATGTAATTCTAGGAGACTTTAACTTTCGCCAGATTGACTTGAAGTTTTTGACAGGGAATTTAGAATCTAGTGACTTTAGAAGTAGTTCATGATTGTTTTTTGAGGCAGTTTGTGACAGAACCTAGAAGGGGAAATAACCTGCTTAACTTGGTTCTGGAAAACAAGGAATCGCTAGTTAATAATTTTAAAATTTCAGAGGAACATGGCACAAGTGACCACAAATCAATTACATTTAGCAGTGAATGGAAGTATGATATTAGGGATAACTCAGTAACAGTTGCAGATTTTCGCTTAGCAGATTACGATGTGCTTAGAGAACACTTGTCATCTGTTGACTGGGGTAACGAAGAGAGCTATCAATATAAGAGCTTTCTAAACACTATATATGCTGCCCAAAGAACATTTATCCCATATAAATAAATTAGATTGAATAGAAATGACCCAAAATGAATGAATAATAGGCTCAAATATCTTTTAGGTCAGAAAAAATGAATTTATAGGCGAGGGTCATCTTATGAATCAGTATATTGACATTAAGAGGGACGTTATAAAGGGGGATAAGAAAAGTTAAACGGGACTATGAAATTAAAGTTCCTAGGGATTCGAAAACTAACCCAAAAAGTTTTTTCCAGGTTTATAGGACAAAAGTTAGAGATAAGTTAGGTCCCCTTAAAATTAACTCAGGGCATCTCACTGACAATGAGAATGAAATGTGCTCCATTGTTAATAATTATTTTCTCTCGGTTTTCACTCAGGAACACACTAACAATATCCCAATAATTAATTTTTATAGTGTGTAAAATGGAACTTTGTGAACCATTGACTAATACTTTTAATATTTCTCTTCAAACAGGTGTAGTGTCTGATATGTGGAAGATGGCTAATGTAATTCCTATTTTTAAAGAAGGGGACAAGTTGTTACCGTCAAATTACCGCCCAACAAGCCTGACCTTAATTGTAGGCAAATTATTAGTGTCAATTATAGCCGATATTATAAGAAGCCATCTGGATAAGCATAACTTGATTAATGATACTCAGCATGGATTCACAAGGGGCCGTTCCTGCCAAAGTTATTAACCTTCTTCAGTAAAGCTTTTAAGGCCGTAGATCATCATAAAGAATTCGATATTGCCCTAGTGCCCTAGTGCCCTAGTGGCCTGGTGGCTAAAGCTCCCGCTTCACACACGGAGGGCCCGGGTTCGATTCCCGGCGGGTGGAAACATTCCGACACGTTTCCTTACACCTGTTGTCCTGTTCACCTAGCACAAATAGG
>NC_069404.1:21435317-21467875 GCF_026875155.1 Cherax quadricarinatus
CACAAAGGAAATAAATGTGTATTTTTCTCAAAATTATTTTCTCTGGGTTTTTTACTCAGGAAGACACTGACAATATCCCAGTAATTAATTTTTATAATGGGCTTGAAGATGATAAATTTATGCAGTAACACAGTCACTAGTGGAAGGTTATCAAACAGATAGACCGGTTAAACCAAAATAAATCCCCTAGCCCTGATGAACTTTTTCAAAATTTCTTAAAGAGTGTCAAATGGAACTCTGAAAAACCTTTAACAAATATTTTTAATTTATCTTTAAAAACGGATGTAGTGCCTGAATTGGAAGATGGCTAATGTAATTCCTTTTTTTAAAAAACAAGTTACAAGTCTTTACCGTCAAATTAAACCGCCCAATAAGCCTAACCTCAATTGTAGGTAAATTACAGAGTCAATTACAGCTGAAATATAAAAGCCATCTCGATAGGCATAATTTGATTAATGATACTAACATGGTTTCACCAGGGGCCGTTCCTGCCTAACTAATTTATTAACCTTCTTCAGCAAAGCTTTTGAGGCCGTTGATCACGATAAAGAATTTGATATTATTTACTTAGATTTTAGTAAGGCTTTTGATAGAGTACAACATCAGATACTGTTGAAGAAAGTGGCTGCTCATGGCATTGAGGAAAAATGCTGTCATGGATCGAGTCATGGCTCACTAATAGGAAGCAGAGAGTGTGCATAAATGGGGTTATATCTGAGTGGGGATCTGAAACAAGTGGCGTTTTAGGCCCATTGTTGTTTATAATATATATAAACGACCTTGACGATGGAATTACTAGTGACATAAGCAAATTTGTTGATGCCCACGAAGATGGGTAGGATAATCGATTCAGACGTTGATGAATCAAACTTCAGGAGGATTTAGATAAACTCAAGAGGATTCTTGCTAAGACTTCAGAGATGGTGAAGCTGCCTTTGGTTTGTTTAATTGTATTCGAAACAGCGATTAATGCTGATTCGAGGCACTTGCATCTGCTAAAATTAGATCTTTGATCACTAATTGGGCGTCCCTGAATTTCATGAGATGATTGGTGGAATTTCGGTGTTGTACACAGGCGTTGTTCAAGTTATCGTTCCTACATGCGTAAATGTGTTCGTTGGGCGGGTGTCGAGGTTTCTTGCTGTTTCACCTACATAAATCTTTTTTCGCAGCCTCCAGGGGATATAGTGTAAACCCCGCATTGTCAGGCATAATGCCTGGGAAGTGGAAAATGGCAAATTTTTATACCTATTTACAAGGCAGGTGACAGGTCCTTAGTCCCGAACTATACCCAATAACCCTTACCTCTATAGTGGAAAAATTTTTAGAATCAATAAAATTTCCGAAGCAATTCGTACCATATGGAAAGGGATAAATTGATTAATTGAATCTCAGCACGGTTTTACAAGGGGCGTTCCTGTCTTTCGAATTTACTAACTTTCTTCAAATAAGGTAAGGCTTTCTATATAGAGTTCCACATCAAAGCTATTGAGGAGACTTAAGGCACACAGAATAGGAGGAGAATTTTTTTTTCCTGGGGTTTAGGCATGGCTGACGAATAGGCAGCAGAGAGTTGCATAAATTGGGAGAAATCAAATGGGGCACGTCACAAGCGGTGTTCCACAAGGGTCAGTGCTGGACCCCTTGTTGTTCAAATCTACATAAACGACATAGATGAGGGAATAAATAGCGGCATAAGCCAATTTGCTGATGGCACCAAAATAGGCCGTCCAATTCATTGTAATGAGGACACTAGAGCACTCCAGGATGACTTGAATAGACTTATGCAATGGTCGAAGAAGTGGCAGATGCAGTTTAATATAGACAAATGCGAAGTTCTAAATGTTGGGCAGGAAAATAACCATACCACATATAAACTAAATAATGTAGATCTTCATATTACGGATTGCGAAAAGGATTTAGGACTTCTGATTATTATTAATGTAAAACCAAGACAACAGTGCATTAGTGCTCACAATAAAGCTAACAGAGTTCTTGACTTTATAGCAAGAAGTGTAAATAACAGAAGTCCTTAGGTTGTTCTTCAACTCTATATATCATTGGTTAGGCCTCATTTAGATTATGCTGCTCAATTTTGGTCACCGTATTACAGAATGGATATAAATGGATATACCTGCATGACTTGATTTTGGAAACAAGGAAACCCTTGTTAATAATTTAGAAATTACAGAGAAACTCGGCAGAAGTGAAAACAAATCAATTACCTTTAGCATAGAATGGAAGTATGATATTAGGGATGACTCAGTAACAGTTCCAGATTTTCCCTTAGCAGAATACAAAGGGCTTATCGTCTGTTGACTGGGGTAACGAAGAGAGCTATCAATATGAGGGTTTTCTAAACACTATACATGCTGCCCAAAGGACATTTATCCCATATAAGGAAATTAAACCAAATAGAAATGACCCAAAATAGATGAATAATAGGCTCAAATATCATTTAGGTCAGAAAAAAGGAATTGATAGGTGTATCAAAAGAGGTGAGGGTCATCTTATGAATCAGTATATTGACATTAAGAGGGACGATAAAAAGGGGATAAGAAAATCTAAACGGGACTATGAAATTAAATTTTCCAGGTTCAAAAAACAACCGAAAAAGTTTCAGGTTTAAAGAAAAAAAAAAAGTTAGAGATAAGATAGGCCCCCTTAAAAAAAAACTCTCATTTTTACTGAAAAGGAAATGAAATGTGCCCATTGTTAATAATTTTTTCTCTCGGTTTTCCCCTCAGGGAAAACACTAAAAATGTCCCAATAATTAATTTTTTTAGTGGGCCTGAAGTGATAAAAAATTATGCAATGTCATAGCCAACGAAAAAGGTTATCAAACGAAGGGGCGATTGAAGCAGAATAAACCCAGGCCCGAGGAACTTTTTTCAAGGGTTTTTAAAGAGTGTAAAATGGAACTCTTTAACCATTGACAATATTTTAAATTTCTCTTCAAACAGATGGTGTCGATATGTGGAAGATGCTAATTAAATTTCCCATTTTTAAAGAAGGGGACAAGTCGTTAAACCCCTCAAATTTCGCCCCAAAAAGCCGACCTCATTTTTAGGCAAAATTTTTATATCAATTTTAGCCGTAATAAAAGCCATCTGGATAAGCATAGCTTGATTAAAGTACTCAAATGATTCACATGGCATAATTTTTTAAACCCCTCCCGAAAACTTTTGAGGCCGTGGATCATCATAAATAATTCGATTTGTTTTTAGATTTTTGTAAGGCTATTGTAGGGTACTGCACCAGAGACTGTTAAAGAAAAGTGGGAGTCATGGCATTGGGGGGAAAAATGCTGTCATGGATCGAGTCTGGGCCCCAATAGGGAAACAGAGAGAGTTAAAAGGGGTTAAATCCGAGGGGGTCTGAACAAGTTGCGTTCCAAGGGGTCAGCCTTTAAACCAGTTTTGTTTAAATAATTTAAACCCCTGACCTTTATAAGGGGATTTCTAGTGATAGAGTAAATTTGCCGATGACACAAAGAAAGGGAGGATAATTGATTCCAAAAGAGATAAACAGGGGAAATTCATGTTTAGACAAATTTAATTCTTGTTCAAAAAAAAAGGGAGAGCAGTTTAATGAGAAAAATGCAAGGTTCTGAAGCTCGGGAGTGTCCATAACAATAGCACTTATAAATTAAATAATGTAGAACTTAGCCATACAGATTGCGAAAAGTACTTGGGGTTTATGGTAAGCAGCAACCTTAAACCAAGACAGCAATGCCTCAGCGTACGTAATAAGGCAAATAGATTATTGGGATTTATATCAAGAAGTGTAAGCAACAGAAGTCCAGAGGTTATATTACAGCTTTATACATCATTAGTAAGGCCTCACCTAGATTACGCAGCTCATTTCTGTTCTCCATATTACAGAATGGATATAAATTCGTTAGAAAACATTCAGCAAAGAATGACTAAATTAATATATGATGTTAGAAATCTTCCGTACGAAGAAGGATTGAAGACTCTTAAACTACATTCACTTGTTAGACGAATAATGAGGGGAGACATGATCGAAGTGTACAAGTGGAAGATGGGTATTAACAAAGAGGATATGAATAAGGTCTTGAGGACATCTCTTCAAGAGAGAACCCGCAATAATGGATTCAAATTAGATAAGTTTAGATTTAGAAAGGATATAGGAAAGTATTGGATTGGAAATAGGGTAGTTGATGAGTGGAACAGTCTACCTAGTAGATTTATTGAAGCTAAAACGTTGGGTAGTTTCAAATTTAGGTTGGATAAATACATGAGGGAGAGGGGTTGGAATTGAGTGGGACTTGCATAATGAGTAAATAGAATCATCAAAACTTACTTCTTGGGTAGCATTGCAAACTGGGTTGGGCAAATATTTTGTTAATGGAAAGGATTGTAAAGGACGTGCCTAGTATGGGCCAACAGGCCTGCTGCAGTGTTCCTCCTTTCTTATGTTCTTATGTAAATCTAAACTTGTCTAATTTCAATCCATTAGTGCGGGTTCTCTCTTGGAGAGATATCCTCAGGACCTTATTTATATTATCTTAATTAATACCCATCTTCCACTTGTACACTTCGATCATGTCTCCCCTCATTATTCGTCTAACAAGTGAATGTAGTTTAAGAGTCTTCAATCCTTCTTCGTACGGAAGATTTCTAACATTATATATTAATTTAGTCATTCTTTGCTGAATGTTTTCTAACGAATTTATATCCATTCTGTAATATGGAGAACAGAAATGAGCTGCGTAAACTAGGTGAGGCCTTACTAATGATGTATAAAGCTGTAATATTACCTCTGAACTTCTGTTGCTTACACTTCTTGATATAAATCCCAGTAATCTGTTTTTCCTTATTATGTATGCTTAGGGAAATTTCTGCGTGTGATGAAAGGGTTTTAAAAAAAAGACAAGTTGAAGTTGAGGGCCCCTTAGCAGAAATGGGGAAACTTTATTCAGGAAAAAGTTTCGCCACACAGTGGTTTATCAGTCCAAAAAAAAAAAGGGGAAGGGGGTAAGGGGAGGGGGAGTATGAGGTAATCAGTCCTCAGCCTGGAGTCGAAGTGTTAGTCCATCAATCTTTTAAATGTACAGCAAAAGGGCCCAAGACGTTGGTTTTTTCCCAAAAAGGGGATGAAACGGGGAAAACGGGGACAGGGTACTCCCCGGGGGGGGGTTTTTTTTCCCCGGAAAAAAGGGCTTCCCCCCAAAGGTTGGAAAAAATTTGAAAAGAAATTTTTTTTGTAACTTTTCCTGGGGGGGCTGGAAAAGGCTTTGGGGGACAGGGATGAATGGTTTTTTTAAAAAAAAGTTAAGGGAAGGGGCAAAATGGCATAGGGAACCTTTTCAGGGAAAGGTTTTGAAGTGGGGGGAACAGGTCCAAAACAAAGAGGAAAAAGGGTGGGGAAGGGGGTTTGGGGTTCCAGTCCCTCAAAAGGGAGGGCCAGTGTTTAGTCCTCAATTTTGTTAAAATTTTTTACAGCCTTTCCCTAAAACTGGCAATTAATGGGATTTAGGGAACCGGGGGGGCGGGGTCCCCCCTTTTACCACCCCACGGAGGCCCTTGTTTTAAAGGTTTCAAATTTGGAAGGTTTTTTTTTTAAAAGACCCCGAAGGGTAAATTTGGGGCATTGGGATTTTAAAGGGGGGTTTGAAAAACCTTTTTTTTGTTGGAAGGGGGGGACACTATTTCAGCCATAAAGGGTTCCTTTAAACAAGGGAAAAAGTTTCGCCAAAACAGTGGCCCGAGTAATAAAAAGGGGGGAAGGGTTAAGGAAAAGGAGGATATTTTTAGGTTTAAAATCCCCCCCGCTGGGGTTTTGTGTTGGGTTTTTTTTTTCCCTTTTTTTAGGAAAGGTACGCAACCTAATTTTTGGTTTTTGTGTGGGGGAGGGGAACAAAGGCAGGGGGTTAAGTTTTTGGGTTTCCTCCAAAATAGTGGATGGTTTTGGTTAAAAAGGGGTTGGAATTCTTTGTAAAAATTTGAGGGAGGGCGGGCAGTTTGGGGTTTCCGAAGGGTTTAAGTTGTGAATTTCAGCCTTGGGGAATTTTTATTTCAAGGAAAACCCCTTTTGCCCCCAAATGGTTTACAGTAAAAAAGAGGGAAAGGGGGTTAAGGAGGGAGGGGTTTGGGGAATTAGCCCCCCGGCCTGGAGTCGATGTTTTCAGTCCATCAATCTTGTAGAATGTACAGCATAAGGCCGTAGACGTGGCTTATATACGCCTTCCTCTTTGTATTGGACTGATGAAGCCACTGTGTGGCGAAACGTTTCCTGAATAAAGATTCCCATATGCTGCATAAGTGTCTCAATCTTCAACTTGTCGGTTTTTCAAACCATTCATCACAATTGGGGTGTTGTACACAGGCATTCCTAGTATCGTCAGACCTGCATGCGTATTGGTGTTCTGAAATACGTGTTTGGAGGTCTCTTGATGTGCAAGACAGGTATACAATACCGACAAGATGAAAGTTAAGACACTTGTGCAACATCTTGTTATCTTTAGTGTAGACGTTTCGCCATCCAGTGGCTTTATCAATCTTGTCGGTATTGTATACCTGTCTTGCACAACTTGTCAGGCGCTGCAACATCATGGAATCTTAGTTCAGAGGACATCTACATGGCCTTCTTCACGGCTACCACAACTAACCCATCAATTTGGTTAGGACCTACTTCCACTGGAGAATCCCGCCTACCAGTGACTATGCCCTCGTCTGCTACACGTCCCTGTTCACTGACGCCTATGTAAGCGCCAGTCTCCTTGCCTCCTCTCACTCCACGAAGCCTTCATTATTGTCTGTGAAGACGATGTTGAAGCTGAAAAACTACTGACCTCCTCCGCTTTGTCCACTCTATCAGACCGTGGCTTCAAAGTCATGTCCTCTCCTGCCTTACGGGCTAAGAGGACTGTCTTCTTGAAGAGACTTGGCAAACTGGTTACCATACAACCTGTTGAAGACCTAAAGATCTCCTTAGAAGAACAAAATCCCTGGGCTGCAGTTGAAAGCATCACCAAGATTCCTACTGCCTTCTCCATGCTGAAAATCACTTTTACTGATGTGACAATGGCTGCCCAAGCTATGGCTGAAGGCCTGGCCATATACTATTACTTCATTAACTCCAGTCATATTGAAGCTGAGTGGTACCATCATATTACTCAGTGCTGGAGTTGCTATTCTTACCTACACTCTACAAAAGACTGCCCCACAAAAGACAAAAGTTTTGCTCTACCTGCGGGTCTGAAGACCACGATTCCAAGACTTGTACTTCTACTGCCCAACTTAAGTCTCAACTGCAAAAACAACCACCATACTCTCGCTGCAAAGTGCCCCACTCGCCCGTGAAATTCTGAAAAAAAAGCCAAGAAGCAAAACAGAAGAAGACACCTTCCAAGTCACCTACTTATGCTGCCATCCCCAAAACTCCAGGCCGACACAACAAAATTTTTAAAAAGCTACCCAACCCCCACCACTACTCCATCAGCTTATGATCCTACGAAAATTCATTACTGTATGCTATATGCACAGATGCATAATATGGCGTTACCAGGCTCCTTCAACACTGTTATTAACGAGCTCTTCCGATTGAACAACATGCCAAACTTTACTTTCCCAGACTCTCCACCATCTGCCGACATCATCAAGCTCACTAAAGAATTAGGCAACATCACAACACCTAAAATTCATCCCAAGAAACAACCAATCAGCGACTTCCAACATCATCACCGCTGTGGACCAATCACCTGAGTCTTCCACCTCTTCTGTTACTACTAACGAACCACCTGCATTATCTCCAACTCAACCACCAAAAGCCAAGAAAGCTAAGACACTTCCTGAAAACCCATCTCAAGATACTCGAAGACCTGAAGAAATGGAAGAGGAAACAATATTTAGACCAACTGAACCCCTCACCTTCTATGCATATAACCCTCACACCCCGTCGCTATATGCACCTCAGGTCATCTATTCCATGCACCATGGTAGTATCAAGTACACTGTTGCTCATGGATGCGATCCCAACACTGAAACTGCCCTAATTGCAGACTTAGAAAAAGACAGCAAAAGTCTGCTCAAACTTAGTTTATTATCAAAACCAGCTTTCAAAAGACTTCAAAATGGCTCTACGACAGGAACGAAAAACTAACAAAACGCAGATATGAAGAGTGTTATCCACCAATCAACGCTGATCCTCTCTCCTCTCTGCATACTTAACCAATCATATTGAAACATGCCTCCCTCTCCATCCCGCTTCCCGCCGATCTCCAGCAACCAATCGCCGACCTGATCTACAGATCAACCACCTTGATGCAGCCTGCACAGCTTGCCCACGTCGTCCACATTCTCAGCCAAGTCCTGTTCTCTCCAGCTCTATCCCACGATCGTCTCAGCTGCTGGATTAAGCCCTGGCTCTATTTCTACAACTAGGAACACTCCTCTCCTTCGCTATTCTTCGTCTGTCCAGTCTCCCCCGCTCATCCCATTGGGATCTTACCTGAACTTGTTCGTTCGTTCGTTCGCCTCTGCTTCAAAATCTCTGCAACCACGTTGCTCTAAACACCACCTCCAAGGCTGAGGGACTGATTACCTCATCTTTTGTATATAGTTCTTCTGTTTTCTTGTTATGTCCAAGAATCTGTATTGATAAAACCACTGGATGGCGAAACGTCTACAATAAAGATAACCAGATGTTGCACAAGTGTCTTAACTTTCATCAGATCTCTTGATGTTTCGCCCACGTATAATTTGCTGCAGTCATTAAAGGGATTTTGTATACCCCTGCAGAGGATGAAAGCTTGTTCTGTCTATTACTGGTAATGTCCATGATGGTTGTGGTTGTGGAGGTAGATACTTGGAATGAGGTATTGGAAAAGAAGTTGGAAGCATGTTTGCAATGGAGTTGGTGGGGAGGACTATGTGTCTCTTCTCGGCAGTGTCTTCTCTGGGTGTGTTGAAGATGTTTAATGCCCGCTGTCTGCAGTCTCTGATGAAGTGACGAGGATAATGGAGTTTAGAAAATACTCGTTCAATTATAGTGCATTCCTCCTCAAGGAACTTATTGCTGCAGATTGTGAGTGTGCGCAGGAAGAAGCCTATAATTACACCACGTTTAGTTTTGGTGTTGTGGTGAGAGTAGAAGTGGAGAAGATCGTTTTGGCTGGAGGGTTTTCGATAGACTTTAAAACGAAGTTCATGGTCAGCTTTGCAGAGAACATCAAGGAAAGGAAGAGTGTTTGTCGACTTCCTCTTCAAGTGTGAACTGGTTGAGGGCTCGACCGGGTTGAGCTTGTCTTTGAGAGCTTGAACGTTTGAGCGTCTTGGAGTTATGAGGAAATGTCGTCAACATAACGGAGCCAGGTGACAGTCAAGGGAATAATGGCGGAGAAACGCTGGGCTTCCAGATGTTCCTGTATAAGTTAAACCAGGACGGCACTGAGTGGCGAACCCATTGGTAGCCCAAAAAAGTCTGTTGAAAAAGGTGATTTTCGAAAGAGAAACACGTAAAGCGAACATAGTTCAACAAGGTCGATGAAATCGCTGGCTGGAATAGGAAGATCAAGTGAATCGTCAATTTTCCTGCGCAGGAGATCGATGGCTTATGTAGTAGATATTTGGTGAATGGGGAAATTACTCAAGGTGAAAGTTTCTTGTTTTTTGTGTGATGTGCGAATGCGATTGAAAGACCACCCGAGTGTTTGAGATGTGCTGGCTGACAGTGCCCAAATTTTAGAGAGGTGTTTTGCGAAAATTTCCCTGAGATTTTGGTGAGGACACTGCCTATTTCGAAAGAGGGGCCCAAGGGGATCCCAGGCTTGGAGTTTTTGGCAGGCCGTCATTCGGGAGGTCTGGGGTTGCTGGGCGGGTATCAATTTTTCCCCTTTTCTGAGCCCTCAAATAGGGCGAGCCCTTTTTGAAGAAAAGTTTGGTAAGGTCGTCCACTTGGGTTATTGTGATAGGTTTGTGGTTTGGGGTCATTAATAGATTGGCTTTTGTTCCTGTAATCGCCATGTTCATGATAACAACCCCACCTCCTTTTACAGCGGTGGTGACCCTGATGATCGTGTCTTCCGCAAACCTTTAAGTCAATGTTTAAAAGTCGAGGTATGACTGGGGAGCTACGTGAGAGATGGCTGCTGAAGATCCTTGAAAAAACCTTTTTGGAATCGGTCATTGTGTCTGTAGTTTTTGGGAAAAAAATTGGGGTTTTTTTTGGGTTTCGTAATTCCTTTGCAATTTGGGCCTAACTGGGGGGTTTTCGGTTTCTGTGGTTGACAGTGGACGAGATGAAAGATTTTGAAAAATTTTCAGGTCTTCCTAAACTTTTTCAGTTTTATTATCGCAGAGATTTTTGTATTTCCTACTAATTTGACTTTGAACTTCGCTGTGGTAACTCTCTGCGAATGTTTTCGGCGGTGCGTCTGTTAAATTTCCCCCGGGTGCTGTCCCTATGTTTGGTTTGGGAGTAAAGTTTCTTTGCAGCTTTGTTTAAGTCATCTCACCCCTTTTCAAGGTAGGTCCGAGCTGTAGCAGAGATGGGAGGTTTGATGTTGGCAATTTTGGGAGGAGTAGATCTTGGTAAACCATTTCTTGGATGTAGTCGACGGTCACCTGGGCCCCAATTTGCAACATTCTCCTATAAAAATCCAAGCCTCAAAAAGTTCAAGCTTTCCCCAAAACAACTCAACCAGATCGAGCCCCAACCCTTCACACTTGAAGAAGAGTCGACAACACCTTTCTTTGAAATCAAAAGGATACAATACCGACAGGTTGTTAGGTAAGACACATATCAAAAATTAACAACTTTATTCCGAAACGTTTGCCTTTCACATAGGGTTTTTTCTCGAATACAGAAAAATAGGCAGGAACATAAGGGTTAAGCGATGTAATCAGCCTACTCTTGTAGTCGTAGAATTTGAGGTTGTCATCCCTCGGCCCGGAGAATTCAGTTCCCTAGTCAGGAACTATCTTACTGTTCCTGCCTACTTTTTGTATTCGACTGAAGAAGCCCATGTGAAAGGCGAAACCTTTTGGATAAAGTTGTCTAAAATGTTGCATATGTGTCTTACTAACAAAACTCTTTTCCTTCCTTGGTTCTTTCCCCTGCGAAGCTGACCATGAACTTTGTTTTTTTAAAGTCTATCGAAAAACCCCCCAACCAAAACGATTTTTTCACTTCTACCTCACCCCGACACCAAAACAAATGTGGTGTAATTATAGGGTTTTTCCCACGTGCACTCAGAATCTGCAGCAATGAGTTCCTTGAGGAAGAATGCACTATAATTGAACAAGTATTTTCTAAACTCCACTATCCTCGTCACTTCATCAGAGACTGCAGACGGCGGGCATTAAACATCTTCAACATACCCAGAGAAGACACTGCCGAGAAGAGATACATAGTCCTCCCAACCAACTCCATTGCCAAACATGTTTCCAACATCTTTTCCAGTACCTCATTGCAAGTATCTACCCCCACAGCCACAACCATTAAGGACATTACCAGTAATAGACAGGACAAGCTTCCATCCTCTGCAGGGGTATACATAATCCCTTGTAATGACTGCAGCAAATTATACGTTGGCGAAACATCAAGAGACCTCCAAACACGTATTTCAGAATACCAATACGCAAGCAGGTCTGACGATACAAGGAATACCTGTGTACAACACCCCAATTCACACAACCATTTAATTAACTACAGAAACTCAAGACTTATCGCCAGAGAAGACAACACTCAATACCGAAGAATCCTGGAATCATCGCTTTTCTCTATAACCAACAATTTCAACCAGAACAATTGCTTCTATAACATAGCTGAACCACATGCCAAGAAACTTCTTCATCGCTATCCCACATAAGAACATAGGAATGGAAGAACACTGCAGAAGGTCTGCTCACAAACTTATCCAATCTCCCTTCCAAGCTACCCAAGATTTTAGACTCTATAACCCCACCTGACTTCAACATTCTGAACCTGACTATAAATACTCGCGCACCTTTCACCCCAGGTAGATCTGTTTGTGACTTGAAAAAGCCCACTGTGTGGGCGAAACGTTGTCAATAAAGGATCAAATTAAACTGCATATGTGTTTATATTTCCATTGTGTCGGTATTTTATACCATTTATTTCCAAAAGATTGATGAACTGATTTCATCTACTCAAGGCTGAGGGACTGATTACCTCAAACTCCTCCTGTTCTTCACCATTCTTCTTTGTGTGGACTGATGAAGGCACTTTGTAACGAAACATTTCCACATTATAGACACATAAGTGTTGCACATGTGTCTAATTTATCAGTATATAAGTCACTTTTCCGGCCATACATTCTACTTCCTGCAAGAGTACTGGACTTAACATATCGATTCCATGCTGATGGACTGATCGCCTCAAACTCCTCCTCTCCTTACCCATTCCTACTTTGTATTAGAGTGATGAAGCTATTTTGTGGCGAAACGTTGCCTTAATAAAGATTCTCATATGTTGCATAAGTATCTCAATCTTCGAGAATGAGGTTAATACAGTAAAAGTCTCAAATTTTCGCTCTGCCCATTATAATGGACTTAGGGAATACCTATCTAATCTCAACCTGTCTAATCTATGACCTTAATGAGGGAATTACAAGTGACATGAGCAAATATGCTGATGACACAAAAATACTCCGAATTATTGATTCTGAGGAGGATACCAATGAACTCCAGGAGGACTTGGACAAATTAATGTCTTGGTCTGAAAAGTGGCAGACAAAGTTCAACATTGACGAGTATTTTAGATGAATGATTCAGAAAACCGACACGTTTATAAATTAGACACATGTGCAACTCTTGTGTATCTTTATTGAGGAAACGTTTCGCCACACAGTCTGACACTGCAACTTATTGGGATCTTAATACTTGGGAATTCTTCGCTTGCCTAACCCTTGGGCACGACCTACTTACACATGGACAAATGTGACACCACCTACGACTGCTGCACCTCACCTGCCTACGGTATATAAGCTACTTCTCGGCACATGCTATATTCTATTCAAGATTGATGGACTGACCACATCGACTCAAGGTTGAGAGACTGATTACCTCATTCTCCTCCTGTTCTTCATGCTTCTCCTGTGTATGGACTGATGAAGCCACTGTGTGGCGAAACGTTTCCTCAATAAAGATACCCAAGAGTTGCACATGCGTCTAATTTATAAACTGACGAGTGTAAGGTCCTAGTCCTTGAGAATGAAAATAACCCTCGAAGTTATAAACTAGGTGAAGGAGAGCTTGATCATACAGAGTGAAAAGGACTTGGAAGTCATGGTAAGTAGAAACCTCAAGCCAGTGACTGAGTGTGCATACTAAGTCCAAAAGTTATTTTACAGCTCTATACATCACTAGTAGCGCCTCACTTGGATATGCAGCTCAGTTTTGGTCTCTTTACTCCAGGATGGATATAAATTCATTGGAGAACATTCAGATAAAAATGGCTAAAATGATTCACTGTATAAGGAATATCCCATATGAAGATAGACTTAGATCCTATTTTTAAAACAGGGGACAAGGTTTACCGAAAAAAATTACTGCCCAGAAAGCCTGCCCTCATTGTAGGAAATTACCAAGTCAATTATAGTTAAATTATAAGAACCCTTGAGAAGCGTAATCTGATTAATGATATCCCATGGTTTTCACGAGAGGCCGTTCTTGTCTAAAAATTTTATTAATCTTTTCAGTAAAGCCTTGGGCTGTTGATCCGATAGAGAATTTTTATTGTTTATTTAATTTTAGTAAGGTTTTTATAGAGTACCGAACCAAAGACTGTTTTAAAAAAGTGGGGAGTCATGGCATTGAGGGAAAGGGGCTTTCATGATCGAGTCAATGCTCACATCAGGAAGCAAGAGTGTGCATCAAAGGGGGGGTTTTTAAAAATTTTGTAATAAATAAAGACAAATTGGGTTGGGTGGTAACTTAAAATGTTTTGTGGGTGTAGGTGGTAGACTGTAAATTTACGTGGGTGTAGGGGTAGACTAAAATGTTATTTGGGGGGGGTGGAGAATATAAATGTTTTGTGGGTGGGGTTGTTGACTGTACATGTTTCGTGGGTGAGTGGAGACTGTAAAATTTTACATGGGCGTGGGTGGTAGACTGAAAAATTTTTGGGGAGGTGGGAGATGTAACTGTTTGTGGTTGGGGAGAATATAAACTTGTGTGCCTAAAGTGAAAGTTCAAAATACATAACCCCGTAGACCCAACTGCCCCCAAAAATACTAAAAATGTAACCCAAAACTGACAAAATTAGAAGATCTAAGGAAGACACCGCTAAACCCCAAAATGCCCCCGCTGCCAGACAATCACTTAACCCAAGCTCCGAGAAAACAAACCTTCTCCTCCATTGCTACACAGTATCTACTTCAGTGATACTATGAAGGATATCGCAGAAGAATCAACACCAGTAATAAAAGAATAACAGCAAGGACCCTAGAACTCAACTTGTCTCCCACAGGACGCCAGTGTATCACAACCCCTCTCTCCGCCGCCCCCCAAAGGGAACAACAACAACAGCAACAACAAACATGGCGGGACTCCCCCTCCAACTCCACTCCCTTCAAAGGGATTCACCCATGATAACTCAGGTATGATTATTCCTGACAATATCAAGGACTACATCGTTGCTCTAAAAAAATGAAATCAAAGATATCAAAGCAACCTCGAGCGACGAGAATCCAAGATAACCAACCTCGAGAATAAGATCCAAAACCTTGAAGAGAAGATTACATGGGGAAGTGTTGACACAGAAAATACTCTAAAAGCGCTATAGCCAGTCACACTGAGCAAATAACAACAATAAATATGAAGGTTGAAGAAGCAATCAAGGACTGGAATCAGAACATGCACCACCGACTAAATGAATACCTTGTTTTCCCAAAAGACGACAAAACTGAACAAGAAAAAGTTGTCGATGCAGTTATAATAAACAGTCCACACATTCCTAGTGACATAACACAAGCACAGTGCAAAGAAACTGCTATCAGGATAATACAGAACCACGTACAAGTCATCGTGCAAAAAAATGAAACAAAGAAACACGTTTGCTAGGAAAAAACCAGGAAGTAAACACAGTAAAATGATCCGACTTCTTTCATACGATAAAAGAAAGGACTTAATTAAATCAGAAATTAAATGAAAAATGGAGTGTACATAAATGAGTGTCTAACAAAAAAAACGCAAAAACCTTCTGTTCAGGCTGAGAAAACTTAAACAGGAAAACAAAATACATCATGTTTCACGCGAGATGGGAAAATACTAGTAAGGAAAACATCAACAGGAAAAACAATATACTATCTCAAATGAACACGATTTCTTACCTTCCTTAGAAAAGCTGACTTTTTTGTAACAGATTAGATAAGTGCCCTTAATTACATATATACGTGTGGTGCATATAGTGTACGTTACTATTATTTTGTACATTATTATTTTTATTATTTTTCATCACTAGCTAATGAAATACCTCAATACTCTATATTTTCTTTCTTACTACTATAAATTGCTCATAATTTTAAATTACAAGTCAAATCTTACTCCAAATTAATAAAAATCATTTTTCTTACCTGTCCATTTAATTTTGTTTATCACTACTTGTTTTTTAGTCACTTTTTATTGTGTATGCAATTAGTGTATATTCCAATTACTTTTTTGCAAGTCCCAAAAACTATCTTTTGCTAGCTAGTCCCAACTACCTCATTTTTTTTACTTTTATTGTGCAAAAAAACTGCTCAATTTATTTAATATTACAAATCAGTCTTACTCCTAAACCAATATTATTTCATAGTGACCACCTGTCCCATTTAACTTTGTTTACCATTACTTAATTTTTAGTCCCTCATATATTTTCTCCTTTATTTTAGCTTTATATAACTACCTAGTTTATACATTCACAATTGTTAAAATAATCAAGGTGCTATTCTCAGTGCAAAAGTAGAATAAGTTCACAATTTTGCCATTATATTCCCAAAAACTACCTTAGCTCATTATTTTACATTTGTTAAATAATTCAGGTGCTAATTTTTTAGCTTAAGACTATTTACTTTGTTTTATACTTAATTCTAACTATAGATTCACTACAAATCTTTGATTACAAGCATTTTATCCTATACCAACCTCTTATTTAATGACTTAAATGATTCAAACAGTTACTGTAATTACTACACTGCAGAACAATCAAAGCACTTCTCAGTGCCAACAACAACATAAAATATCCCTTTTAAATACAATATCAGATCTTTAAGCAAGCATTACGATGACCTCATTTGCATTACTAAATTCCTACATGCCAATATGTCCATCATTACACTAACTGAAACCTGGCTAAAGCCTGATAGTACAGATGTCTATGCCATTCCCGGTTACACAGCCATACACAAAATGTAGGCCAGACCAACAAGGGGGTGGCACAGCCATATACTACTCAGACCAACTAGAATGTATCACTAATACTTTCACAAGGGATGAAATGGGGAATATATAATAGCCAAATTCAAATCCAAATACCTACAAAAAAACCTCTCACATTGGATAAACATTTACAGAGTTCCACAGTCAAACATTAGCCAATTTAGTCAAAACCTAGGAAGTATGATAACTGATGCACGCATGACAAGATCACTTACTACTCTCAGGTGATTCAATATAAATCTCCTGCAAGACCAGGACCCCCACTTACTGAATTCCAAAAAACAATGAGTAACTGTAAAGTTTCTACCAAAAGTAACAAAACCCCACAAGAGTTACAGAGACTAGTGTTTCCCTACTTGACCACATCTGGACCAACACCCTACCCCTTTAAAAAACAGGCATAATTACAGATAATTTCCACAGAACATACCCTACTTTTCTCATAAAAAACTCTTGGTAAATTACCCCCAAGACACTACTAAGTCACCTTCAGACTTCACAATGAGGCAGCCATTAATAACTTCACAACAGCAGGTAGCAAACATTGACTGGCACACTGAGCTAGAAATCTATACAGATATTGACGAATGAAATTTAATAATTTTCTAAAAAGACCCAATACCTCTATAACAAGCACTGCCCTAAAAAACTAAACCCAAAGACAGCTAAGAGGGCTGAACAGTCCCTGGTTAACACCCAGCATTCTCAAATCCATAAATACAAAAAAACCAATATGAAAAACAGTACAGAATGGGTCACATAACCAGAACCAAACAAAACGTTACTCGTCAATCCTAACCAGCCTGATAAGAAGGGCAAAAAAAATTGTATTATGAGAACAGATTATCCCCAACTTACGAGGTGATATAAAAAAGACCTGGAAAACCTATCAGAAAAATTCTAGGAAAAAAAAAAGATATCACGAAATAGCGAAATAAAATTAGCAAAATCAGATGAACCCCAACTCCCACCAACAGAAACAGCAAACAGACTCAATGACTTCTTCTCCACTATAGGACAAAACCTTGCCAATAAAATCCCAAGCTCAGATACCCCACCAAATGACTACCTCACTGGCAACTACCGAACACACTGTTCCTAGCTCCGACTAACCCATACGAAGTCTCCCTTATTATCAACACGCTAAAAAACAAGGCAGGAGATTTAAACCTGCTACAAGTGGCGAGTAGTTCACAGTAATGGAAGGCGCATCAGAGTAAGGAAAGTTAAGAGTGAAGATCTGAAGGTAGGAAATCGCTTCTCTGTTCTTCAGATGAATGTACTTCAGTGGCCCGTGAAGGTAAGGGTACTACTGCCCTGCTAATGGAGGTAAGCGCATTCTTGTGGTTGGTGACTCTCAGGTAAGATACATTGACCCCTGCTTTTTGTAATAGGAATAAGAAAATGAGAGATAGAGTGTGCTTCCCTGGAGCGGTGTTGGGGACATTGTCAACAGGCTGGATAATATCATGTCAGGTAATGGGAGCAAGCCCATTTTCTGTCTCAGTGGCTGGTGGAAATGATATTGGGAAGGGTAGGAGAGAAGAACTGCTAGATAAGTACAGGTCAGCTATAGATTTCATTAAGTCTAAGGGAGGGATCCAATCATATGTAGCATCTTGCCTAGAAGGGGAAGTAGGAAATGAATGGTTGTCTAGGGCAATTGGTGTAAATTGCTGGCTAGACAGATACTGCAAGGAACTTGCAATCCCATTCATTGACAACTGGAAAACAATTTTTATGGAAAAACATGATATGTATGCAAGGGATGGGGTACATCTCTCTGGGGCTGGGGTGGTAGCACTTGCAGACTCAAATTGAAAAGGGGCCATTGGTGAAATGCCTATGATTTTAAACTGATGGAAGATAGAGGTATGGGTGTGTGTGGGAAACAAGCAGGTTGCAACATTTGGGGTTGGAAACAGTAAATGTATAAAAGGCATTCAGCATGAAGTTATAAATAAAGACAATAGATCAGGTCAGCAAAAAAGGGGGACAGCAGAGGGCAGCAAGGGACTAGCCCCCTTAAGGTTTACTATATAATAGCAGGAGTGTAAAAAATTTAAGAAGATGAGGCTAAGTTTTAATTGCAAGTGCAGGAAACATAGATATTAATGCTAAAAACAGAGACCTGGCTCAATCTGAAAGATAGAGAGATGCCCCTGAATGTCACATACAAGGCTATAAATTATTCCACATGACAGGGTCCCAACAGGAAAGGTGGTGGAGTAGCGATGTATGTCAGAGACAATTTAAATTTTTGTGTTAGACAAAATATTAAATTTAAAAAAAGCGTCAGCCACTGAATCTGTTTTTGGTTTCAGCTTCTCGAGGGCCGAGAAAAACTAATTTTGGGTGTGATTTAACAGGGCCCCAAATCTTGATAGGGAGTGCAGTTTAAAATTCTATGGGGCGAAATTCGTAAGGGCATCTACATACGAAAATGTTGTGCTAATGGGGGATTTCAACTATAGACAGATTGACTGGGGCAATTTGACAGGAAATTTAGAGTCAGGTGACTTTCTTGATACGATCCAGGATTGTTTTTTAAAAAAAGTTTGTGACAGAGCCAACTAGGGGAAATAACCTCCTTGACTTTGGTTCTTGCCAGTAGGGAAACACTAATTAATAATCTTGAGGTTAATGAAGAGCTTGGGGAAAGTGAATCACAAATCATCAGTTTTAATATATCATGGAATTCCCCTAATAAGGCAATCAAGCCCTCCGCCCTGACTTTCGAAATGGCTGATTTCATAGGACTAAAAAATTACTTAGGGGGCTGAACTGGAATGACCTGACTAAGGGTCAGGTAGGTGGTGATGGTTGCCGATATGATGCTTTCCAGGCATAGTTCTAGCTGCTCAGTCAAATTATGTTCCAAATGGGGAAATCAGATCAAACAAAAATGATCCTAAATGGATGAACAATAGATTAAAATATCTGATTGGTAAAAAGAGAGGCATATATAGGGAAATCAAAAGAGGAGAGGGGCAATTTAGAAATCGATATATTCAGTTAAAGAGAGAAATAAAAAAGGGAATTAGAAAAGCAAAAAGAGATTTGAGGTTAAAAAAGTTGCAAGAGAATCGAAGACTAAAACCCCAAAAAGGATTCTTTCAGGTATACAGAAGTAAGTCAGGGACAAGATAGGCCCACTCAAAAGTTCCTCGGGTCAGCTCACTGACAGTGATAAGGAAATGTGTAGAATTTTTAACACATACTTCCCTCAGTTTTTTACACAGGAGGATACCAGCGATATTCCAGTAATGATAAAATTTTGTAGAACAGGACGATAAAAAAACTGTGGGACTATTTTGGGTCACAAGTGACAGGTCCTTAGGCAAATAGATAAATTAAAAACCTAACAAATCCCCAGGCCCTGATGAACTGTATGCAAGGGTTCTAAAGGAATGTAAAGAGGAGCTTAGCACACCTTTGGGTATCTTTTCAACATATCACTACAAACTGGCATGGTGCCAGATAAGTGGAAAATGGCAAATGTGATACCTATTTTTAAAACAGGTGACAGGTCCTTAGCTTCGAACTATAGACCAATAAGCCTAACCTCCATAGTGGGAAAATTTATGGAATCAATTAATTGCCGAGGCAGTTTGTAGCCACCTTGAAAAGCATAAATTAATCAACGAATCTCAGCATGGTTTTACAAAGGGGCGTTCCTGCCTTACGAATTATTAACTTTTTTCACTAAGGTATTTGAGGAGGTAGATCATGGTAATGAATATGATTTGTGTATATGGACTTCAGTAAGGCTTTTGACAGGGTCCCACATCAGAGACTATTGAGGAAAATTAAAGCACATGGAATTAGGAGGAGAAATTTTTTCCTGGATAGAGGCATGGTTGACAAATAGGCAGCAGAGAGTTTGCATAAATGGGGAGAAATCAGAGTGGGGAAGTGTCACGAGCGGTGTTCCACAGGGGTCAGTGTTGGGCCCCCTGCTGTTCACAATCTACATAAACGACATAGAGAGGGCATAAAGAGCGACATCGGCAAGTTTGCCGATGACACCAAAATAGGCCGTCGAATTCATTCTGACGAGGACATTCGAGCACTCCAGGAAGATTTGAATAGACTGATGCAGTGGTCGGAGAAGTGGCAGATGATCAGTTTAATATAGACAAATGCAAAGTTCTAAATGTTGGACAGGACAATAACCATGCCACATATAAACTAAATAATGTAGATCTTAATATTACGGATTGCGAAAAAGATTTAGGAGTTCTGGTTAGCAGTAATCTGAAACCAAGACAACAGTGCATAAGTGTTCGCAATAAAGCTAATAGAATCCTTGGCTTCATATCAAGAAGCATAAATAATAGGAGTCCTCAGGTTGTTCTTCAACTCTATACATCCTTGGTTAGGCCTCATTTAGATTTGCTGCACAGTTTTGGTCACCTTATTACAGAATGGATATAAATTCTCTGGAAAAATGTACAAAGGAGGATGACAAAGTTGATCCATGTATCAGAAACCTTCCCTATGAGGATAGACTAAGGGCCCTGAATCTGCACTCTCTAGAAAGACGTAGAATTAGGGGGGATATGATTGAGGTGTATAAATGGAAGACAGGAATAAATAAAGGGGATGTAAATAGTGTGCTGAAAATATCTAGCCTAGACAGGACTCGCAGCAATGGTTTTAAGTTGGAAAAAATTCAGATTCAGGAAGGATATAGGAAAGTACTGGTTTGGTAATAGAGTTGTGGATGAGTGGAACAAATCCCAAGTCCCGTTATAGAGGCCAGAACGTTGTTTTAGCTTTAAAAATAGGTGGATAAATAACATGAGTGGATGTGGTGGGTGTGAGTTAGACCTGATAGTTGTGCTACCAGGTGGGTTTTGCCGTGTTTCCTTCCCTTAAGTCAATGTGACCTGACCTGACTAGGTTGGGTGCATTGGCTTAAGCCGGTAGGAGACTTGGACCTGCCTCGCATGGGCCAGTAGGCCTTCTGCAGTGTTCCTTCGTTCTTATGTTCTTATGTTCTTATGTTAAATACCTTACCACCCTTTATATACAAAAAAGTGTCACAAGTGCTATCACCAATCATTGCAACACTCTTTAACAAATCCATTGAATCCTCCCCCTTCCCCACAGTACTCAAAATAGCAAGGGTCACCCCGATCCACAAAGGAGGAGACCAAACAGAGTTGAATAACTATAGGCCAATATCCAACTTACACCCCTCTCTCAAAAATCTTCGAAAAATTAATTCAAAAACGAATCTACTCCTCCCTTATCTCCCAAACATCCCTAAACCCCTGCCAATTTGGATTCAGGACAAATAAAAAAACTAATGATGCTATTATACCCCATGCTAGAACATATTACACTGCAATAGGAAAAAAGAAGTCCCACTGGGGATCTTCATTGACTTACGTAAGCTTTGATACAGTTAACCATGACTTGCTCCACGTAAAATTGTCACACTATGGTATAGAGGGCACTCCCTCAACTACCTCAAAATCATACCTCAGCAACAGAAGCCAATATGTGTATGCAAATGGGGCAAACTCTTCTGCACAACCAATTACAGTTGGGGTCCCACAGGGAAGTGTCCTTGGCCCTCTTCTCTTTCTCCCATACATAAAATGACCTACCAAATGCTTCGCAATTACTCAAACCCACACTATTTGCAGATGACACTACATACGTCTTCTCCCACCCCAGCCCAGTCACGCTAGCCATACTGTAAATACAGAATTACAGAAAATATCAACCTGGATGAGGACTAACAAACTTACACTAAACATTGACAAAAACCTACTTCATTCAGTTTGGTAACGAGCTACAGATGTCCCTCTTAAACATAATGAAAAACGATCACCATCACAAAGCTAACAGGGGGAAAATTCTTAGGAATCCACCTTGATAATAGACTCAAATTTCATACACATTTTACAACAAATTTCTAAGAAAATTTCCAAGACTGTAGGCTTTACTATCGAAGTTTACGGTACTATGCTCCACAGTCAGCCCTCCTGGCCCTATATCCCCTCTCTTATTTACCCCTATCTCACCTATGGAATTTGTGCATGGGGTCAACAACAAATAACCCCTCTCAGACCATAATTACCCAACAAAAGGCTGCAGTTAGAATGATAACAAATTCTCACTATAGGCAGCACACTCCACCAATATTCAATACACTAAACCTATTCACCATACAAAACATTCATACTTATTACTGCACCTATTACATACATAGAACACCTTAACTCTGATAATTAACCCTCCCCTCAAAATTCCTTGCCAACCTCAACAGACACAAAGACCATAACACAAGGCACAGATCACTCTTTGATGTTCCTCCCTGTCCATCTCACACTATGCAAAAACTCAATGCACATAAAAGGCCCTAAAATCTGGAAATCATTACCTGTAATTTTAAAAGAAACACTACCTGTTTATAAATTCAAGTCTCTTCCAAAGATCACTTACTCACCCAAAACCAAATAAATACGAATAACTGAACCTTATAATTGTATATCTTAAATGTTTCTCACAATTATATCACATAAATGTTAAACCTAAAACCCAATCTAACTTTAAATTTTTTTTTAAATACACTACCTAACAGAATACTCCATTCTACTGAATGTACAACAATGCATACAACCATATGACCTGTCTTTGTAATACTCCCCTTGTGCTTTATAGTAATCTGTTTACATTAAAGTTTTATCACCGATGTCATCAAATTTCTTAGTTCATTTTAAGTTAATTTTAAGCCAGCCCGTAAAGCTATGCATAGTATAAGTTGCTTTGGGATATGCTCTTTTCTGTATTTTTGTACCTCTGTATGTGTGCACAAATTTTTAAATAAATAAATAAATAAATAAATAAATGTTACGTGGGTGTGGGCGGTTTGACTGTAAAAATGTTACACGGCGTGGGGGGTAGACTGTAACATGTTACGTGGGTGTAGTTGGTAGACTAATATGTTACGTGGGGGTAGGCGGTAGACTGTAACATGTTACGTGGGTGTGGGTGGCAGACTGCATCATGTTTACGTGGGTGTAGGTGGTAAACTGTAACATGTTACGTGGGTGTAGGTGGTAGGCTGTAACATGTTACGTGGGTGTGGATGGTAAACTGTAACATGTTACTTGGATGTGGGTGGTAGGCTGTAAATGTTACGTTCGTGTGGATGGAAGACTAACAAGTTACGTGGGTCCGGGTGGAAGTCTGTAACATTTTACGTGGGTGTGATAGAAGACTGTAACATGCTATGTGGGTGTGGGTGGAAGACTGTAACATGTTACGTGGGTGTGGGTGGAAGACTGTAACATGTTCGTGGTGTTTACCTGGAGTTTACCTGGAGAGTTTTTCGGGGGTCAACGTCCCTGCGGCTCGGTCTGAGACTAGGCCTCGTGTTGGATCAGTGTTTGATCAACCAGGCTGTTACTGCTGGCAGCACGCAAGCTGACATACAAGCCACAGCCCGGTTGGTCAGGTACTGACTTTAGGTGCCTGTCCAGTGCCTTCTTGAAGACAGCCAGGGGTCTATTGGTAATCTCCCTTATATATGCCGGGAGGCAGTTGAACAGTCTTGGTCCCCTGATACTTATTTTGCTGTCTCTCAGTATACTCGTGGTGCCTCTGCTTTTCATTGGGGGAATGTTACATCTCCTGCCGAGTGTTTTGCTTTCACATGGAGTGATTTTCGTGTGCTAGTTTGGTACTAATTCTTCTAGGATTTTCCAAGTGTATATTATCATGTATCTCTCTCGCCTGCGCTCTAGGAAATACAGATCAAGATCAAGGGCCTTCAACCGTCCCCAGTTATTTAGGTGCCTTATCGTACTTATTTGTGCCGTGAAAGTTATTTGTACACTCTCCAGGTCAGCAATTTCACCATCCTTGAAGGGGGCAGTTAGTGTACAGCAGTAATCCAGCCTAGAGAGAACGAACGATTTGAAGCGTCATCATGGGCTTGGCATCCCTTGTTTTGCAAGTTATCATTATCCATCCTCTGACATTATCACTCCCAGGTCCTTCACATTAGTTCTTCGCTCTATTGTAGGGTTACAATTTGTTATACCCTCATACAGTTTTATTTTCTCAAGTTTTTCCATATCTAAGTAATTGAAATTTCTCTTCATTGAATTTCATATTGTTTTGAGAGGCCCTTTTGAAGATTTGGTTTATGTCCGCTTGGAGTCCCGGTGTCTTCGATGGAAGTCACTGTCCATGGCAATCCGAGGTCATCCCCCAAAGGAAGACACGGAGCAATGGCTTACATCTCTGTCTATATCATATATGAAGATAAGGATTAAAATGGGAGCGAGTTCTGTGCATTGTGGAAACAGAGCTTTTCAACCGTTGCTGCCTCAGACTTTACTCTGTTTACTATTACTCTTCGTGTTCTATTTTTTCAGGAAGTTATAGATCCATCTACCAACTTTTCCTGTTATTCCTTTATCAAAGCATTTTGTGCGCTATTACACCATGGTCACTTGTCAAAGCTTTTTGCAAAATCTGTGTAAAACTAATCTTATTTTCTTTATCCTATACAGCATCCAGGACCTAGTCAGTGGTCCAGTAGATGGAACAGGCAGGAGCGACCTGCTCCAAACCTGTGTTGCCCTGGGTTGTGTAATTGATGGGTATCTAGGTGACTTGTGATCTTTCTTGCTTCTTAGGTGGGGTGGAAGACTAAAACATGTTACGATGTGTGGTGAAAGACTAACATGTTACGTGGGTGTTGGTGAAAGATTGTAAAATGCTACGTGGTTGTGGGGGGAAAGACTGTAACATGTTACGTGGGTGTGGGAGGAAGACTAACAAGTACAGGAGTTACATGATGAACTGCTAGTGTCTTACCTGAGAGAGACATCTTTGTACATGATCACTGGAGGGCAGGTGCTCGAAAGCAGACAGGTGCTCGAGGCAGATAGGTTCTCCAGGCACATAAGTGTTCGGAGCAGTGATATGTGGCATTTTGCCCAGGAGAGGAGTTGGAAATGAATGGTTGTCCAGGGCAATTGGTGTCAATTGCTGGACAAACACTGTAAAGGAATATGCAGTAACATTTGTAGACAACTGGGACCTCTTCTATTGCAGAAATGACATGTAGTCAGGGATGGGCTCACTTATCTAGGTTTGTGATGGTAGCACTGGCCAACTCACTGGAGGAGTTCTTAGGTCTTTAAACTAGAAATATTTAGTGGTGTGGGGTTTCTGTGGAAATTTAATGAATTCTGAGTGTAGCGACAGTGTGAGTTAATAAGGGAACCGTTATAGGCAGAATGAGGTAGAGTTATTGGTGAATATAGGAAAGCCAGTGGCATTAGGTGACAAGGAGAGTAACAGGCATAGTGAAGGAACAGAAATCAGCAGGAAGAGAATAGACAAGGGAGGGTTTCTGAAAATTTATTATACTAATAATCGTAGTGTGAAAAATAAAATGGCTTAATTGAGTTTAAATTTGCAAGTGCAGGTAACACTGATGTTTTTGTCATAACCGAGACGTGGTTTAATATGAAAAATAGGGACATCCCTACTGAATGTCACATTCAGGGTTTTAATTAAATTATTCCAGGTAGACAGAAATATCGGAAAGAGGGGTGGGGTGGCACACTATGTCCGAGATCGTTCAAAATTCATGCATAAAAACGGGTATAAAGTCTGAAACACATACTGGGTCTGTTTGGGTAGAATTTTCAGAGGGGCACGAAAAATTTATTTTAGGCGTGATATACCGTCCCCTAAACTTGGAAAAAGACCAATGAAAAACTACTATGGGAGGAAATTGTTTTAAGCCCAAAAAGGCACGATAACGATGTAATTCTAGGAGACTTTAAACTTTCGCCAGATTGACTTGAAGTTTTTGGACAGGGGAATTTAGAATCTAGTGACTTTTAGAAGTAGTTCATGATTGTTTTTTGAGGCAGTTTGTGACAGAACCAGAAGGGGAAATAAACCTGCTTAACTTGTTCTGGAAAACAAGGAATCGCTAGTTAATAATTTTTAAAATTTCAGAGGAACATGGCACAAGGACCACAAATCAATTCATTTAGCAGTGAATGGAAAATATGATATTAGGGATAACTCATAACAGTTGCAGATTTTCGCTTTAGCAGATTACGATGTGCTTAGAGAAACCTTGTCATCTGTTGACTGGGGTTTAAAGAAGAGAGCTATCAATATAAGGAGCTTTCTAAACACTATATATGCTGCCCAAAGAACATTTATTCCCTATAAATAAATTAGATTGAATAGAAATACCCAAATGAATGAATAATAGGCTCAAATATCTTTTAGGTCAGGAAAAAATGAATTTATAGGCGAGGGTCATCTTATGAATCAGTATATTGACATTAAGAGGGACGTTATAAAGGGGGATAAGAAAAGTTAAACGGGACTATGAAATTAAAGTTCCTAGGGATTCGAAAACTAACCCAAAAAGTTTTTTCCAGGTTTATAGGACAAAAGTTAGAGATAAGTTAGGTCCCCTTAAAATTAACTCAGGGCATCTCACTGACAATGAGAATGAAATGTGCTCCATTGTTAATAATTATTTTCTCTCGGTTTTCACTCAGGAACACACAAAACAATATCCCAATAATTTAATTTTTATAGTGTGAAAAAATGGAATTTTGTGAACCATTGACTAATACTTTTAATTTTTCCCTCTTCAAACAGGTGTAGTGTCTGATATGTGGAAGATGGCTAATGTAATTCCTTTTTTTAAAGAAGGGGACAAGTTGTTACCGTCAAATTACCGCCCAACAAGCCTGACCTTAATGTAGGCAAATTATTAGTGTCAATTATAGCCGATTTTTTAAGAAGCATCTGGATAAGCTAACTTGATTAATGATACTCAGCATGGATTCACAAGGGGCCGTTCCTGCCAAAGTTATTAACCTTCTTCAGTAAAGCTTTTAAGGCCGTAGATCATCATAAAGAATTCGATATTGCCCTAGTGCCCTAGTGCCCTAGTGGCCTGGTGGCTAAAGCTCCCGCTTTTACACACGGAGGGCCCGGGTTCGATTCCCGGCGGGTGGAAAACATTCCGACACGTTTCCTTACACCTGTTGTCCTGTTCACCTAGCAGCAAATAGGTACCTGGGTGTTAGTCGACTGGTGTGGGTCGCATCGGGGACAAGATTTAAAGGGCCCCAATGGAAAATTAAGGGGTTAACAGTCCTCGATGACGCATGACTTTCTGGGTTATCCTGGTGGCTAACCCTCCGGGTTAAAAATCGAACGAAATCTTATCTTATCTATGGTAGATTTTAGTAAGGCTTATGAAAGAGTACCGCAAACCCGAGGGCTTTAAGAAAGTGGCAGCTCATGGAATTGGGGGAAAAGTGCTGTCCATGGAATCAAAGTCATGGCCACTAAAATAGGAAGGGAGAGAGTATGCTTTTAAAAGGGGTTAAATCCGAGTTGGATCTGTAAAAAGTGGCGTACCACGGGATCAGTTTTAGGCTCGTTGTTGTTTATAAATATCAAGACAATGATGGAGGGTATGACAGTGGGTATGACAAATTCCCGATGGACACAAAAATAGGTAGGTAATTGATTCAAACGTAAATCGGGAACTTCAGAGATTTAGGGGCAAACTCAATTCTTGGTCAAAAAGTGGCAGATGCAGTTCAATTAGATAAATGCAAATTTTGAAGTCGGGAGTGTCCATAACCCTAAACACTTTAGTTTAAATAATGTAAAACTAGCATACAATTGCGAAAAGGATTTGGGGTTAGTAAGCAGCAACCTTAAACCAACACAGCAATGCCTCTGCGTACGTAATAAGGCAAATAGATTATTGGGATTTATATCAAGAAGTGTAAGCAACAGAAGTCCAAAGGTTATATTACAGCTCTATACATCATTAGTAAGGCCACACCTAGATTACGCAGCTCATTTCTGGTCTCCATATTACAGAATGGATATAAATTCGTTGGAAAACATTCAGAGAAGAATGACTAAATTAATGCATAGCATTAGAAATCTTCCGTATGAAGAGCGATTGAAAACTCTTAAACTACATTTATTTGTAAGACGAAGAATGAGGGGAGACATGATCGAAGAGTACAAGTGGAAGATAGGTATTAACAAAGGGGATATGAGTAAGGTCTTGACGATATCTCTCTAAGAGAGAACCTGCTATTATGGATTCAAATTAGATAAGTTTAGATTTCGAAAGGATATACGAGACAGGAGACAAATAGTCAAAATCAACAAAACGGAATCAGAACCCCTGCCGATAACATGTGGAGTTCCCCAAGGTAGTATTCTGGGTCCCTTACTATTCTTATGTTTTGTCAATGATATGCCTATCAGTGTCAAGTGCAAACTCCTACTGTATGCAGATGACAGTGCTCTGTTAGTGACAGGTAAAGACCCACAAGATATTGCTAATGTTTTAACACTGGAACTGGAGTCCTGCAGCAAATGGTTAGTAGACAACAAACTATCATTACACCTAGGGAAAACTGAAGCCATTCTCTTTAGAACGAAAACATAAATGAGAAAGGTAAATAATTTTAATGTTCAGTGTAATGGGGAGTCCATCACTTTGGTTTTCATCAGTTAAATATCTGGGAATCCCCTTTGACCCATGCATGTCAGGAGAATTGATAGGGAACAGTGTAGTAAAGAAAGCGAATGCCAGGCTGAAGTTCCTGTATAGACAAGCACAGTGTCTACCTACTGAGGCTCGCAGGACCCTATGCCCTAGCCCTTTATACAATGCCATATGGATTACGCTTGCTCTTCTTGGTACTCTGCCTTGACAAAAAAACTAAAAGATAGACTGCAAATCACCCAGAACCAAAATCGTAAGATTCATCCTGGGGCTGGGACCAAGAGAACATGTAGGCCAGGATGAATAACAGCAGTTGGATATGCGAATGTTGAAGACAGAGTAAAAAAAACTGAAGCTAAATCATGTTTATAAAATTGCTCCGAACAGTGTCCAGAATATCTTGCTGTCAATTTTGTAAAGGTTGGGAACCAAAGCAATCATAGTACTAGGGGGAAGAGCACAACTTTGTAGTACCCACAGTCAGTGGCCAGGCTTCAAACACCTTTTATTGTACAGCAATAAAGGAATGGAACAGACTACCCACAAATGTCAGGCCAGTCATAGCTTGAACCAGTCAAGAAGACTGCCAAAAAGTGTCTGATGAATGAAGCAACAGAAAGGGAGGGGAATGATTTTCTATTTTTTAGCTAAAATACGTGTAAATTTTTACCTTATCCCTAGTAATGACCCTCGTATTGTAGATAGTCGTAATGACCCTCGGGTAGTAGATAGTCTTAATGACCCTCGTATTGTAGATAGTCTTAATGACCCTCGTGTAGTAGATAGTCTTTTTAGTATGATAATAAGATGTTATCTTCATTATAGAATAATAAGAAAATATTATAACCTTTATATTATAATGGTAAGGTAAAAGGACCCCAATGGAAATAAGTCACTCTGTCTGACTTTTTTGGGTTATCCTAGGTTCTCTACACATATGCTGCTATGTATGATAATTCTATGTAACTGTATTGTGTATACCTGAATAAATTTACTTACTTACTTACTTACTTACTTAGTATACTCTCCATGGACTGAACCAAGATGCCCTCCATCGAGCAACTTTACTAGCAGCTTCAGGAAGAATTGAGGGTAGCATAGATAGAGATACGGCGATTGACTGAGGAAAACAAGAGGATTCGTAGTAATCCTCCTGTTTCGAAACCTCAGGTCAAGAAGGGAACCTGGACAGTGGCTGAACTGCATGGAACGAAGTTGACGATCAAGAAGACGAATGGAAAGGTAGAAACGATGAAGAAGAAAGAGACTGCTGTGGAAAATGTTGTGGAAACATCTAATGCATTCTCCGTGCTACCCGACGAATGTGAGTCGACTACTGGGAACGTTACGACGAACGACATCAAGGAAGGTAAGAATATTGTTGTTGTTGGGGATAGCCAGGTTAGGTACATGGATAGGGCGTTCTGCTTGTAGGATAGGAGTAGGAGACAGAGGGTTTGCTTTCCTGGGGCTGGGATGGAGGATATTGTTAGCCGGTAATGGGATCAATCCTATTATCTGCCTCAGCGCTGGAGGCAATGATGTAGGCAAGTGTAGAAGTGAGGATTTAGTTAAAAGGTTCAGGACAGCAATAGACATAATTAGGAAGAAGGGGGGTGCCCTGTTATATGAGGCATTTTGCCAAGAAGGGGTGTTGGGAATGAATGGTTGTCCAGAGCAATCGGTATTAAATGTTGGCTGGATAATGCAGTACCATTCATTGACAACTGGAACAACTTCTATGGCCGAAATGACATGTATGCCAGGGATGGGGTTCACTTATCCAATGCAGGTGTGGGTTTTCTTGCTAGCTGAATTGAGGGGGTTGTTAGGACTTTAAACTAGAATTAGTTAGAGGTATGGGATTAGAAATGATAAATAATGAGTATGGATATATTGACTTATGCTCTGATATTAAGAATCTTAATAGTAACTGTCATGGAGTAACTCTGGGTAATGATAATTTCAGAAATTGTGCAAAAACAAAGGTGAATAGGAAAAATGTGCAGAAGACAAAGCATATGATGGTATTTTATGCTAACAGTCGAAGTGCGAAAAATAAGATTAATGAACTACGTTTGGTAGCATGTGCTGGGAACTTTGATGTCATTGCATTAACTGAAACCTGGTATGATTTAAAGAGTCGGGATATGATTGCTGAGTGTAGTATTCAAGGGTTTACGTTGTTCCATGTGGATAGCTGTAATGGGAAGGGGGGAGGAGTTGCATTATATGTTCGAGAAAATATTAATCGTTGTATAAAAACAGGTATAAAATAGATGGAACAGTAACAGAATCTGTTTGGGTAGAGTTTGTAGGTCAAGAAAAACTAATTCTAGGTGTAATGTACCGACCTCCAGGCTTGGATCACGATAAAGGGAGACTTCTTTGGGACGAAACTGCTAGGACTTCTAGGCACAATAACATAGTGATAGTAGGGGATTTTAACTTTAGTCAAATTGACTGGAATTCTTTGACTGGTAATCTGGAGTCCAGTGACTTTATGGAATCAGCTCAGGACTGTTTTCTGAAGCAGTGTGTAACAGACCTAGTCTTGTCAAATAAGGAAACACTCGTAAATAATCTGGAGATCACTGAAGAGCTTGGCGCAAGTGATCACAAATCCATCACCTTCAGCTTAAACTGGGAATACAAGAATAATGATAATACGGTAAAAATCCCTGATTCTCTTTCTGAAGATTATAGTGGACTTAGGGAACACCTGTCAAATCTCGCTTGGGGTTATCTAGCTAATGAGTTTATATATATTAACGATGATCATGCTTATGATTACGAAGGGATCTCCATTTATGATTTTTTTCTTAATAATGTACACCGTGCTCAGAGTATATACATACATACCCCAGAGAGAAATTAGGTCTAATAATAACGATCCCAATGGGTTAACAGGAGGCTAAAGCATCTATTAGGGGAGAAAAGGAGAATTTATAGGCGCATCAGAAGAGGAGAAGTTAACCTTACTGACCAATATGTTCAGCTTAAGAGAGAAGTAAAAAAGGGGATTAGAAAGGCTAAACGTGACTACGAAATTAGAGTTGCTAATGAATCAAAGACCAATTCAAAGGGCTTCTTTCAAGTGTATAGGACGAAGGTGAGGGAAAAAGTAGGACCTCTGAAAATTGGGAATGGACAGCTGACGGATAATGAACTGGAAATGTGTTCCTTATTTAATGACTATTTTTTGTCAGTTTTTGCACATGAAGATGTAAATGAGATTCCAGAAATTAACAATTACTCAGTTCCTGATGAATTCAAATTAACTAATATTACTGTCACGAGGGACATGATTATCAAACAGATAGACAAACTGAAGCAGAATAAGTCCCTGGGACCCGATGAGTTGTTTTCAAGGGTACTTAAAGAATAAAAGATGGAACTCAGTCAGCCATTAGCGAGTGTGTTTAATGCATCCATCCTTACCGGTGTTGTGCCAGAGTTGTGGAAGCTAGCTAATGTGGTTCCTGTATTCAAATCAGGGGATAAGTCCACTCCTTCAAATTACAGTCTATAATGGGCAACTTATTAATATCAATTATAGCTGACATTATTAGAAGTCAAACCTTTAAGGCATAACTTGA
>NC_069404.1:21470875-21473375 GCF_026875155.1 Cherax quadricarinatus
ACTGTTTTGCCTAAAGGGTGTTTTACAACAGTTTTAACTGAAAGCTTTTAACCCCCCCTCCTTCAGGGCGGGCACTGTACTTCCATCTCCGGGACTCAATGGCCTCCGGGTTTCCCTAAACCCCCTTCAAAATTTTACTAGCTCACACTCCAACAGCACGAAGTTTAAAAACCATTTGTCCCTTCACCCTATAAAAACACGCTACGCTGCCTGTGGAAGTCTAAGCCCCCACTTAGTCTCCTTTACCCCCTCCCTCCCAAACCTTTCCCAGGCCCACCCTACCCCCCTCCTTTCACTACAGACTGATACCTCTTGAAGTCTTTTTTCTCGCTCCCTTCTCTCTACTTCCGAACCACCTCAACACCCTTCCCAGCCCTCTGGGCAACATTTTGGGAATCCCGCACCTCCCCCTAACTTCCCAAAATCGAATTCCCTGCATTAATTCACACCACACATTGCCCCAGACATGACATCCCACTGCCTCCACCTTCTCCTCGCTGCAAAATTTACACCCTGCTTCACCCCCTATAAGACTTGGTAGAACTTTTTCTCAACTTCCCCTCTTTCCCCCAAAGGGCAAAGTTTTTGTCTCCACAGACCCAAGTGCATTCACTCACCCTTTTCCCCTCATCAATTTTTTATTACCTCATCTTTTATAACCCCTCCGCTGCACCCCACTCCCAAAAATTTTTAATACATTCCCTCCTCCTTTCTCTCTCCCTCCAATCTGTATCCAACTTTATCACCAATCTTTTTTTTATCCTATAACCTTTCTCTTTCCTGTATTCCTTTTTAATTTTTTCTTTTTCTACCCTACAAAAATTATCCACCAATCCTGCAATTCTCTTTAATTTCCCAAGAGCACGTGCATCACAAAGACAACTGTGACAACTCCCCCTTTGTGTGTGATTCTTTAACTTTTTAAATCCACGGGTTTTGCCAAGACCCCCCGCATTTCTTCTCTTTTCAACCCCATCTATAAAAATTTAAACAACCACGGGGACATCACACATCCCCGTTAAGGCCCACTTTTATGGGGGAAAAATTTCCCTTTTCCTACTACTCTAACTTTAGCCCCTATCCTCGTAAAAACTCTTCACTCTTTCAGTAACCCACCTCCCACCATACCCTGCAACATTGCCACATTGCCCCCCTATCCACCCTGTCATACCATTTTTTCCCAAAACCATAAATCCCCAAAACCTTTTACCTTATCAAAACGTTCACATATGTTTCACTGAAAAAACCGGGGCCACCCCCAACCCCCCACTTTTTCCCAATGCCTCCTTGTTCACTGCTATCCTATTTTCCTCTTACTCTTAATTCTTTCAACAATAACTCTCCTCACTTTTCCAGGTAACTCAAAAACTTATTTCCCCAATAATTTTTTCGCTCTCTTTGTCCCCTTGCCTTTTTACAAAGGAACTTGACTCCTGCCCCAAACCCTAGGTACCTTACCTTCTTCCTACTTTATAAAAAATTCCCAACCATCCAAAACTACATCCCCACCGCTTTTAACATTTCACTTTTTCCCATCAAACCCCCCTGCCTTACCCCCCCCCATTTTACCCATGCCTCACGAACTTCCCCCACACTCACAACTGGGTCTTCCCACACCTAAAGATGTTATTTCCTCCCCGCCCTATAAAGAAATCACATTTCCCCACTTCACAACGTTTTTCAATTCCTCGAAAAATTCCCTCCATTTCCCAATACCTCTAACTCTCCATTTTTTGCTCTCTTCCCTTTTTTTAACTGCAAATATTTTTTCCTAGGGTTCCTAGGAACCCTAGAGAAAAATGGATTTGTCAGTTAAAATAGGAGAAGAGAGTCATTAAATGGAGAGTTAGAGGTATTGGGAAGATGGAGGGAATATTTCGAGGAATTGTTAAACGTTGATGAAGATAGGGAAGCTGTGATTTCGTGATGGGGCCCAAGGGAGGAAAACATCTTGTAGGTGTGAGGAAGAGCCAGTTGTGAGTGTGGGGAAGTTCGTGAGGCAGTAGGTAAAATGAAAGGGGGTAAGGCAGGGGGGATTGATGGGATAAAGTAGAAATTTTAAAAGCGGGTGGGGATGTAGTTTTGGAGTGGTTGGTGCAATTATTTAATAAATGTAGGGAAGAAGGTAAGGTACCTAGGGTTTGGGCAGAGAGCATGCATATTTCCTTTGTATAAAAAGGCAAGGGGACAAAGAGAGCGCAAAAATTATAGGGGAATAAGTCTGTTGAGTATTACCTGGTAAAGTGAAATGGTAGAGTTATTGTTGAAAAAAATTAAGAGTAAGAGGAGAATAGGATAGCAGATGAACAAGGAGGCATTAGGAAAGGTGGGGGGTGTGTGGACCAGGTGTTTACAGTGAAACATATAAGTGAACAGTATTTAGATAAGGCTAAAGAGGTCTTTGGGGCATTTATGGATTTGGAAAATGCGTATGACAGGGTGGATAGGGGGGCAATGTGGCAGATGTTGCAGGTGTATGGTGTAGGAGGTAGGTTACTGA
>NC_069404.1:21480875-21490875 GCF_026875155.1 Cherax quadricarinatus
TTTTTTGCTTTGGGGTCAAATTGCCCTGGAATTCTTGGCCCCGGTAATTTTGGCCCAGTGACTTTATGGAAACATTTTCGGGGACTTTTTTTCCTAAAGGGAAAGGTAAAACAGAGCCTAGGGGGGTTTAATAATTTGTTAGATTTTGGGCCCTTGTCCATTAAAAAAAACACCGTAAATAATCGGGAAGATCACTGAAGAGTTGGCGCAAAGGTTCACAAATTTCACTTTTAGCTTTAAAACTGGAATGCAAGAATAATATAAAACCAAAAATCCCGATTTTGGGTTCGGGCCGGCTTTATAAGGGGACTTAGGGAACCCCTGTCAAATTCGATTGGGGTTTTATCTACAAAGATTTTTTTGGGGCGATGGTCATACTTTGATTTATAAAATTTTTTTTCTTAATTATTACACCTTTACTCAGAGTATTTTACATTCCCCAGAGAGAAATTGGGCCCTAATAAAAAACGTTTCCCCAAAGGGGAAAAAACCAGGAGGCTAAAGCTTTCCATTAGGGAGAAAAAGGGGTTTTTAAATGGGAACTCAAAGGGGAAGGGGTTTAAACCCAAACTGCCCATTTAATGTTCAGTTTAAAAAAATTTGAAAAGGGGATTAGAAAGGAAAAAAACGGGGAAAATAAAAATTAGTTTTTCCCAAATAAATTTTAAAAAAAAAAAAAAGACTAATCCAAAGGGGTTTTTTAGGTGAAAAGGGGGGACGAAGGTGAAGGAAAGAGGACCTAAAAAAATGGGAAGGGGACAGCTGAGGGATAACAAAAGGGAAAAAATTTTGGTTCCAAATTTAATAAAAAAATTTTTTGTCATTTTTTTTAAAAAAGGGAAATTTGAAAATGAGTTTCCCGGGAAAAATTAAACGTTATTCTTTTCCCTGTTTAATTAAAATTTAATAAAAATTACTTTTCACATGGAGGGGGATATCAAACAGAAAAGAAAAAAAAAAAGCTAATAAGCCCCTTTGGGCCCCCGAGGAGTTTTTTTTCCCGGGGTGTTAAGGAATGAAGATGGAGCTTTGTAAACCTTTAAAACGGGGGTGTTTTTTGTGCCCAAACCCTTTACCGGGTTGTGCCAAAAGTTGTGGAAAAAGGCAAAAGGGGGTTTCCCCTAAAAATTCAAATCAGGAGATAAGCCCCAACTCCTTAAAATTTTACCGCCCCAATAAGCCTGACATCTATAGTGGGCAAGAAAATTAGAATAATTTATAGCTGACTTTATCAGAAGCCCAACCTTTGAGGGCTTTAAGGGTTTTTAATGAACCCTCACGGGGTTTCACGAGGGGTTTCTTTTTCCGGCTGAAAAATTTTACTGTTGTTTTCGGGAAAACCCCCTTTGAGGCCAGTAGACATTTGAAAAAGGAATTAAATGATGTTTTTTTGGAAAATTTTAGTAAAGCCTTCGATAGAGTACCTACAAGAACTTTTAAAAAAAGGGGCATCTGGTACGGAAAGGTTTAAAGTTTTGGGAAAAGGGATAGGGGCCCATGGCTTACAAATAGAAAGCAGGAGATTTTTCCATTAATGGGGTCAAATCAAAGGGAAATTGTCCCCAGTGGCTTTCCCACAAGGATAAGATTTAGGCCCTCTCTTTTTTCTTTTTTTAAATTTAATGCCCTTTAAATTTAAAGGGAATTACAAAGGGAATGAGAAAATTTTTTGTGATAAATAAAAAAGAAAAGGCCGATAACCCATTTTTTGAGGAGGTTTTAGCATTGAACTTCAGGAGGTTTTGGGGAAACAAAAAAAATTTCTTGGTCTAAAAAAATGGCAGATGAAGTTAAATTGTGGTTTAAGTGAAAGGGGTACTATTTCCTTGGTAATGAAAAAAACCCCTTTAAAAGGCTAAAATTCTGGGGTAAAGTAATTTTTTGTCAAAACAAATGTTAAAAAGGGATTGGGGAGTCATGGTAAGCAGAAACCCTAAACCCAAGAAAAGCAGTGCCTTAGTGGGCGGAACAAGGCCAACAGATTACTAGGTTTTTATCTCTAGAAGTATAAGAAACAGAAGCCCCAAAATTTTTTTTTCCCCAGCCCCTTTCCCCTCACTAGTGAGGGCCTCATTTGAATTATGCCCCCTTTTTTTTTTGGTGCCCTTAACAAAAAAGGATGGATATATATTCTTTGGAGAACATAAGAGAAGAATAAACTAAAAAAATTTATTGTGAAAGGAACCCCCCTATGAGGATAGCTTAAAGCCTTAAATCTCCACTGCCGGGAGAAAAAGAAAAATTAGGGAGTTATCGTGAAATTTTAAAAGGGCCCATGACGGGAAAGGAAAAAAGGGGGAGATTTTTGGAAAAAGAAAGAAGGTGTCAAAAACCAGGTAAGAACCAGAAAGATGGATATAAGCGGGAAAAAAAATTTAAAGATTTTAAAAACAAGGTAACTCCCTTGGTTTTCAAAACAGGTTGGGGATGCAGGGAAAACAATCTTCCCAGTGGGGGTGATCAAAAGTCTAGCCCTTTGGGGTAGTTTTTAAAAAAAAAAATTTGGGGGACAAAAATATGAGGGGGGGGGGGCTGAGTTTAAATTGGTGCCCTTTTGGGACGGGAGAAAATTTTTGGGGTAGCTTTGGGGGAGGTCTTTTGGGATAAGAACCTGTTTTGGGGTTATGGGGTTCCCCCTTATTTAACCGGGAGGTCATTCCGGGGGATAAAAGCCCCCGGGGCCCCGGGTTCCACAAACCAGGCCCCCCCGAGGGAAATTCGGGGCCCCTTGATAAAACTAGGCTTTTAATGCGGGCCCGAAACCGAAAAGGCCCCGAACTTGGGCCCACCCCCCCGGCTGATCCGGCACTGACTTTAGGAAACTGCCAGCTCCCCTCTTAAAGGGCACCCCAGGGGTTTTTTGGGCAATTTCCCCAAATTTTTGGGGGGAGGCTTTGAACATTTTGGGGCCCCGGGCCCAATTTGGGGGTTTTTTCCCTCTTAGTTACCAATGGCCCCCCTACTTTTTTTTGGCGGCATTTTGCATCCCCCTGCCCAGTTTTTTTACTTTTTTGGGGGGAAGTGATTTCTGTGTGCGTTTTGGGGAACCTTTCCCCTTTCCAAAGGTTTTTTCCAAGTGAAGTTTAAATATAAAAATCTCCCCCCTTCCCTGCGTTCCCACGGTACAACAAGTGCTTCCAAGCTTTCCCCAGTAGTTAAGGTCCCTTGACAGAACTTATACGTGCAGAAAAGGATCCCCTGTACCTCTCTAAAATTCTGCGATTTCACCTGCTTGTATGGTGTTTTAAAGTAAAAAGCAGTATTCCCCGCCCCAGAGAGAAAAAGTATTTGAAAAAGGGTCATCATGGGCTTTCCTCTCTCGTTTTTTAAAGTTTCAATTTTTTCCATCCTAAAACATTTTTTTTTTGCCGTTTCGATCGTGGCACTGTTGGATCCCTTTAAAAAATGAGATCCTCAACATTTTCTACCTCCCAGGCCCCTTTCATTATTTTTTTCCCCTCTATTTTGGGGGCCGGAGTCCCGTAGTTTTTACTCTGTTTTTAGTTATTTTTCTCCTTTCCATTTTCTCCCTAACGGGATTTTGGGAAATTTTTTTCCCCATTGAACATAATTGTTTACCGTTGCCCCCCTGGAAAACTTTGTTTATATCTTCTTGGAGGTTTTAACCCCGGGCCTCAGCTGATGGGAAAAACCTCATGCAAAAACCTATAAACATTTCCCCAAAGGATGGGTACGGTGCTGTGGTGTATATCTCTGTTTATGGGCTGATTTTAGGGGTAAGGAATAAGAGGGGGGGGTACTGTGCCTTGTGGAACAGAGGGTCTTTTACTTTTGGCAGCCTCCATTTAACTCCCGTTGCCACTACTCTTTTGTTCGATTTGTTTGGAAATTGAAATCCATCTCCCCCCCCTTACCCCGTTAAATTTCCTTTAAAACACGTATTTTAAAGGGTATTACGGCCCTGTCGCAATTTTTCAAATGCTTTTGCAAATCTGTGTTATTACATCTGCCCTTTTTGATTTTTTCCCGTGGCATCCAAGGGGGCCCTGTTATAGTGAAACCAGTAATTTTTGAGAGGCAGGGGGCGACCCGCCCCGAACCCGGTTTCCCCGGATTGTGCAGATTTCGGGGAAACCAGGTGATTTCAATCCTGCTTCTTTTCACTCTTTCAAAAAAAATTTTTTGAAAGTGGGGCGTTTAGAGTATTTTGGCATAGTTCTTTCAAATGGGTTTGCTGCCACCTTTATGGGGTGGGGCTTTTTCCGTTGTTTTTAAAAAGGGTGTGGAATTTCCAAAACCCATGTCCCCAAATTTTCCCCCTCCATAGTGTACTTTGGGCACGCGAGAGGGGTTTCGCAGTTCTTAAAAGAAAAAAAAAAAGGGGTTCCAAAGAGGGCTGGGCCCCCCGGGGGTGAGTGCATAGGCATGGTTTTTCAATGGGTTTTTCGAAATCTATCGGAGTTAAAAGGGGAATGTCGGAAAAATTTGGGATTTCATTTATGGGGTTTTTTTAGGCTCATTCATGAAAAACATTTTTGGGTCGTTTGAAAAAAGAACCCATTAGTGGGTTTACTTTAAAAACAGAGTCTACTGGGATTTCAAATATTCCCCTCATTTCCTTGGGTTTTCGTTGTGTAAGTTTCCCCTCCTGTCCGAGTAAATTTCCCGAAAACTGATGTGGTTTTGCCCGTTTTTTTTTGGCCCTATTTAAAAAGAAAAATTTTGAAATTTTTTTCAATTTTCCTTTTTAGCTTTAAGCCCCTCCTGCCTCTCCTGGGTTTTTTTGTAAGAGTCATTTAGCTTAATTCGTAGTTTTCCACTTCCCTGGTTCCCGCGCCTCCCCTTTTGTGTAAACAAAATTCTAGCACTCCTGAGGGGCTCAGGACTCTTTTGGGGGGGCTTTTTGTAGAGGGGAAACCCTCTTTTTTTCTCCAGTTTACCCCCCGCTCTTTTTCTTTCTTAGGGGGAAATGGGCCCAGAACATGCTTCCGGGTACCAGGAAGTTGATCCTTTCAAGGCACTGGTTTGGGTCCCTGTCATTTAAGGAAAATTTTCCAAATGTTTCGTTTTGGACAAAGGTTTAACCCTGGTCCCAGGTTTTTGGGTTCTTGGGTTTTTGAAAAATTTTATTTTTTTGGGCACCCCACAGGTACTTTCAAAATTTTGCTTTTTCAGGACCCCCCCAAAGCATGTATTTGGACTTCGATTTTTTTGGGGATGGAATTGTTTTTTTGGGTATTTTTATGTTTTTTAAACAGGGCCTCATTATTTTTTGAAGATAAGGCAAGTGTTTTTTTTCCCAGTCTTTTTGGGCCCCCCACTATTTTGCGGGGTTTTAAGGTTTTGTTTTTCGGGAGAAAGTTAGTAGCTCATGGTGTGTGACCCTATCATTTTTTGCGGGTTAAAACCCCCGGGGATTTGTTTTTAGCTTTTAACATTATTTGATAACTTTTTTCCATTTTGGGAAACCTTGGGTTTAAATTTTAAAACCCAAACAGTAAATGTTTGGGGATGGAGCTGGAAGGGTTTTTTTAAAAAGTAATCCCATTTTTCCCCGTAGCCCTTTTCCCTTTAATGTTGGGGGGTTGCATCTGGTTTTCTTGAAAACAACCCGATGACTAGGGGTTTTGGTTTTCGGTTTTTTATGGGTAGAACTTTTAACTACCCCCATTTGTGGTGTTTTTAGCAACTTCCCTGCAGATAAGGGGGCTCCTTTTTACATACAGGGGCCCAAAAACCCCCCTTTTTGGGCCCGTTTTTTTTTGTGCATCTAAAAAAAAAAGGTTTTAAAACCCCTTATCCAATTTTTCGGGCAAAGTGATCTTTTGTGTGAGTCCCCCTTGAAGGCTGCAAAAAAATTTCATTAGACTCCACTAGAAAATCCCCTGATAAAAGGGTTTTTTGGTTTTGGGGGATGGCTTTTGGCCCTGTAATTTTGCAAATTTTTGAACGAAAGGGTTTTATTCTGTTTTTTTTGTTGGGGGGGTTTTTTATTGGCATCCCTAGTTGTAATTCTGGGGGGGGCCATGGGTGGCCACGGCTGCGCCTCCAGTCCAACAAGGATCCAAGGTGGTGGGGCTTTTTTTTTTTTTTTTCCTTCCATTTTTTTTTTTTTCGTTTCCCCCCACTAAAAAAAACACCCGGGGTTGGGTTTTTTTGTAGCTACTTTGTTTTTTTTGTGGGGTTTTGTGCCTCCTGGCCCCTTTTTGTGGGGATGCCCGGGCACTCGATGTTTTTAACACTCTTCTGGAGGGCCCCAGGGGTGGGACATTTTTGGGTGGAAAAAAAGTTTCAGGAAAAAGAAAGACACCTCCCCTTTTGACCCGGGAGGTCGTACATTTTTTTGGGGTGGTCAAAGTTGCATGTTTCCCTTTTTTTTCCCCCGTTATTTTATTTTCCCTGCCCTTTAAAAATGCCCCAAGCATAATATTTAAAAAAATTCACCTTTGGGGGAGAATTGTTGGGAGGTGTGTGTTGTCAATTTCTGCAGGTTCTGGGACTGCACTATAATCCTCAGTATCCAAGCCAGGGCCACCCCGTCCTGGATTCCATCTACTTTCCCCAGTAGAGGAAGAAGGAGGAGACTCCTCTCCAACATCTGTACTGTGGGCCACGGTCTTGTGCAATGATGGTTGTATATTTACTGTTTTTGTGGTGGTTTGGGTAGTGTCCCTAGGAGAGTCTGGGCTGGCAGTAAGGCTGGGGGCTGGGTCTGGGTCAGCACTGGGGCTGGGGGGTGGGGCTGGGTCTGGGCCAGCACCAGCACTGAGGGTATTGGTGCTATGCCTAGGGGAGCCTGGGCCAGCACCAGCACTGTGGGTATTAGTGCTATGACTGGGGGATGGGTCTGGCTTAGCACCATGTGGGTGACTAGATAGTTTCGAGTCATCTGTTGTGGTGGTGTAGGGTGGGTGGTGGGTGCAGGGTGGGTGTGAGCCGGCAGACTTGCCCACACTGTCACTTCACTTAGTTAGGCCTATGCTAACTTCCCCCTACACTTCTAAGGAAAAGATTATTTCCTGTTTAGTAGAGGTAACGGTTGTATGCTCAATTTATGTATGCTGTGATTCCCTGCACCTCAATGCTACCATCACTCGTTTCATATCTTATGACTATAGTAGTTTCTTATCCGTTATTAACACTTCACTGGACCTCTGGCAATAGTTCGCTAGTGCCAGTCGCTTGTAAGATATTCCCCTATCTACACTATATATTGTACGCTATACTTGGGGATAATTTAGATTACTCTTATCTACAATTTAGTTCACTATGCCACTGCACATATATATCCTTGTCACTCACTATATTACTTATAGATAGATAGATCGATATTTGCTTATTTCCACTTGTGTCGACACCCGGCAATAATTCACTAGTGCTTGTCAGGTCTATTTCCCACGGTAACCGTTTCTCCACCGGCACTCTCTATGTGACACTATAATCCATATTTTCCTATTTAGCGTTCACTGATATTCCTTTTTTGTTTGTTCAAAGGAGTATATGCACTTTATGGTTGCACACGCTTATTTCCCGCATTCTGATCCTTCTACTGCTATCAAGACACGCAGTTTTTGACGGAGCACAAACGCGCGCGACTGTCCCCTCTGGGAGCACCAGACTGGGCCTTCTGCAGTGTTCCTCCATTCTTATGTTCTTAAAATTTGCGATAAAGTTTATTACGGTCAAACTGGTAAAAGTCTCGAACTAAGATTAAAACAACATAAATATAGCATTAGAACTGGACAAGATTCTAATGCTATATTTATTCACGTGAGAGATTTTAACCATCCAATTGATTTTTTAAAAGTTTAAAAAGCTGTAACAAGCAAGTCCATGGTCGACACGAATATAACTGAATCTTGTTTCATAAAAAGCAGTTTTGAAAATAATATAAAAATTTCTTTTGGTTTATATAAATTAGATCATTTATAATTAACAAAAATTGGGAAAAAAATAAAAATACAATGGACAAATAATAAATCTTAATTCTTGGGTAGAGTACTTGGGTTGGACAAATATTTTGTGAGTGGGATGTCGTGAAGGACCTGACTAGTTGGGCCAGCGGGCCTGCTGAAGTGTTCCTCCTTTCTTATGAGTCGGGTGTAGTCGCGTGTCAGGTGTTGCTTTGTTGTGGGATGTGATGGTTAAGTGTGGTCTAGACCTTTTATATGCCTTCCTTTGATGTATTGTCTTTATAGTTCCTTGATAATGTGAGAAGTCACGAAAGCGCTTGGAATTTCACTACTCTTTCACAGGGGTTGTTTTGCAGATATATATATGGAGGGAGGGAGCCAGTTTGTGGTGTTCCATACATTTTGTGTGTAAACGAAGAACCAACATGGTTTACATGGGCCAGTTTCGGCAGACGTCATCGTGAGTATCCACCGGAGATTACAGAATCGTAACAATCCTCTGCATCAGACCGTTGCTTCTGTATCAGTGAAAGTGTAGTGTGCATGTAGGGAGTTGAGGAGTAGTGGCGGTGTTGAGGAGATCCTGCCAGCGGAGGTGTGGAGGAGGTTTTGTTTACCCACTTCATAAAAAACTGTTGAATTCTCCCAAGACCTCACTATATTTCTACGTAATGACCTAAGAAACACGAAGCGTGGAATTGATTATTTGCCTGGGAGCAGAGGGGCGGCAGTCTGAAAAAGTCTGAGAGTCACTGGCCTAGAGTGTGAGTTAGAGGCTCCTGACACTTGTGCCAAGTAAACATAACAGATCCTCGGAGATATCGCACTGTCAAGACTCGCTAAACACGACGTACTTAAAAGAGGAGTTTATAATGAGCTTCTGAGACTTTTATGATTTAACTCTGTATCCAAGATGCTTGGATGCTGTTACGAACATGATGTTATCTTCGATGCTGCTGCGAACATGATGTTATCTTCGATGCTGCTGCGAACATGATGTTATCTTCGATGCTGCTGCGAACAAGATGTTATCTTGGATGCTGGTACGAACATTATGTTATATTGGATGGTGCTGCGAACGTGATGTTATCTTGGATGCTGCTGCGAAAATGATTTTATCCTGGATGTTGCTACGAGCATAATGTTATCTTGGATGCTGCTACGAACATGATGTCATCTTGGATGCTGCTACGAACATGATGTTATCTTGGATGCTGCTACGAACATGATGTTATCTTGGATGCTGCTACGAACATGATGCTATCTTGGATGCTGCTACAAACATGAGGGTATTTTGGGGATGCTGCTACAAAACATGATGTCTTTCTTGGATGCTGTTTACGAACATGATGTCATCTTGGATGCTGCTACGAACATGATGTTATCTTGGATGCTGCTACAAACATGATGTCATCTTGGATGCTGCTACGAACATGATGTTATCTTGGATGCAGCTACGAACATGATGTTATCCTGGATGCTGCAACGAACATGTTATCGTGCATACTGCTACGAACATAAAGTTATCTTGGATGCAGCTACTAATATGCCCGACATTTACAAAAATTATTAAATTAATTACGTTTCAGACCTTGAGGAGAATTACATCGGTTGTGTCAGGAAGTCCGGAGGTTATAAATTACGTGCAAGTGTTTCTGATGCAACATTCAAGTTCTGAAGATTAATTGGGTTGGGATAACCAGCGAATCTCCATTAGTTGTTGGGTGGTTTATTGGGTTTTAAGGCAATCAACAATGCGTGGGTCATTAAGGCTACATGTCAACTGTAAACCACCATTAAATTGATACTCTCTTCCCCAATATACGAAGCAATGTAAGTTCTCAGAGTCTATACACTGTGAGCGATACACTAATAGGTATATATACCACTGATGAGGTAACTGTTTATTGGGGATCATTTTGTTCGTCAGAAAATTGGAGAAATATATGCTTTGATCTTTATGTGTTGTTGATTTGTTAAGTAGCGTATCCTCTGAAAAACCTGCTACACTTGACTATATATAAAGAATTTAGGACAAGAAGTTAGCGAGTTTTTTTTTTTCTTTTTGGTTATGGTGTAAACGCTACAAAATGGTAATTAAGGCTACAAGTAACTTGGTCACCTCC
>NC_069404.1:21493054-21515569 GCF_026875155.1 Cherax quadricarinatus
GGGTTACATTAGAGAATATTTTAGGCAACTAAAAGAAACAAAAATTTTGAATATAAAGAGTGAGTTTATGAAGTGAAGTCTGTTTTAAATATTCTGTGAATGTGTACAACATGAATGTAGTTACATTATGTCAAACATGTTTCTGATAAGGTAAAAAAAAAAGGTATATAGTTGGTTGTGCAAGTACTGATATAAGATATCAGTGTATTGTGACGGGTTGGTATAGCACTCTCATGAGAGAAGAAATAATATTGGGTGAAGGTAAACAAACTTCCCGACACTATATCCAAGATGCAGGAGGATACATTGATACAGAATTAATTCAGTAAATTTGTATCCACAGTATAAGCAGGATGTATATCTAAGACTGGAAGCATTTTATAAAAGTTGGCTTATTTGTTAAAGTATTGAAGGCAGTTACTGAGCCTGCTGTAATTGCAGATTTAGTGATACTTTGATTTGTAAACGATCAAGAGAGGAGTGAATATTGCTAATGTCAGCAGTTAGAGTTGATATTGATACTGACTTTCAGTTGTATGTTTACTCACATGATGAGCACCACGGGACAATAAACCCGCATCTTGAAAAATTAATGTAGTCTAGTAATATTTTACTTAGATACACATATGATGCATTTTGTCTGGTAATATTCTAATTACACACATGACTTATCTTAATATTTCAGATAAAAATACACATGGAATAAAATACTCAGTAATATTCTTGTACTCCTTGGCATGCTAAAGAAAGGTACATCACAATATATACCTGGAAAATTGTAGAGGGATTTGTCCCTAATCTGCATGAAGAAATCCCTCCCTTCGAAAGCAAGAGACTCGGTAGACGTTGTAAATTGCCCCAATAAAAAATAGGGGTACCATAACTTTCAGCAACTTGCTTACAAAAGGGTGAATACCAACTAACCCCGTGTTGTCTTCAAGAGGGAGCTTCATTAGATCCTCTAGTCAGTCTGTGATCAGCAAGACTGTGGTGCGCACGTTTGACTGTGTGTGGCTAGCATTAACAGACTGGTTCAACAGATCTTATCTACCTTGAGTCCTGGTCTGGGACATGACAGTGGGAAGCTGACCTCCGGAAACATTCTTTAGGTCTATTACCTGGTAATATTATTACGGAATATACACAGTTAATAAAGTGATTATAATCAAGACGTCGGTCAGATAATCAGAAACTCCAGCTACGGGTTATCATATGACTGACACCCGTGTCAGGAAACTCTTGTTCTGTTTCCTGACAAACCTTACCTAACCTAACCTGAATATACACGGTGTAATATTCTTGCAAAAACAATATTTTTGTTAGGCACACACATGGTGTATATTACCTAACATCAACTAAATAAAAATCGTAATCATACTAGACTATTTCCAAAAATAATAATGTTAAATGGTTCTATATATACTATTATAACTTTATCAGTGTTTTTAAACTTTAAAATGTATATATTGGGCCATGTCTAGATACTCATAATTTTGTATTAAAATCTTGACACATAAATATTGGAAAAAATCATTTGCCTAATGAAAGTTTTAAAGTAATTTTTCAAATATAATTAAGAATAATACATATGACTTTCAGATGTGAAATTACAGCTAGGAAGCCTGTAATTACAGGAGGTTCCAATGCCCACTGTAATTACACTCTGGTGGCCACCTGTTGCACGGAACATAGCATAACCATGTTTCAGACCCGGCAAATGTGTACCTTGTACAGAAGGTTTTGACCTGGTCTGGTCTTAAATCATCCCTTAAGTGACTCTAGACCACAACATGAGCCTAACACATCCCTCTGTAACCCGCCGCTAACTACTCCTATGCCATTTTAAATCTATTGCAATTTTTTTCACTTATTCATCTATTGTCAAGAATATCTTACTCCCTAAAAATGAGGAATAAAATAAATTCTCAGAAAATATATAGTGAGAGAAATATATACCTCTCTGTGTATATAACTAAGATTTAAATCTTTGATTGAATATACGCTAAGAGACGTAGACATGTGAAAATGTATATACTGATCAATGTTACCTCTCAGTGAATATGCATTAACAGATACACACCTCGTGGTGAATATACACTCCGAGATACACTCTTAGGGCGGATATACTGGAAGAGATACCACGAAGAGAGTTTCTTCTAGGTATGCACTGTGACTATCAGCTCTGCACAACAACAAGGAGAGTTCATCCTTCTCTATCCTTCCTTCAAAGCACATTGGTATGGTTGTTTACTTACGGTGTAGGAAGAGAAATGCAAGTTATTCCTGTCTTTAACAACGAAATGTTTGACATACCGCGCAGAAGTGGTGGACGAGGGTGGGGGAAGCTGAGAGTAAGGTCTGTGGGAAGTGTATAGCAAGATATACATATGTATGGCAAGAAAATAACAAGATATATATGTCTTTGCAATGTAACAATAAATTGAGGTTACAATAAAAATTGAATACATCAACAGTGTGCTGTTACGCAGTAACAAATATGAAAATGTTGTGTTAATGGGAGATTTTATCTTTAGACTAATTGATTGCAACAATATGACAGAAAATCTTGAGTCTAGTGACTTTCTTGATACGGTTCAGGATTGCTTTTTAGAACAGTTTGTGACAGAACCAACTAGAGGAAACAATCTGCTTGACTTGGTTATTGCAAACAAAGATTCACTAATTAATAATCTTGAGGTTAATGATGAGCTTGGGGAAAGCGATCACAAATCACTTAGTGTCAATATACATGGAATTACCCAGATAAACTGCAATCGAATTTCTGTCCCAGACTTTCGCTTGGCCGTTGGGCTAATCCGGGGGGGGGAGGACATGGACCTGCTTCGCATGGGTCAGTAGGCCTGCTGCAGTGTTCCTTCTTTCTTATGTTCTTATATGATGGATAGATACTGAGAACAAAAGTTTTCCTCACAATGTGTCACAAAGAATGGGTTTCCTCTGTCTTATTCCTTCACAAAGGATGGGATTTCCTTTTCATTTTTCATCACACAGAATGGGTTTCCCTGTCATTTTCAAGTCACAGGGTGGGTTTCCCCTGTCATTTCCAAGTCACAGGGTGGTTTCCCCTGTCCATAATTCCTTTCACAAATGGATTGGTTTCCCTGTCATATTACAATGCGCAGGATGAGTTAAAGATTGCTTCTTTAAGGGACTATCCTTCATAAGGAAGTGCCATTAAGGAACCTATCCTTCACAAGGGAGGCGACCATTATGGGGACCTATCCTACATAATGAGCGGCGTCCGGTAAGGAACTTTTTCTTTTTTTACTCCTTCTCTTAATTGAATTCATTTTATATGTTTGACATGTAAACTTAAAATTTCAACCCTCGCCAACCCCTTCCCGTCAGGAGAAGAGGGAGATGAACCAGCACGACTGAAACTCTGCTTTCCCCTAAGTCGCTCTGTATGTAGGAGATACTGAAAAATAAGAAGAGACCTCTCAGTGCTAACAACTATGCAGTTGCTGAAATTCGATTACCTTGTGGAAGTGAATGTGAACAAAACAGGAATGGGAAGATAGGGACAAATCAGACTTAAAGAAGAGACGATGATGGGTACGATGAGGATATTCATAATGATAATGTGGGAAAAGGTGCTAAAAGGAAAGACGTTGAACGACATATATGTAGCTAGAGAGTGCCGAGAGGCAGAGAAGAAAATTTTACCGAGCAGCTGCAGAAGCACAGGCAAGTTAAATAGTCGTTTCATGGTTCACCCAGAAGTACAGAGAGGATGGGAGAAAAATAGAAGAAAAATGTTTGGGATTTCTAACAGAGCTAGAAGCTAAGGAAGGAGTATAAGTAAGACGACGGGACAGGCTTAGTGAAAAATTTTGTGAATTATTACGAATCAAAATTCAAATCTGACCAAATTAATATATAGCCACTCAGAAAAAAAATAGTTAATGACCAAGTTTTAAGGCGGCTGAAGAAATATAGAGGCCAGCAACAGAAATGACCCAAGAAGTCTACGGTGAGTTATGGATATAACGGGGAAAGTAGGTGAGGAAACAAGAGTGAACGCAAACCCTTGAAAGGTAATGGGACAAAAAAAACTCTCAAAGGATGGTGCAGGAGGGAGAGTACATTAACTGTATGAACCACTAACTACAATCTTCGTTCAAATCACTTAAAACATAGAAGCACCGAGTATGGATAACGCAAATACAAGTCCTGATATTGAGAAAGAGTTACAGCAGGTATCGTAAGACAACAGGTCAGTGTCATGAGTGCAAATATGCATAGTTTATTGACTAAATTATCTGGAGAAGGGTAGTGTGTTCATAAACCACAGTTAACGTGGTTTCAGAGACGGAAAATCCTGCCTCACAAAGCTGCTAGAGATCTATTACAGGGTAACGAATGTTAGACAAAAGAGGGAGGAGTGAGGAGCTATATATTTTCTGACTGTAAAACAGTGTTCGAGAGACTACTGCACAAGAGACTGGGACAAAAACTTGGGAAGCAGAATGAAATAATAGAGTACATTTTAGTGGACCAAGGAACACGTTACAGAAAGGAAAAGAGTTACGTCTGAGAGAAGGTGTCGCAATGGGAGTGTGTGATGAGTGTAGTTCCACAAGTCACTACTTGGACCAGAGCTATTTCTTGTGTACATCAACGACACGACAGAAGAAATCGAATCATTGGTGTCCCTTTTGAGGTGACATGAAACTAATGACTAACAGGAACAGACTAGGAAAGACTTCTAATGGAGCTGGACAAGTTGCGGAATTGGTCTGAGAAGTGACTGTTAGAATTTAACTCCAGCAAATACAACATTATGAAAATCGGGAAAAGGCAAAGATGATCGAGAACAGAATACAAGTGCTGTGGATAAAGGCTGCAAATCTCCTTGAATGAGAAAGACCTCGGAATGAGCAGAGGTCGGAGCATAACTCTTGAGACGAGCATTAACTGAACAGTCAATGCAGTAAATGCGAGATTAGTTAATTTAAGAGTACTTTTTAGAAACTTCATGGAGTAATTAACGATACTATATGCAGTATATGGTGGGCCCAACTCGGAGAATCCGGCTTCAGTAAAGAACCCGCACCAGAACATACAAGTTGCGAAAAAAAAAAAAAAAACAGTGCAAAGTTCAGCAGCGAGGTAGTCCTGAAGCTCAGAGGAATTAGCTATGAGGAGAGGTCAAAGAAGCTAAACTTGATGTAGGGGTCATGACTTGGACACAAAAAAGAGTGAGAGTAATTGACAGGGTGGACAGAGCGATTCTGTTCGAGAGACAGATCTCAGGTCATTCGTCTCTCAACCTGCGGGCTGAGAGGAGGCTTTCTGAGCCTGCTCCTGCTTACACCTGGTGGCGAACCGTGTACTACAGTACACAAGATGGCGGATCGTCAGGGTAGAAGAGTAAACACGGTCTGTGTTGAATTCATTCGTGGCTCTGTGGTGCAACGATGCATGTCTTGTTGCCTACCATTATTCGCGACGTCTACGGCATCCCCACTGAGGAATTATATGGAGTGGCTCTCAATGGGATGTCGAGGTTTTTTGAAAAATTCGCAAATGCCGGCTTTTACTCCAAGATTGTGGAAGCTTTTCAAGAGAGGAAAATGGCGTTAATTCAGATGTGAGGTTGCCTGAGACGGCTCCCATACGTCACCTGGGACAAAGTGAGGAACGTGCCTTTCGAGGCGGAGGAGTATGTTATTCGGAAAAGTTATTGGTTAATACCCCCGGCATGATAACATGCAGGACCCAAGGGCAGTGTGAGGGAGGTCCCATACGAGGGGCTCCCGGAAAGGCTCCTGCACCTCAAGATGACATTAAAAACAGCCGATTCCATCTTAATTTTCTAGAAAACACTACAGGACCCAAGTTTTTGGTTCACCTATGCAGGCAAAAGTAAGACATTGCAGAGTTATGCAACTCGTATATGGCTATATGGCTGCTCATTGCTCCGAGCTGGTTGTACGCATCCTGGACCTTCTCCTGTCGTCCTACGAACCGAGGCCTTGATCTGGAGACTGGTCCCTCCGGCCTGAAACAAGGAACCTAAGCTTTGGAAGTGAGGAAGTACAAGAGGAGACGCGTCTACGGCGCTTGCCCATCCTGTCGGTGGACATACAAACGTGCCCATGCCACCTGTGGGGGCCTACGGAACCTGTGGAGTTGTCACAGGAAAGTTTGCTGGAGAAACGTGCTTAAAAACGATCTCCTGGATGGGGCAGAGCTAGCCCAGCGTTCCACCGGAGTGTCAAGAAGTGGTGAAGGATGATTCGCCAAATATGGGAGACCTGGACGTGGATACAATGGACACGGTTGCATGGAGGTGGTGGGAGAAAGTCCACCTGGAAGGTTCGTTGGTGAGGCGATGTGTGTGGTAAGGTGGTTCCGCAAAAACGGACGGCAGGAGTGTCGGATATGGGACCGTGGTCTTCACCGGGGACAGGTCAGGGAAAGAAATTATGGTCGATAGTGGTGACGCACCTCTTGCAGACGGGTTGTGGCAAGCGCCCAGCATATGGGTAGGGCACAGGGAGGTGAGGAGGGCTTGGGAGGTCAAGGTCAAGGTTCAAGAAGGTCAGTGGAATGTACGTGTGGGAACGGGAAGACACACAAACATAGAGGAAAACCTCCTTTTGTGAATTCAAGTGTGTTACATCAATGTAAATGGGCCTGCGGGCAGAGTTTTATGTGTGGATGGATGGTTCTTGCGCGGTATGCTGTGGACGTATGTTTCATACAAGACACCAATTATAAGTTTGGGCGAGAGGTTGCGGTTTTAAAGGTACCGAATGTATGTTAGCAGATCTTTAAAATTAAAGGGGTGGGGGTTAAGCTTTTTAGCGGTGAAGGACGTCCAGCCTTGGCGTGTCTTGAGATTGGAGGAGGGGGGAGGTGGGAGGGGTTGGTAGGGTAGTAGATGGGAACTGGGGGTTGAGGTGGGACGGTTTGTTTTATTGGTGTTTACATGCCTGCGGAAAGCAACCCTAAAGTTTAAAAACAGAATTTTGAGGGAAGGCTTAACGTTTTACACTCGGAGTTTGTCGTTCATTACGTCATGGGTGGGATTGGAATTTCCGTTATCCGCCATGGCGATGTTGAGCGATGGGGGCGGGATGCGTTTTACTGTCTTACGGAATCTGCTGCGGTGATGCAGGGGTTTATGATGTGTGGGGCGGGGTGGGTGGGGAGTGGAAGCATACGTTCCTTCGCAGGGGCGATGCGGCCGTTAGATAGACTTTATGTAACACATGGAATTAGAGTTGGGCGCGTACAGACCTTTGTGTGGGTTGTCAGATCACGTGCATGCTAGCGGACTTGAATGGGATGGAATGATCAAGGTTTATCCCAGTTATTGGAAACTGAATGTGCGGCTTTGGAGGGGGAGAGGGGGATGGGTCAGCTTTCAGGACTGGTGGAAGAATATTGGGAAACGCGACGGGCAGGGTGAATGTTTGTTGGAATGGTGGAAAACTCGTGCCGACCTGGAATAGCGGAGTTATTATAAGGAAGCGGGGAAAGGAAAATAGAGGAGGCGAGGTGGAGGTATCGGCTGCACAAACTAATTCTGGTGGGCAGACTAAATGATTGCTATGTGGGGGGCGGGAGTAGTAGTAGTAAGGTTGACGACATTGAACATCTTCGTAGTGACTTGCAGAAATTCACAATGAACGTTTCAATGCGGTTAGAGTCAGAGCAGGTATGGAAGTAGTTGCTATGGGGTGACAAACCTTCAGGGTTTTTGTGTCTTGGCAAAATTTAGGGTTCAGACAAAGGCGACGTCCCTCTTGCAATTGGAAGTATGCACGGTTGGGTGGTTACTGCCGGGTCAAGTACTTTCCTCACCCACGGACAGCATGAGTTTTTATGCTGAAACTATGGTTTGGGGAAAAAGCTACAGCCGGAGGGGTAAGGGGGGGGTCCATGCGGGTGGCCTGGTGAGGAGTGGAATTCAGAAATTTATATGTGACCAGGATAGAACCGGTTACTAGAAGTTAGATTCGAGTGGAGGAGGTAGAGGAGGCGATTTTAGTATGAGTAAAGAAAAGGCAACCAGGTATAGATGGCATTTCGAATGATTTTTATAGGGCACATTGGGGAAGTATTAAGCATTGTTTGGTTGATGTATTAAATTGCATGCTCACGGAGGAGAGGTTAGATATGTCACAAAGTACGGGGGTAGTTGTGTGGTGCCCAAAAGAGAGGGGGGAGGGGTCTGAGTGGATATTGAGCATATCTCCTATGTCTCGGACTATAAAAATCTTTGCAAGGTTAGGAAACAGAAATGAGGAAGGTTATGTAGGTCGGTTATTCACGAGGACAGCTAGGCATACCAGGTAGGAACGTGAGGGACGGACATGTACGTATTTTTTTTTTTATATTTTATTTATAACCAATACAGTATACATAAATATAAAAATAAAGGAAACATTATGGATCTCAATCCTGAAGGTTCGGGCCATTGACATACCGAAAACCAACACATAATAAAAACTAACACAAATGGATTGCACCTATAGATAAGTTAGATTTCGTTCGGATTTTTTAACTCGGAGGGTTATAGCCACCCAGGATGTAACCCAAGAAAAGTCAGTTGCGTCATCGAGGACTGTCTAATTATTTTCCATTGGGGTCCTTAATTTGTCCCCCAGGATGCGACCCACACCAGTCGGACTAACACCCAGGTACCTATTTGCTGCTAGGTGAACAGGACAACAGGTGTAAGAAACGTGTCGAATGTTTCCAACCGCCGGGAATCGAAACACGGGCCCTCAGGTGTGTGAAGCGGGAGCTTTAGCCACCAGGCCCCGGGCCACCCCAGGCTTGCAAGATATATCTGTATAACATACAACAAAACTGATGGGCCAATACTTAGCTACAAATAAACACGTAACAGGGTCATGAAACTGACGTAAAAACATTCAATGACTCAAAACCTAACTTCCATATAAATTTTAATTTAACATGGACATTATGACAAAGACTCATACATTGAAATAATACTAGTCAAGAAATGTTATGGTTACTTCCAGCTTATCATTAATCAATGCTAAACCAAAACTAACATCATAATCTCAGAACATATACCATTACTATTCCTAACTTACAGCTTTAACATTACCAAAACTACAATAAAACATATAAAGAAAGAGCTTGATACTCAAAACCGATCATTACATTTACACTTAAACCCGTATACAACAATCTCAGACACAAAAGGAATGGTCTAAAAAAAATTCTTCATATGGTAAAGATCGATGCCCTTGTTTAATGCATATAGAAAGTGTGTGTGGTAAGGACATTATGCTATACAGTTAGGTATCTTTATTATGAAACGTTTCGCCTACACAGTAGTGCTTCTTCAGTCAAGTACAAAAAGTTGATAGAAGCAGAAGTACTTGGGAAGACGATGTAATCAGTCATCACCCTTAAAGTTTTGAGGTGGTCAGTCCCTCAGTCTGGAGAAGAGCATTGTTCCATAGTATGAAAAGGGTTATCTTGGTTACAGACCTGCAATCAACTTCGACAACTATCCACTTAGTGAGAGGCGGCCTGGATTTGAGAGGGACCTGACCTCTCAACATCTGGGAGTTCTTACCTCTCCTATGGCCTAGTCTCACCTCTTGGCGCTATAAAAGCTCCATCATGTCACTTCTTCTCCATATTGTTTATACTATGGAAACTATGCTCTTCTCAGACTGAGGGACTGACCACCTCAAAAAACTTTAAGGGTGATGGGACTGGATTACATCGTCTTCAAGTATCTTCTGCCTTTCTATCAACTTTTCTTGTACTTGACTGAAGAAGCCTACTGTGTAGGCGAAACGATCATAATAAGATACCTAATGTTGCATAGTGTCTTACCTAACAACCTGTCGGATTTTTATACCATTTTAATGGTTCAATCTGTCAGACACTGCAAACACAAGGTATCTGTACAGACCTGCAATCAACTCGACAACTTCCACTAGTGATGAGGGGCTGGATTTGAGAGGGACCTGACCTCTAACATCTGAGTTCTTACCTCTCCTAGGGGCCTACGACTCACCTCTTGGCGCTATAAAAAGCTCCATCCTGTACTTCTTCTTCCATATTGTTTCATTCTATGGAAACAATGTCTTCTCAGGACTGAGGGACTGACACTCTCAAAACTTTAAGGGTTATGGATGTTACATCGTCTTCAAGTATCTTCTGCTTCTATCAACTTTTCCCTGTACTTGACTGAGAGTCACTACTGTGTAGGCGAAAACGTTTCATAATAAGATACCTAACTGTTGCATATGGTCTTACTAACAACTGTCGGTATTTTAAGCCATTTTAATGTTCCATCGCTATACAAAGTGCATTGAAATGGACAATTGAAACAAGTAAACGAAAGGAAATACAACAAGCATGTGTTGATACATATAAACCTACACAGCACATACACCACAGTATATCTTTGTATAACACTTTGAGGACAAAAGGAGAACAGAACATTTACTTAGATCATGCCTTGTGTCAACTCAAACCATCAAACACACAACTACTGTTGAGATGTCCCTCTCACACATTTACAACCAATCATGTATTGTAACAACACTACTTACATTTAAATTCGAACCTTCTGAAAAACACATGTGAATAACATTCTTACACAACAACCCAGACCAAACTCACCTCACAAAAGAAGGCTTATTTATTATATTACCAAACTACCACAACACGCTAACATCCATACACATTACCATATGCAAGAAAAACTAGCCCGCCGCAACCCCTTACTTACACTTAAATTCTCTTAATCCTTCAACCTGATCTACGATAACCTTCAGTAAATGTGTCTCCAATCTGTCCCGCATAAAGATTCCCTCCTTATGCGGCACTTTGTTCTATACCTCGTGGGCCTAACACTCTTATCCTTTCCTCGACTCCACCTCCCTCATTGCCCAAGATATATAAAATAAAATCTGTGACCACATACGCAACCGCCATTCACCCCCTGCTGACTCCCCCAACCTATATCTAACTTAACACCAGCAAACACCTGTAATCCTTCCCCCACCCACTAACCTAACTACTCTACTTAGCCAGGACCCTCACATCTTCTAAACAAGTATGTTTTACGTATTAGGAGTTTTGGAGGAATGTCAAGGGGAGGTGTCCTCGGGCTTGATGGCAAATGCTTATGACTGTGTTGATAGGATTTATGAGGCTTATTTTATTGAAGCAGGTTTTGGAGAGGGATTGTAAGATGAGGGCTGATACCTTGTATGTCTCGGCTTTGGTACGCGTACAGGGGTAAACGGTAAATTGGGGCAGCCGGTCCATATGAAAGGGGTTTGAGGCAAGGGTGCCCCCTTCTCCCGTGCTTTTTGCTTGTTTGCAAAAACCCCTTTTATGAGCTGGTGGATGGTGGGTTTGAGGCGTGGAACGCTTGAGCAGGGACCAGCACGTAGTGGTCGGGTACGTAGATGATGCCACGATTTTGTTAAAAGGGGAGGAGGGATTGCAGATCGTGGGATGGATTGTTGAGTTTTTGGGGCAGTCTAGCATGTGCGTCAATAAGGCAAAATCGAAATTATTGGAGCGTGGGCACATGGGTGGGGGGGGGGAGGTTTGGGCGAAAGGTAAAGGTAATGGTGGTCGTCGTGGTGCAACTTAAGATATGTGGTATCGATGTACATGGCTGATGAGAGGAAGAGCCGAAGGGTAAAAAACTCTGAATTGGTGGTTAACAAGGCTTTAGATCGACTTCGGGGTTAAGAAGCTGGGGATGTTCGTTGCAACAGAGGACAGTAGTGGTTAATACATTTGTTTATTGTTAAGGTTATGGGTGTGGCTGAGCAGTGTACCCTTTAAAGAGACATGGATATTCAGGGAAACTGTTAGGTTAAGACACTATATGCAAACAGTTAGGTATCTTTATTATGAAAACGTTTTCGCCTACACAGTAGGGCTTCTTCAGTCGAGTACAGAAAGTTGATAGAAGCAAGAAAGATACTTGAAGACGATTGTAATCAGTCCATCACCCTTAAGTTTTGAGGTGGTCAGTCCCTCAGTCTGTGAGAAGAGAATTGTTCCATGTATGAAACAATATGGAGATGAAGAAGTGACAGGATGGGAGCTTTAGTATTGGCCACAGGCCTGCTGCAGTGGTTCTCCTTTCTTATGTTCTTATGTTGACTTTATGCGCAAGAGGTGAGACCGTGGGTCACTTGATAGAGGCAAGAACTCAGATGTTGAGAGGTCAGGTCCCATCAAATCCAGCCGCTCTCACTAGTGGAAAGTTGTCGAGTTGATTGCAGGTCGTACCCAAGATTCTTCTGTTCTATCAACTTTTCTGTACTCGACTGAAGAAAGCCTACTGTGTAGGCGAAACGTTTAATAATAAGATACTACTGTTGCATATGTGTCTTACCTAAACCTGTCGGTATTTTATACCATTTTAATGTTCAATCTATTCAGGAACTGCAGAGAAGAGGTCTTACGTTATGTTTGGGGTTTTCGGGAGGCTTGGTTAATCGGGAGTGTCTGACCCATGTTTCGTCGTGGGGGTTTGGTCTCTTGGCTTTTGGGGTCACGGCTGTGAAGGCCCTCTATGTAAAGCAGCGGTTCCTCAGGGCGGGCGGTGAGAAGGGGCATCGGGTGGGGTCGGGTAATGATCGAAATGCGTAAATGGTGGAGCGCAGGGGATTAACGAGCTGTGAAGAACATGTTGCGTTGTTGTTAAAGTTGAGAAAATGCGCAACGGATCGGGTGGGGCAAATTGTCAGCATATGGTTGTCGTGGGGAATTGTTACAGGGATTGTCTGTTTTTCCGTGTATAATTGGGGGGGGAATATGGGAAGATTTTGTAAATGTAAGTTGGCACCAAGGGTTCGTGAATTGGTGTTCAGATTATGTCTTGGGGATTTTTAGCATAAAAAATCGGTTCTTACCATAGGATGGGTTTGGTAAGGGAGGCGGATTGCTGTACGTGCGGTCTCGAAGACACAGCTTTTCATGCTGGTCTACTTTTGTGATACCTTGGACAAAGTTTCGTTCGTGATTGGGGTGGGTTTTAGATTTTCTTAGTGCGGGGAAGATATTTCAACCTTACGGCGCCTTAACATTGGACGTTAGCGGAGTATCAGGTGAGTATTACGAAGGAGCAATAATGTACGTGGTGGCTGATTTTCTCCTATATCTCGCGGGTATGCGGGAAACTGGGGTCAGTTAGGATCAGGCAATTTATTGGCGGGGGGCCAAGGTATCTACAGAACGTATTGCAGAAATAAACTCATAAATGGTGAGTTGGGATTAATAGTTTTCCATTGCAACAGTATCGGAAGTCTTACTGCTTCTAAATGTTGCTGCAAATGGGGTGGGGTTAAGGCAATGGGGGGCTGGACTCCCCGTGGTAGCACCAAACGGTATGTTTAGAGACTTCAGGGTAGAGGGTGGGGTTTAGGAGTGACGTGTATGTATTATGAATTGGTACCGTGCGTCTGTTGTGTGTATGGTTGTGGCGTTGTGTGGCACATGGAGATCTTGGATTAATCATAAAAATGTCATGCATTTGATATACAGATAAAAAGCAATATTTCAGTATATGTTCAGCTTAACAAGATGAATTGGGTTCCCGACTATGTGCCGGGGCTTGGTGAAGTATGTTGGGTCTTTCTGGATTCCTGTTAGTTTAGTTAGTCATTTGTAAGTGGAAGCCCCACGCTGATGTCACCGCTAAATGTACAAACGTTATACTGCGCCCTTTAAGGGAGGAATGATTTCATAAGCAGACCTTTGGTGTGATTGAAACTTTGATGAAGGGCAAAAAAAGTTTTCATTTGCCTGAGATTGTTTTGTATATGTAGTAGCGGTTCACCGGCTGTGACGGGGGGGAGGGGTGGGGTTTGATGAGATGTTATAATGTTCTATATTGTAATTCTTTGGGCATTCAAGTTCCTTGGGCAGCACGCTTTTGTGGGATGCGTTGTTCCTCACCCAGTGGATATCACATGTATTTTTTTATCATTTATGGGTGCATATAGTCAAGTTGATGTTCATTAAGCACCTTTACTAATATCACTGTATACATGCAAGGTATATTTTTTTGTGGGTTTATAATTAGTTTACGAAACTAAATAAGGGGTTGGTCGGGGTATTAGGAGTCTTGTGCTTCCTCATACGTAATCATCATGCTAGATCTGTAAAAGTTCTTATGTTTATTTATTAAAGGCTTTTTGCATGTTTTGATTCCTTGTTCAATATATGCAAAACCAAAAATATTGAACACATGGTTACAGTTTCAAGAAGTCTGTAGGTTTCTGATAGTTATTTTATATAACATATACTAGTGAGTGTGCAATGTATTAGTTTATAGATATTGTTTTTTATATAAATTTTTTTATATAATCATAGTACCATGGGGTGTTGCAATGCATTAGTTTATATTGAAATTGTTTTTGTATATAAAAATTCATTACAATATGAATAGACTGTCAGGTTTTGGTTTATAGTTATTTTGTGGTTAAGAATATGTTCGAGTAGTCTTCTGTTTAGTTATATGTTGTCTTCTTATATAAAGTTTTCGTGTTTTTTTGTTTTATATCATTTATGTATACCCATCCATGTATACGGTGTTTTTTTAAATAAAATATAGAAAAAAAAAGATTCTAGGTACACGACGGGGCTCACTGAAGTTTAAAAACCACAGATGATTCAAAGTAATGTTGGAAATAGTTCTTTAGACTTAGATTGCCAGAAGTGGATGATTAGTAAAATGATAAAGGTAGGATCACACTCGTTTTAAGAATAGATAGGATACGTCCTGCACAAAGGAAAGAAGAATCAAGTGACAGGAAGGAGCCAGCAGCTGAGACTCGACCCCTGCATCAAATACTGAAGTATAGTAGGATGTGTGGTTTACTGTGTTGTGACACCTGATGAAGGTTAGGTAACTAGGTAACTCACTATGCCAGGCCACCATAAAACTTAATTATCTGAGGGGTAAAACAGTGGCACACAAATAAACTTCATGAAGATTTTTTTAAACGCGACATTTCATAGTCTTCATGAGAAAAAATCTAAAATTTGTAGAGGTCTTTGGAAAACATTAAAAACAGTTTGTGTGGCTCACTTTGTACTTTATGATAAGTATATGTACTGAGATAAGATTGCATGTTGTATTTAGAGGGATATGTTATCTCAGGGGTGTAATATGTATATGGAATGTATTATCTTGCTATAGGAGGGTGAAGACCTCAGCAGTGTGAGGTGGCTACATAATCCTCACTAGGTCTGTCTATATTACATGAGATAATATACCTAGTAGTACATATCTTTACACAAAATATGTATGCTGTGGTAGACATTTAAACTATTTTGACAAGTTGTAAAGTCGAAATTTACATTTTTCCTACTTTTTCACTTCTTGATTGAAATTTTTACATCCGAATACTTCAAAATCCAGTCAATGGTTATTAGCTAAGAAAAAAAAAAAGAGAAGCTTTCACAAAAAGGTGGAAAAGCCTAATAAACCTCTGAGTTGTTCAGTACCCAAACCCAAACACTTCAGAGTTTTTTACTTTTACGTATTGTAAAATTATCTCACTGTGGAATAAATTAATTTTTCTCTAAAAAGGTCATTAAATTTGTAAAAAAATAAATGTCTGGGGGCCGAAGGCAGAGTGCTTGCCGATTGACTTGCAAATAGTTTTATTTAACGTCAGGTGTTGGACAGTGTCGCCCCGTCACGACCCATACTGTCTGTCCTCTTGTTGCCCTTTTAAAGATTTTTTTTGCAGTAGTGAAGAATGCAGTTTAAAATGCGCGTCCCGCCTCTTTGAGTCAATGATCGATTTTTTTTTTATGTGGAAGGTTTGAGAAGTGCGTAAGAATGTAAATAAAAAGGGGCGTAAAAAACAGCAGAAGATGAAATAAGATAAAATCTGGGCAAAAAAAAATTGAATATGAGATTAGAAATCGGAAATGCAGCCGTGATATTTAAAGGTGATATTAAATTATAGTAAATTAGTAGCATCAACATTTTCCCTGGGTTAATCATGGTCCAGGAGGTTGCGACCAAAATGAAACACAAAGCAATGAAGGTGAGTATTTGAGCCGGGTTTCGGTCTTCCGGTTCAGGTTTCTTAGTATCTGGCTAAGTGTGTGGTGTGGGGTTTACTCACCTTTTTTGTATCGCCTATTTGGGTTGCGGGGGTCGAGTGACAGCCCCGGGCCCCGCCTTTCGTATTGTATATAGGCCCCCTCTCTCCCCCGCCCCTGAGCTTATCATCCTCGCCTTAAAACTTGTATGATTCCTGCCCCCCACTACCCCTTTCTGGCTTTCCATGGCCTGACTACTCTATGACTGAAGAAAATTTCCCTAAAACCCTTTGATTCATCGAGTTTCAACTTCCAATTGTGACCTCTTGTGTCTGGTCCCATCTTGGAAAATCCGTCTTTGTCCCCTTGTCATTCCGCGCAGTTTTTTTATTCGTACAGTCCCCCCTGACCTCCTGCCCCAGTGTCGTCAGGCCGATTTCCCTCAACCTTTCTTGTAGGACAATCCCCGTAGCTGGGACTAGTCTTGTTGAAAAACCTTTGCACTTTCTCAAATTTTTCTTGACGTGCTTGACTAGGTGTGGATTCCAAACTGGTGCTGCATACTCCAGTATGGCCTGACGTAGATGGTATACAAGTCTAAAACGAATCCTTACTGAGGTATGGGAACGCTATCCGTAGGTTTGCCAGGCGCCCGTATGCTGCGCAGTTATCTGATTGATGTGTGCCTCAGGAGATATGCTCGGTGTTATACTCACCCCCCAATCTTTTTTCCTTGAGCGAGGTTTGCAGTCTTTGGCCATCTAAACTATATTGTGTCTGCGGTCTTCTTTGCCCTTCCCCAATCTTCTGACTGCATTGGCAGTGTATTTATAAATTCAAGGAGCCAGTTGCTGGCCCAGGCTTGTAGCCTGTCCAGGTCTCTTTGTAGTCCTCCCTGATCCTCGTCCGATTTGATTTTTCTCATTAACTTCGCATCATCTGCAAACAAGGACACTTCTGAGTCTATCCCTTCCGTTAGGGTCGTTCACATATACCAAGAACAAAAACAGGTCCTAGGACTGACCCTGTGGAACCCCGCTTGTCACAGGCGCCCACTCTGACACCTCGTCGCGTACCATGACTCGTTTGTTGCCTCCCTTCAGATATTCTCTGATCCATTGCGCGCCTTTCCTTTATGTGTGCCTGATCCTCTAGCTTTTGCAGTAACCCTTGTGAGGAACTGGTCGAAGGCCTTCTTGCAGTCCAAAAATATGCAGTCGATTCCCCCCCTCTCTTCTTGTCTTACTCTGTCACCTTGTCAAAAAACTCTAGTAGGTTTGTGACACAGGATTTTTTCCCTTTCCCTGAAACCGTGCTGGTTGTCAATTATGCCCCTTGTTTCTTTCCAGGTGCCCCCCCACTCTCCTCCCGATGATCTTCTCCATAACCTTGCTTACTATACACGTTAGTGATACAGTCGTAGTTTAGTGCCTCATGTTGTCTCCCTTTTTAAAAATTGGGAGTAAAATCTTTTCTCGCATGACAGCAGGAGCTAGTAAACATAAACTTCCTCAGTCACTAAGGAAGCACATGAACGATAACACTAAGATAAAACCTTTTTTACATGCTACTTAGATCATACCAGCAGGAGGACCTCAAGTCACGGTACCTGAGACCAGAGATCCCGAGACAAAAGGGCGTTAGACCAAAGAACTTGAGACCGTAGAATCTTGTGGTCGAAAAACTTGGAATAGAAGACGTAAGAAAAAAAAAATGGGTATTTGACGATTTGAGACAAGAAGACCTAAGACCAAATGACCTGAGATCACAGGCTCTGAGACCAAGGATCTGAGCCCCAATAGTTAATGGATTAAGTAAAAACTATATTAGGGAAACTAATAACTAGAAAAAGATGGCACTAAACAAGAGTAATTAGTAACCAGACAAGGGAAACTAGTAACAAGAGAAAAACCCGATAACAAGAGAAGAGGAACTAGTAACGAGACATGATTAACTAGTATCTAGACGAAGAAGACCTAGTAACTAGAAAAAAGGAAACTATTAACAGAGAAAGAGGACTAGAAACTAGAGAAGGTCTAACTAATACTAGAGTAAAAGGAACTAGTAACTAGAGAAAAGTTACTAGCAATTTAAAAAGGAACTAATAACTAAAGAAGAAATGGTAAAAAAAAAATGAAGCTAGTAAGTAAAGAAAGAGGAATAGTAAAAAAAAAGGGGAAAACTAGGAACTAAGAACTTGGATGAGAGACGTAACGAAACCGTTTAATTTTAAGAAAACAAGAATGGAGTAAAATGACTCTCCTCTTTGCGTGTGTGTTTTGTGTGTGTGTGTGTGTGTGTGTGTGTGTGGGGTTTTGGTGTGTGTGTTTTGGTGTACTCACCTAGTTGAGGTTGCAGGGGTCGAGTCCAAGCTCCGGGCCCCCGCCTCTTCACTGGTCGCTACTAGGTCACTCTCCCTGAACCATGAGCTTTATCATACCTCAGCTTAAAGCTATGTATGGATCCTGCTCCACTACATCGCTTTCCCAAACTATTCCACTTCCTGATACTCTGTGGCTGTGTATGCATGTGTTTTATTATATATTATATGCCAAACAACCTCAAGGGAGTAGAATGATAGTTCATTCCTTTCGTGTTGTAATCAACAGCACGAAAGGCCTAGAGCTATCATTCTACTCCCCCTGTTGTTTGCATCCTGTATCGCTTGGTTTGCGATATTTTCATAAATATATATATATAATATATATATAATTTAAAATATATATATATATATAATATATATATATTTTATTAAAATTTGTTTATTTATTTATTTATTATTGATCAATTACAACACTGCGACTAGCCAAGGAGTCGAACCAGTGTTGTTTTGGCTCGCCTCATGGTGAGCGAAAACTACATGACGTTCTACCTCACAGAAGCACCTGTTTAGTGTGCTAGCCTCAACGAGCAGTATTTTGTTACAGTAACCACGACCGAGTGATATTTATCAATAACAAACCCTGCGACTAGTCAAGGATTCGAACCCATGTTGTTTAGGCCCACTTCATTTGAGCAAAAACCACATAATACTCTAACCAACAGGACCACCAAATCCTAAATATTCACGCATCCAGCAGGAGCTAGGTGTTTTTACCGTGATCCAAGGACATTGGTGATGTGGGTTCGAATCTTTGGCTAGTTGCAGTGTTGTTTTTGACCAATACCACTCGTTCGTGGTTACAATAATATAAAATATTGCTTGTTGAGGCTATTACAACCAAACGGAGTACAATTTAAATTAGCTCAAATAGCACCCACATTACTGTATGTCCTCGGATCACGGTAAAACACCTAGGGCCTTTGTGCGGATTTTTAGGATTTGGGGGTCCTATGATTAGTGCCCCTGTGGTTTTCGTTCACCATGAACGCGCCAAAAAAGGTTTGAATCCTTGGCTAGTGGCAGGGTGCCCAATTTTAAAAGATAATGAGAGCCCTTTTAGAAATCTGTATAGAAAGGGTTTTGCATAAATAATACTCTTTTAAGAAAAAGGGGGCAAATAATAACAAGATTGTTTGGGGGGTAAAGACATAGTTTTTGGATTTCGTATTGGTTTACGAAAGACTCTATAGAGACCTCAGGGGTACAGTTAAGAGGGGGGCCCGAATAATTTAGTCATTTTAGTTTTAGCTACACGAGAGTAAAAGGTAGATGGGATAAAGGAAATAGATCAGCAAAAAGAGAGAGGTGAAGGTATAAACAAAAAAAAGAGGCAGTTAGGGGAAGATATATAAAATTTTTAGGAAGATGGCAAAAAGAGCATAGGCAATGGGGTCGAAAGGTATGGGGAGGTTTAAAAAAAGTAGTGTTAGAGTGTTCAGCAGAAGTTTGTGGTTACAGGAAGGTGGGTGCGGGGGAAGAGGAGCTATTAGTGGAATGATGTAAAGGAAGTATAAGGGAGAAAAAGTTAGCATACGAGAGGTTTTCACAAAGTAGAAGTGATGCAAGGAGGGAAGAGTATATGGAGAGAAAAGAGAGGTTAAGAGAATGGTGAAGCAATGTAAAAAGAGAGCAAATGAGAGAGATGTTATCAACAAATTTTGTTCAAAATATGAAAGTTTTGGAGTGAGATTTATAAGTTGAGGAAGCCTAGGAAACGAATGGATTTGACAGCTAAAATAGGAGAGGAAGTTATTAAATGGAGAGTTAGAGGTATTGGAAAGATGGAGGGAATATTTTGAGGAAATGTTAAATGTTGATGAAGATAGGGAAGCTGCGATTTCGTGTATGGGCAAGGAGGAATAAATATTATAGGACGAGGAAGAGCCAGTTCCGAGTGTGGGGGAAGTTCGTGAGGCAGTGGGAAGAATAAAAAGGGGGTTAAGGCAGTGGGATTGATTGGATAAAGATAAAATGTTAAAAACAGTTTGGTATTATTTTTATTAAGATTCGCCGGGATTTTCCCGGCCCGGGGGGCCTTTTCCAAATGGTGGCCTGGCCTGGCTCCCTGTCTTGGGAGTGTCTGAGACCTAAGTCTCCCATGGGAGGAGGCACAAGTACCCCCTCATCTTTTGGGACCAAATTCTCCAGGCCTAGCCAAAAGCTAGGCCTCTCTGGTCTACCATCCCTGCCCCAAGGGGGCTAATGGGAATGACAGTCTTGTGAGCTGCAAGCTCGGGCTCAGGCACCTACCCTACCCTAAAAAAACTGGGCATGGTGTCGATTAAACAGATGGTGATATAGTTTGGAGTGGTTGGTGCTGTTATTTAATAAATGTATGGAAGAGGGTGAGGTACCTAGGGATTGGCAGAGAGTATGCATAATTCCTTTGTATAAAGGCAAAGGGGATAAAAGAGAATGCAAAAATTATAGGGAAATGTCTGTTGAGTATACCTGGTAAAGTGTATGGTAGAGTTATTATTGAAAGAGTTAAGAGTAAGACAGTGAGTAGGATAGCAGATGAACAAGGAAGCTTTAGGAAGGGTAGAGGATATATAGACCAATGTTTACAGGAAACATGTAGGTGAACAGTATTAAGATAAAGGTAAAGAGATTTTTGTGGTATTTATGGATTTGGAAAAGGCGTATGAGAGGGTGGATAGAGGGAAAATGTGGCAGATGTTGCAGATGTATGTAATAGGTGAACTAGCCTTCACAAGCAGTATTTATATTATCGTAACCACGAACGAGTGATATTTAATCAGTAAGAACACCAAGACTAGCCAAGGACTGGAACTCATGCTGTTTTGGCCTGCCTCATGGTGAGTACAAATCACATGATGCTCTAACCCACAGGACCACCAAACCCTACAAGAATCAAGCCCCCAGCAGAGCTAGGTGTTTTACCTTGATCCGAGGAGACGATGGTGTGGGAGCCTCTGAGCTTATTTCATTCTACTCCCCATTTAGTGTACTATCCTCCACAAGCAGTATTAATATTATTCTAACCACGAACGAGTGGAATTTAATCAGTAACAACTCTGTGACTAGCCAAGAACTCGAACCCTTGTCGTTTTGGCCCGCCTCATGGTGAGCGAAAATCACATGACACTCTGACCCACAGGACCACCAAATCCTACAAGAATCAAGCACCCAGCAGAACTAGGTGTTTTACCTTGATCTAAGGACACACGGTGGTGTGGGTGACTCTGAGTTAATTTCACTCTACTCCCCATTTAGTGTACTAGCAGTTTTTATATTATTGTAACCACGAACTAGTTGTATTTAATAACAACACTCTGCCTAGCTATGCAATGTTGCAAGGCAGGAGCTGAAGGAGTGAGAGGAAGATTTCACAGAGTATCGCAGTGCGGGTTTGTTACCTGCCAGGGCCTCTCTCGGAATGTGAGTCAAGGGTTTGGGGCCACCCAGCACCACCACTAACCCCATCCCCCCATAGGGTAGGAGGGGTTTGAGATGTCAAGTTATTATGAAATTAGAAGATAAAATAGCCAGTCCAGGAGCTTAGAACAGGTCATGTGTCTTGAGAATATATGTTTCTCAGTGAATACTATAGATATGGGTTGCTATTATTCTGTGTAACCTTTTTAAATAATAAAAGAAATGACATGAATGTTCTTTTTGTCCGTTTAAATGTCCTGGTCTGGGGTACTTGAATGTTCCCAGGGGTTCTCAGTGTCTCTTCATATTTTTTTAAATATTGTCTACTAATCTTCTCAGTATCGATTAATATTCCTTACTTGGGAATTTTCTATATCATTCCGATAATATTCCTATGATCCAAATTTCTGCTTCCAATATCCTTTAACCCCACTACCTATGTTATCACGTACTCTTGTGTACCTGTCAATGTAAGGTACAGTAACAGCTAAACACGCTATATAATCATTCACAACTGACGTAGCATGATGTTTTGGTGTGTAGACACTGGCCGGCGTCACCAATCCATCATGAAACCACCTGACATAAATGAACAATCCTGTGATTTTGTATAGTATTGTTTAAGTTGGTATAATAGACTTTACTAAAAAAAACTACGAGCTTGTTGCCAATTT
>NC_069404.1:21516069-21546751 GCF_026875155.1 Cherax quadricarinatus
CAAAACGACAAGGGTTCGAGTTCTTGGCTGTCAAGGTTTTTACGATTAAAAATTCCCACTCTTTTCGTGGTTAGAATAATATACTGCTTGTGGAGGATAGTACACTAAAGGGGGAGTAGAATGAAATAAGCTCAGAGGCTCCCACACCATCGTCTCCTCGGATCAAGGTAAAACACCTAGCTCTGCTGGGGGCTTGATTCTTGTAGGGTTTGGTGGTCCTGTGGGTTAGAGCATCATGTGATTTGTACTCACCATGAGGCAGGCCAAAACAGCATGAGTTCCAGTCCTTGGCTAGTCTTGGTGTTCTTACTGATTAAATATCACTCGTTCGTGGTTACGATAATATAAATACTGCTTGTGAAGGCTAGTTCACCTATTACATACATCTGCAACATCTGCCACATTTTCCCTCTATCCACCCTCTCATACGCCTTTTCCAAATCCATAAATACCACAAAAATCTCTTTACCTTTATCTTAATACTGTTCACCTACATGTTTCACTGTAAACACTTGGTCTATATATCCTCTACCCTTCCTAAAGCTTCCTTGTTCATCTGCTATCCTACTCACTGTCTTACTCTTAACTCTTTCAATAATAACTCTACCATACACTTTACCAGGTATACTCAACAGACATTTCCCTATAATTTTTGCATTCTCTTTTATCCCCTTTGCCTTTATACAAAGGAATTATGCATACTCTCTGCCAATCCCTAGGTACCTCACCCTCTTCCATACATTTATTAAATAACAGCACCAACCACTCCAAACTATATCACCATCTGTTTAATCGACACCATGCCCAGTTTTTCTAGGGTAGGGTAGGTGCCTGAGCCCGAGCTTGCAGCTCACAAGACTGTCATTCCCATTAGCCCCCTTGGGGCAGGGATGGTAGACCAGAGAGGCCTAGCTTTTGGCTAGGCCTGGAGACAGTTGGTCCCAAAGATGAGGGGATACTTGTGCCTCCTCCCATGGGAGACTTAAGTCTCAGACACTCCCAAGACAGGGAGCCAAGGCCAGGCCACCATTTGGAAAAGGCCCGGGCCGGGAGAATACCGGCGAATCTTTAATAAAAATAATACCATCTGTTTTTAACATTTTTATCTTTATCCAATCAATCCCAGCTGCCTTACCCCCTTTTCATTCTTCCCACTGCCTCACGAACTTCCCCCACACTCGGAACTGGCTCTTCCTCGCTCCTATAATATGTTATTCCTCCTTGCCCTATACACGAAATCGCAGCTTCCCTATCTTCATCAACATTTAACATTTCCTCAAAATATTCCCTCCATCTTCCCAATACCTCTAACTCTCCATTTAATAACTCTCCTCTCCTATTTTTAGCTGTCAAATCCATTCGTTTCCTAGGCTTCCTCAACTTATAAATCTCACTCCAAAACTTTCATATTTTGAACAAAATTTGTTGATAACATCTCTCTCATTTGCTCTCTTTTTACATTGCTTCACCATTCTCTTAACCTCTCTTTTTCTCTCCATATACTCTTCCCTCCTTGCATCACTTCTACTTTGTGAAAACCTCTCGTATGCTAACTTTTTCTCCCTTACTACTCTCTTTACATCATTCCACTAATAGCTCCTCTTCCCTCCCGCACCCACCTTCCTGTAACCACAAACTTCTGCTGAACACTCTAACACTACATTTTTTAAACCTACCCCATACCTCTTCGACCCCATTGCCTATGCTCTCATTAGCCCATCTATCCTCCAATAGTTGTATATATCTTGCCCTAACTGCCTCCTCTTTTTAGTTTATACACCTTCACCTCTCTCTTACTTGCTGCATCTATTTTCCTTGTATCCCATCTACCTTTTACTCTCAGTGTAGCTACAACTAAAAGTGATCTGATATATCTCTGGCCCCTCTATAAACATGTACATCCTGAGGTCTACTATAGAGTCTTTCGTCAACCAATACGTAGTCCAACAAACTACTGTCATTACGCCCTACATCATATCTTGTATAGTTATTTGTCCCCTTTTTCTTAAAAGATGTATTACTTATAGCTAAATCCCATTCTATACAGAGTTCAATCAAAGGGCTCTCATTATCGTTTACATCTGGCACCCTGCCACTAGCCAAGGATTCAAACCCATGTTTTGGCGCGCCTCATGGTGAACGAAAACCACATGACACTAACTCATAGGACCACCAAATCCTAAAGAATCACGCACAAAGCAGACCTAGGTGTTTTACCGTGATCCGAGGACATACAGTAATGTGGGTGCTACTGAGCTAATTTCATTGTACTCCGTTTGGTGTAATAGCCTCAACAAGCAATATTTTATATTATTGTAACCACGAACGAGTGGTATTGGTCAATAACAACACTGCAACTAGCCAAAGATTCGAACCCACATCACCAATGTCCTTGGATCACGGTAAAAACACCTAGCTCTGCTGGATGCGTGAATATTTAGGATTTGGTGGTCCTGTAGGTTAGAGTATTATGTGGGTTTTTGCTCAAATGAAGTGGCCTAAGCAACATGGGTTCGAATCCTTGACTAGTCGCAGGGTTGTTATTGATCAATATCACTCGGTCGTGGTTACAGTAACATAAAATACTGCTCGTTGAGGCTAGCACACTAAACAGGTACTTCTGTGAGGTAGAACGTCATGTGGTTTTCGCTCACCATGAGGCGAGCCAAAACAACACTGGTTCGACTCCTTGGCTAGTCGCAGTGTTGTAATTGATCAATAATAAATAAATAAATAAACAAATATATATATATATATATATATATATATATTATATTATATATATAGTATATATATATATATATATATTATATATATATATATATATATATATATATATATATATTATGCAAATATCGCAAACCAAGCGATACAGGATGCAAAACAACAGGGGGAGTAGAATGATAGCTCTAGGCCTTTCGTGCTGTTGATTACAACACGAAAGGAATAGAACTATCATTCTACTCCCCTTGAGGTTGTTTGGCATATAATATATAATACACACATGCATACACAGCCACAGAGTAGTCAGGAAGTGGAATAGTTTGGGAAGCGATGTAGTGGAGGCAGGATCCATACATAGCTTTAAGCTGAGGTATGATAAAGCTCATGGTTCAGGGAGAGTGACCTAGTAGCGACCAGTGAAGAGGCGGGGCCAGGAGCTTGGACTCGACCCCTGCAACCTCAACTAGGTGAGTACACACACACACACACACACACACACACACACACACACACACACACACACACACGCACACACACACACACACACACACACACACACACACACACACACACACACACACACACACACACACACACACGCAAGAGGAGAGTCATTTTACTCCATTCTTGTTGTTCTTAATTAAACGGTTTCGTTACGTCTCTCAGTCCAAGTTCTTTAGTTCCTAGTTCCCTTTTAGTTACTAGTTCCTCTTTCTTTACTTACTAGCTTCATTTTAGTTACCATTTCTTCTTTAGTTATTAGTTCCTTTTAAGTTGCTAGTAACTTTTCTCTAGTTACTAGTTCCTTTTACTCTAGTTATTAGTTAGACCTTCTCTAGTTTCTAGTCCCTCTTTCTCTAGTTAATAGTTCCTTTTTTCTAGTTACTAGGTCTTCTTCGTCTAGATACTAGTTAATCATGTCTCGTTACTAGTTCCTCTTCTCTTGTTATCGGTTCTTCTCTAGTTACTAGTTTCCCTTGTCTGGTTACTAATTACTCTTGTTTAGTGACCAGTTCTTTTTCCCTAGTTATTAGTTTCCCTAATATAGTTTTTACTTAATCCATTAACTATTGGTCTCAGATCCTTGGTCTCAGAGCCTGTGATCTCAGGTCATTTGGTCTTAGGTCTTCTTGTCTCAAATCGTCAAATACCCATTTTTTTTTTCTTACGTCTTCTATTCCCAAGTTTTTCGACCACAAGATTCTACGGTCTCAAGTTCTTTGGTCTAACGTCCTTTTGTCTCAGGATCTCTGGTCTCAGGTACCGTGACTTGAGGTCCTCCTGCTGGTATGATCTAGAGTAGCATGTGAAAAGGCTTTATCTTGGTGTTATCGTTCATGTGCTTCCTTAGTGACTGAGGAAGTTTATGTTTACTAAGCTCCTGCTGTCATGCGAGAGAGATTTTACTCCCAATTTTTAAAAAGGAGACAGACATGAGGCACTAAACTACAGACCTGTATCACTAACGTGTATAGTAAGCAAGGTTTATGGAGAAGATCATCAGGAGGAGAGTGGTGGGGCACTGGGAAAGAAACAATTGCATAATTGACAACCAGCACGGTTTCAGGGAAGGAAAATCCTGTGTCACAAACCTACTAGAGTTTTATGACAAGGTGACAGAAGTAAGACAAGAGAGAGAGGGGTGGATCGGACTGCATATTTTTGGACTGCAAGAAGGCCTTCGACACAGTTCCTCACAAGAGGTTACTGCAAAAGCTAGAGGATCAGGCACACATAACAGGAAAGGCACTGCAATGGATCAGAGAATATCTGACAGGGAGGCAACAACGAGTCATGGTACGCGACGAGGTGTCAGAGTGGGCGCCTGTGACAAGCGGGGTTCCACAGGGGTCAGTCCTAGGATCTGTGCTGTTTTTGGTATATGTGAATGACATAACGGAAGGGATAGACTCAGAAGTGTCCTTATTTGCAGATGATGTAAGTTAATGAGGAGAATCAAATCGGTCGAGGATCTTGCAGGAATAAAAAGAGACCGGGACGGGCTCAACCCCTGGCCCAGAACGGGCCCCTTGAATTTAACCCTGCCAAATGCAAAGTCATGAATAGGGGGAAAGGGTAAAGAAGACCGCAGACCAGTTTAGTTGGGTGGCCAAGACTGCAAACCTCACGCAAAAAAATAGTCTTGGCGTGAGTTAATATCGAACACATTCCTGAGGCCACATAGTCGATAATGCTGCAGCGTCGGCGCCCTGAAAACGTAAGGATGCGTTCCGATCCCTCAGAAAGGAAGCGTTCAAGACTCTTACACCAATACGCGGGCCCCATACTGGGTATGCAGCAAAACAGTTTGGAATCCATCCTGGTCAAGCCGAAAAAAAATTAGAGAAAGTGTAAATTTTGCAACAACAAGAAAGGCTAAGGAAATTGATCTGACGACACTGGAGGACGGAGGGTCAGGGGGGGACATGATAACGACATAAAAATACTGGCAAATGAAAGGGGACAAAGACAGGTGTTCCAAGATGGGACACAGTAACAAGGGTCACATTAAAAGTTGAAACTCAGATGAGTCAAAGGGAGTTAGGAATATTTTTGTCATAGAGTTGTCAGGCAGGGGGATACCCTAAAAGTGAGTAGTGGAGGCGGGAAAACCAACATAGGTTTAAGATGACTTTTGTAAAGTCATGGAGCATGAGAGAAGGATCAGTAACAACAGTGAAAAAGCAGGGCCAGGAGCTTAACCGACCCTGCAACACGAAAGGTGAGTAAATAGGGGGGTTTAAACACACATGTACAAACCCCCCCCAACAAAAAACCACACAAGTACACACACGAACATACGCCACAAACCACCACAAACAACACAAAAAAAAACACAACACACCGCACACGCAACGCACCGCACACGACACGCGCACACACAAAACACACACACAACTGTGAGGGAAAAGTTCAATAGATAAGAGTAGCGAGGGATGTTATAACAATAGTTTATTCCCGGCTATTTTGTTAAGGTAGGGTCAGTCTATCCTGCTACCCCTTTACCCTCCCCTTCCCCCCCCCCAAAAAAGGGAGTGTGGGGGCTCCGGTCAAACAGAAAACACTCGACTCACAGCCCCCAACACTTCTCTTGGAATGACAGAGGGGGTCACCTGCCAACCAACGAGAAGTAGAAGGAGACGGACTAATGCCCTGAGACACCCTGTTTAATTATTTAAATGTTATGAACCCAACAAGGACCTAACCCCTACCATGCAGTGGTAACAAAACCTTTTTTCCTGTCATCTGAAGTAATTTACGGGTACACTCTGGAAGAACGAGCGTTGGGGGGTCCCCAACACATGCTCCCCCTCTACTCAGCAAGGCAAAAATTTTTCAACAACACGCAGAGCCCCAACACCTGACACCCCATTACCAGATTCCCACATTAGCTTTTTGAGTTCAAAGTAATTTTTTTTCCATTTCTTTTTCTTTTTTCTTTAAATTAGGATACCCATTCATTTTATTTTTTACTTTTCCATTTCAAAATAATAAAGTGTTTATCTTTGTCTGTTATTATTTTTTTTCTATTCATTAATTTTCCTGAGGGGGAGCCAGCCTTGGTAATACTGCGGAAGTTGTTACGGGGCTGAGTAACCTTCACACAACAACATTCCGAACACCCAAAACGACCCCCGAAAACAATCACAAACCTCCAAAAAAAATATGTTGCAAAGAGCAGGATGGAGAAAACCAAGGGAGAACCTGGGAGGGAAACGGGCGGTAGAGCCGAAAAGGGAGGAAAGAATGGGGAAGGACGCTAGAAGGTTTAGCAAGGAAAATGGGGGAGAAAATATTTGGGGGGAGCGGGAAATTGAAGTACAAGTCGCAGCAGCGAAGCTGGATACAGAATATAGCTAAAAAATCTGAAACGCCCAAAAAACCTGGGCAATACTGGAGCATCGGAACTGCTCACGTCCAACGGGAGATTGTAGGAAACAAAGGAGTTATACTGCATCAGAAGTTTTTTCAGACCTGTGGAGCCCGGGAAAAGAAGAGGGCACATGGGAACATACGAAGGGATTTAAAAAAATTTAAAAAGCAAAGGTATATGCAGAAGCTCTAACAACCACGGGAAGGGAAAACGCTGCAGTGGAGGCAACTAAATCGACTCAAGGGATGCAAAGGAAAATGCAGGGGGAGGGTATATAGAGAGATCATTTTTGTCTGGGGGTTCCGGGAAGTTAAAGGGGAAAAAAACTTATGAATCCAAAAAAAAAAAAAAAAAAATGATTGAAATACTGAAAGCAATAGGAGAGGATGGCACGACTCGTTAAAAACGTTTTCGGGAAATAGGGGGTTTAAAGTGAAAAATCGGGCCCAGCAAAGTGATTTTAAGGCAGAATCAGCTCTAAATAGGATCGGCAGGAGAAAGTAAACAAGAACATACCTGGGGTCAGCCCCTGACCAGCCAGACTGCATCCGTACTCAGTTTGTTGTGGTCAGCGTAATACCTGGTTGTTAAAACCCTGATCGACAACGAGGCCTGCTCTCAGACGGGCCGGGGCCTTTGCCCCTCAAAACCCTCTACAGGTATATAAAATGTACCGGGGTGTACCTGGACCACGATAAACACAAAAAGGGAGAAACAAGAGGTAAAAAGAAGCAAGGAGGAAAGAGGGAAAAGAGGGAGATAAGCAGGAGAACGCAGACCAGGAGGAAAAAAAAATAAACCTCCTTCGAACCACGACAAAAGACCTCAACCCGAGAACCCCCAAAGCAATCAAAAATCTAAACCCCCAAACCCACACACCCATCCCCCTGCCCTCACTCCCCCCACACAAACCCATCCCCCAGAAACCCCCCATTTTTCCCGCCAGGGCCCCCCCATTCCCAACCCCCAAAGTTTTTCCTATATCACAGTTTTTTGAAAAATTGAAGGGGTTTGGATATAAAGCGTTTTAATAAAAAAAAAAAAAGTGAGGAGTGGCATGGAAAAATCAAGGGGGCGTCCCCCGACATCATGGAGTCACGAAACAAAAGTTATTGGGGTGATAAAAGATGCAAACTTTCCCCCTGGATACAGATATGAGGAAAAACAAGGGACCCAAAGGGGGAAAAGTTGCACTGCTCATTAAAACCGATGGGGTTTTTAGGGAAAAGGAAGAATGTTTCAATCCATTGTGTTGATAGAAAATTCAAAATTTTCAATCTATAGGAAATCCTCCAATGTGTCGTCATACATTCCTTTCATTCCCTAAAAAACTAGGGTAAAAAGGAAAATGATTCCCACAGTTTTTGAGAGCCTTGTGCATCTGCGTCCAAGTACTTAGAGGGCGAAATCGCAAGTAATTTAAATGGCCCCAAAACTGAGATTCCCAGGATTTGCGGAGGCACTAATGTCAGCAAGCTTTTTACGGGACTGACCTAAGGAATGATTGCCCGGAAAAAATGTACTAGTTTACAATACAATGAGAACCTGGTTTTTTCTGCAGAAACTTAATTTAAAAAAAAAACAAAATAAACCTGCTTTCAAGAACCCGAAATGTGAAAGAAAAAGTGATTAAAAAACCATCCTCCCGCAAAGTTTTGGGGGGATTACGAGGGCCCCTGTACTCAGTGTCTTCTTTTATAATTGGTCAAAGCAAGTAAACTTTTGGGGAAACCCAATTCCTAAATAAATACTCATCAGGGGCAGGGCAGGAGTCGAATGCTATCTTTAACCCCGTTAGTTTCCGTATTCACCACCAGAGTGGGTTTCTGCTCATATTATTTTACCAAAAAGTTCTGTCATAGAAAAAAACATAATTTAATCTTGTCTATTTAAAATGACAGGGAACCGTATTAAAACAAAATTTTTGGGTACACAACTGAAGCTTTTATAAAGTCTATTATACAAACCTTTAAACAATACTAACAAAATCACAGGGTGTTCATTTATTCAGGTGTTTCATGATGGGTTTGGGGCGCCGGCCAGTGTCTACAACCAAAACTCAGTACGTCAGGGAAGATTATATAGCTTTTAGCTGTTACGTACCTTACATTGACGGGACCAAGAGTAGTGATAAAAATAGGTAGTGGGGGTTAAAGGATATTGGAAGCGAAATTTGGGTCAAGGGGAAAATTATCGGAATTTATATAGAAATTTCCCAGTAAAATATTAATCATACTGGAAATTAGTAGACAATATTTAAAAAAATTGAAGAACATGAGAACCCCCGGGAAAATTCAAAAATCCCCCGACCAGGACATTTAAACGGACAAAAGAACATTTATGTCATTTCTTTTATTATTTAAAAGGTTACACAGAATAAAAGCAACCCATATCTAAGTAGTCACTGGAAACAATATTCTCAAACACTACCCGTTCTAAGCTCCTGGACGGCTATTTTTTCTCTAATTTTATAAAAACTTTACATCTCAAACCCCTCCTACCCTATGGGGGGATGGGGTTAGTGGGGGTGCTGGGTGGCCCCAAACCCTGATCCATTCCGAGAAAGGCCCCCCGGGAGGTAAAAAAACCCCGCACTGCGATACTTGTGAAATCTTCCTCTCACTCCTTCAGCTCCTGCCTTGCAACATTGCATAGCTGGGAGGTGTTTTTATTAAATACAACTAGTTCGTGGTTACAATAATAAAAACTGCAGTACACTAAATGGGGGGTAGAGTAAATTAACTCAGAGTCACCCACACCACCCCTGTGTCCTTTGAACAAAGGTAAAAACCTAGTTCTGTGGGGGGCTTGATTTTTGTAGGGTTTTGGTCCTGGGGAGAGTGTCATGTGATTTTCCCCTCACCAGAGCGGGGCCAAAACGAAAGGGTTCGAGTTCTTGGTATCACAGGTTGTTATGATTAAATTCCCCTCGTTCGGGTTAGAATAAATTAATACTGCTTGTGGAGGTATACACTAAATGGGAGAGAATGAAAAAAGCCAGAGGCTCCCCACCATCGTCCCTCGGAAAGGTTTAAAAAACTAGCTCGCTGGGGGGGTTGATTCTTGTAGGGTTTTTTTGGTCCTGGGGTTAGACATCATGTGATTTGTACTCACCTGAGGCAGGCCAAAAAAAAGCATGAGTTCCGTCCTTGGCTATCTTGGTGTTCTTACTGATTAATATCACTCTTCGTGGTTTCGATAATATAAATACGCTTGTGAAGGCTAGTTCACCTATTTCATACATCTGCAACATCTGCCCCCATTTTCCCTCTATCCACCCCCTCTAGCCTTTTCCAAATCCATAAATACCACAAAAATTCTTTACCCTTTTTTTAATACTGTTCACCTAATGTTTCACTGTAAACACTTTTTCTATATATCCCCTACCCTTCCTAAAGCTTCCTTGTTTTATCTGCTATCCTACTCATGTCTTACTCTTAAAACTTTCAAAAAAACTCTACCATACACTTTACCCGGTATACTCAACGACATTTTCCCCATAATTTTTGATTCTCTTTTTTCCCTTTGCCCTTTATAAAAGGAAATTATGCAACTCTTCCAATCCCTAGGTACCTCACCCTTTTCCTACATTTATTAAATAACAGCCCCAACCCTCCAAACTATATCACCATCTGTTTAATCGACACCATGCCCATTTTTTAGGGTAGGGTAGGTCCCTGACCCCCGAGCTTGCAGCTCACAAGACGTCATCCCATTAGCCCCTTGGGGCAGGGATGGTAGACCGAGAGGCCTAGCTTTTGGCAGGCCTGGAGACATTTGGCCCCAAAGTGGGGGGGGTACTTGTGCCTCCCCCCAGGGGGGGGAGACTTAGGTCTCGACACTCCCAAGACAGGGAGCCAAGGCCAGGCCCCCTTTGGAAAAAGGGCCCCGGGGCCCCGGGAGAAATACCGGCGAATTTTTAATAAAAATAATCCATCTGTTTTTAACTTTTTTATTTTTTACCCAATCAATCCCATCTGCCTTCCCCCTTTTTTCATTTTCCCCATGCCTCACGAACTTCCCCCACACTGGGAATGGTCTTCCTCGTCCCTTAATATGTTATTCCCCCTTGCCCTATCACGAAACGCACCCTTCCCTATTTCTCAACTTTTAAAATTTTTCCTCAAAATTTTCCCCTCCATTTCCCAATCCCTCTAACCTCCATTAATAACTTCCTCCCCTTTTTTTTAGCTGTCAAATCCATTCTTTTCCCTGGGCTTCCTCAATTTATAAATCTCACTCCAAAATTTTTATTTTTGAAAAAATTTTTGTTGATAACATCTCTTCTTTTCCCCTTCTTTTTCTTTGTTCACCATTCTCTTAACCTCTCTTTTTCTCCCCATATACTCTTCCCTCCTTGCATCACTTCTACTTTGTGGAAAACCTTCGTTGCAAACTTTTTCTCCCTTACTACCTCTTTAACATTCCACTAATGCTCCTCTTCCTCCCGCACCCACCTTCCTGAACCAAAAACTTCTGTGAACACTTAACACTACTTTTTTAAAACCTCCCCCATCTCTTCGACCCATTCCCCTTTTGCTTATTAGCCCATCTATCCTCCAATAGTTGTTATATCTTGCCCTAACTGCTCCCTTTTTAGTTTTATACACCTTCACCTTCTTTTATTGTGCATCTATTTTCCTTGTACCCCCAAATCTCCCTTTTACTTCAGTGTAGCTACAACTAAATTGATTGATTATCTTGGCCCTCTATAAAACTGTACATCCTGAGGTTCTTATAAGTCTTTCGTCACCAATCGTAGTCCAACAAATACTGTCATTACGCCCTACTCATATCTTGTATAGTTATTTGTCCCTTTTTCTTAAAAGATGTTTTATTATAGCTAAATCCCATTTATACAGGTTCAATAAAAGGGGCTTCATTATCGTTTACATCTGGCACCTGCCATAGCCAAGGTTTTAAACCCCCATTTTTTGGGCGCCTCAGGTGAACGAAAACCAGGGGACACTAACTCATAGGACCACCAAATCCTAAAGAATCAGCACAAAGAACCTGGGGTTTTCCGGATCCGAGGACATAAGAATGTGGGTGCTACTGAGCTAATTTCTTGTACCCCGTTTGGTGTAATACCCCTCAACAAGAAATATTTTATTTTTTGAACCCCACGAACGAGTGTTTTGGGTCAATAACAACCTGAAAATAGCCAAAGATTCAAACCCCACATCACCAATTCCTTGGATCAGGGTTTTAAAAAAACCTAGCTTGCGGGAATTGCTAAATATTTAGGTTTTTGGTGGTCCTGTGGGTTTTAGAGTATTAGGGGGTTTTTGCTCAAAGAAGTGGCCAAAACAACATGGGTTCGAACCCTTGACTAGTCGCGGGGTTTTGTTATTGATCAAATCACTCGGTCGTGGTTACAGTAAAAAAAATTACTGCTCGTTGAGGCTTGCCACTAACAGGTGCTTCTGTGAGGTAGAACGTATGTAGTTTTTCTCACCATGGGCGAGCCAAAAAAACACTGGTTCGATCCTGGCTAGTCGCAGTGTTGTAATTGATCAATAAAATAAATAAATAAAAAATATATATTTATATATATATATTATATATATATATATATATATATATATTATTATAATATTATGCAAAAATCGCAAACCAAGCGTTCAGGATGCAAAACAAAAAAGGGGGGGGGTGTTTAGAATGATGCTCTGGCCTTTCGTGTGTTGTTACAACACGAAAGGAATAGAACTTCATTTACTCCCCTTGAGGTTGTTTGATATAATTATAAAAAACATGCATCAAGCCCCGAAATGTCAGGGAAATGGAATAGTTTGGGAAGCGATGTAGTGGAGGCAGGATCCATAATAGCTTTTAAGTGGGTTGATAAAGCTCAGGGTTTAGGGAGAGTGACCCCAGGGCGACCCGTGAAGAAAGGGGGGGGGGCCCGGAGCTTGGACTCGACCCCGCAACCCCAACTAGGGGGATTACCAAAAACACCACACCCACCACACAACAACACAAAAACACACCCACACAACGCAAAAGGAGGTCATTTTACTTTCCATTCTTGTTGTTTTTAATTAAACGGTTTCGTTACGTCTCTCAGTCCCAAATTCTTTGTTCCTGTTCCCTTTTTGTTACTGTTCCCTTCTTTACTTACTGCTTATTTTAGTTTTCCCTTTTTCTTTAGTTATTATTCCTTTTAAGTTTCTAGTACTTTTCTCTTTTGTTACTAGTTCCTTTTACTCTAGTTATTTTGTTGACCTTTTCTTGTTTCTAGTCCCTCTTTCTCTAGTTTTTAGTTCCTTTTTTCTGTTACTGGTCTTTTTCGTCTGAACAGTTAAACAGTCTCGTTTTTTTTTCCCTTTTTCTTGTTATCGGTTCTTTCTTTACTAGTTTCCCCTTGTCTGGTTACTAATTTCTTTGTTTAGTGACCTTTTTTTTTCCCCGTTTTATTTCCCTAAAATTTGTTTTTCTTACCCTTAATATTGGGTTTAGATCCTTGGTTAGGCCTGTGATTCAGGTCATTTGGGCTTAGGTCTTCTTGTCTCAAAACGTTTTAAATACCCATTTTTTTTTTCTTACGTCTTCTATTCCCAAGTTTTTCGACCACAAGATTCTACGGTCTCAAGTTCTTTGGTCTAACGTCCTTTTGTCTCAGGATCTCTGGTCTCAGGTACCGTGACTTGAGGTCCTCCTGCTGGTATGATCTAGAGTAGCATGTGAAAAGGCTTTATCTTAGTGTTATCGTTCATGTGCTTCCTTAGTGACTGAGGAAGTTTATGTTTACTAAGCTCCTGCTGTCATGCGAGAAAGATTTTACTCCCAATTTTTAAAAAGGGAGACAGACATGAGGCACTAAACTACAGACCTGTATCACTAACGTGTATAGTAAGCAAGGTTATGGAGAAGATCATCAGGAGGAGAGTGGTGGGGCACCTGGAAAGAAACAAGTGCATAATTGACAACCAGCACGGTTTCAGGGAAGGAAAATCCTGTGTCACAAACCTACTAGAGTTTTATGACAAGGTGACAGAAGTAAGACAAGAGAGAGAGGGGTGGATCGACTGCATATTTTTGGACTGCAAGAAGGCCTTCGACACAGTTCCTCACAAGAGGTTACTGCAAAAGCTAGAGGATCAGGCACACATAACAGGAAAGGCGCTGCAATGGATCAGAGAATATCTGACAGGGAGGCAACAACGAGTCATGGTACGCGACGAGGTGTCAGAGTGGGCGCCTGTGACAAGCGGGGTTCCACAGGGGTCAGTCCTAGGACCTGTTCTGTTCTTGGTATATGTGAACGACATAACGGAAGGGATAGACTCAGAAGTGTCCTTGTTTGCAGATGATGCGAAGTTAATGAGAAGAATCAAATCGGACGAGGATCAGGCAGGACTACAAAGAGACCTGGACAGGCTACAAGCCTGGTCCAGCAACTGGCTCCTTGAATTTATAAATACACTGCCAAATGCAGTCATGAAGATTGGGGAAGGGCAAAGAAGACCGCAGACACAATATAGTTTAGATGGCCAAAGACTGCAAACCTCGCTCAAGGAAAAAGATCTGGGGGTGAGTATAACACCGAGCATATCTCCTGAGGCACACATCAATCAGATAACTGCTGCAGCATACGGGCGCCTGGCAAACCTACGGATAGCGTTCCGATACCTCAGTAAGGATTCGTTTAAGACTCTGTATACCATCTACGTCAGGCCCATACTGGAGTATGCAGCACCAGTTTGGAATCCACACCTAGTCAAGCACGTCAAGAAATTAGAGAAAGTGCAAAGGTTTGCAACAAGACTAGTCCCAGAGCTACGGGGATTGTCCTACGAAGAAAGGTTGAGGGAAATCGGCCTGACGACACTGGAGGACAGGAGGGTCAGGGGAGACATGATAACGACATATAAAATACTGCGCGGAATAGACAAGGTGGACAAAGACGGGATGTTCCAAAGATGGGACACAGACACAAGAGGTCACAATTGGAAGTTGAAGACTCAGATGAATCAAAGGGATGTTAGGAAGTATTTCTTCAGTCATAGAGTAGTCAGGCCATGGAATAGCCTAGAAAGGGATGTAGTGGAGGCAGGAATCATACATAGTTTTAAGGCGAGGTATGATAGAGCTCATGGGGCAGGGAGAGAGAGGACCTAGTATACAATAGCGAAGAGGCGGGGCCAGGAGCTGTCACTCGACCCCTGCAACCACAAATAGGCGAGTACAAATAGGTGAGTACACACACACACACACACTTAGCCAGATACTAGAGAACCTGAGACCGGAAGACCTGAGAACCATGGTCTCAAATACTACACCTTCATTGCTTGTGTGTTCTCATTTTGGTCGCAACCTCCATGGACCATGACTTAGACCCATGGAAAATGTTGATGCTACTAATTCTACTATTATATTTAAATATCACCTTTAAATATCACGGCGTGCATATTCCGTATTTCTAATCTCATATTCAATCTTTTTTGCCCAGATTTTATCTTATTCTCATCTTCTTGCTGTTTTCTACGTCCCTTTTAATTTACATCTCTTACGCACCTTCTCAAACTCTTCCACATAAAAAAAAAATCGATCATTGACTCAAAAGAGGCGGTGACGCAGCATATTAACTGCATTCTTCACTACTGCAGAAAAAAATCTTATGAATGAGCAACAGAGAGGACAGCACGAGTACTGGGTCGTGACTGGCTGACACTGTCCAACACCTGACGTTGAATGAACTAATTTGCAAGTCAATCGGCAAGTCATCTCTGCTCTTCTGGCTCCCCAGACACTTATTTTTTTACAAATTTAATGACTCATTTTAGAGAGAAATTAATTTTATTCTCACAGTGAGATAATTTACAATATCGTGAAAGTGAAAAACTCTGAGAGTGATTGGTTGGTGTACTGAACAACTCAGAGGGTTATTAGGGCTTTATGCCACCTATTTGTGATAAGCATTCTCTTTTTTATTTTCTTAGCTAATAACCTATTGACTGTGATTTTTGAAGATATTCGGATGTGAAGATTTCAAATCAAGAAGTGAAAAAGTAGGAAAAATGTAAATTTCGACTTTACCACTTGTCAAAAATAGTTTAATGTCTACCACAGCATACATATTTTAAGAGATATGTACTACTAGGTATATATCTCATGTATATAGACAGACCTAGTGAGGATGATGTAGCCACCTCACACTGCTGAGGTCTTCACCCTCCTATATCAAGATAATACATTCCATATACATATACACTGAGATACATATCCCTCTAAATACACATGCAATCCTTATCTCAGTACATATACTTATCATAAAATGTACAAAGTGAGCCACACAAACTGTTTTTAATGTTTTCCAAAGACCTCTACAAATTTTAGATTTTTTCTCAGGAAGACTAAGAAATGTCGAGTTAAAAAATCTTCATGAAGGTTTATTTGTGTGCCACTGTTTACCTCAGATAATTAAGTTTTATGGTGGCCTGGCATAGGTGAGTTACCTAGTTACCTAACCTTCTTCAGGTGTCACTACACAGTAACACATCTCTATTATACTCAGTATTTGATGCAGGGGTCGAGTCTCAGCTGCTGGCTCCTTCCTGTCACTTGATTTCTTCTTTCCTGGTTGCATGAGCCTTATCTTATCTATTCTTAAAACGAAGTGTGGATCCTACCTTTATCATTTTACTAAGTCATTCCACTTCCTGGCAATTCTAAGTCTAAAGAACTATTTCCTAACATTACTTTGACTCATCTGTGGTTTTTAACTTCCATGTGAGCCCTCGTGTACCTGAGATCTTTTTTTTTCTTTATATTTTATTTAAAAAACACAGTATACATGGATGGTATACATAAATGATATAAAACAAAAAACACGAAAACTTTATATAAGAAGACAACATATAACTAAACAGAAGACTACCGGAACATATCTTAACCACAAAATAACTATATAACCAAAACCTGACAGTCTTATTCATATTGTATATGAATTTTTATATACAAAAACAATTTCATATAAACTAATGCATTGCACACACCATGGTACTATGATTATATAAAAAATTTATATAAAAAACAATATCATATAAACTAATACATTGCACACTCACTAGTATTATGGTTATATAAAATAACTATCAGAAACCTACATGACTCTTGAAACTGAAACATGGTGTTCTTTATTTTTGGTTTTGCATATATTGAAAAAGGAATCAAAACATGCAAAAAGCCTTTAATAATTAACATAAGACTTTTACAGATCTAGCATGTATGATTACATATGAGGAAGCACTAAGACTCCTAATACCCCGACCAACCCCTTATTTAGTTTCGTAAACTAATTATAAACCCACAAAAAAATATACCTTGCTTGTATACAGTGATATTAGTAAAGGTGCTTAATTGAACATCAACTGACTATATGCACCATAAATGATAAAAAAAATACATGTGATATCACTGGGTGAGGGAACAACATCCCACAAAAGCTGCTGCCCAAGGAACTTGAATGCCCAAAGATTACAATATAGAACATTATACATCTCATCAAACCCCCCCCCCCCCCCCGTCACAGCGGTGACCGCTACTACATATACAAAAACAATCTCAGGCAAATGAAACTTTTTGCCCTTCATCAAAAGTTTACAATCATCACCAAAGGTCTGCTTATGAACATTCCCCTTAAAGGCCAGTATAACGTTGTACATTTAGCGGTGACATCAGCGTGGCTTCCACTTACAAATGACTAAACTAAACCTAACAGGAATTCCAGGAAAGACCCAACATACTTCACCAAGCCCCGGCCATAGTCGGGAACCAATTCAGTCTTGTTAGAGGCTGGAACATATACTGAAATATTGCTTTTTATCTGTATTATCAAAATGCATGACCATTTTATGATTAATCCAAGATCTCAGTGCCACACAACGCCACAACCATACACACACAGACGCACGGTACCATTCATAATACATACACGTCACTCCCTAAACCCCACCCTCTACCCTGAAGTCTCTAACATACCGTTTGGTGCTACCACGGGGGGAGTCCAGCCCCCCATTGCCTTACCCCACCCCCAGTTGCAGCAACATTTTAACAGTAAGACTTCGATACTTTGCAGGAAAACTATTATCCCAACTTCTACCATATATGAGTTTATTTCTGCAATACGTTCTGTAGATACCTGCCGCAATTGCCCTGATCCTAACTGATCCCCAGGTTTCCCGCATACCCCGCGAGATATAGAGAAAATCAGCCACCACGTACATTATTGCTCTTCGTACCTCACTTGATACTCTGCTAACGTCCAATGTTAAGGCCGTAAGGTTGAAATACTTCCCCCACTAAGAAAATCTAAAACCCGCCCCAATCACGAACGAACTTTGTCCAAGGTATCACAAAAGTAGACAGCATGAAAAGCTGTGTCTTCGAGACCGCAACGTAAGCAATCCGCCTCCCTTACCAAACCCATCCTATGTAAGACCGATTTTGATGCTAAAATCCCCAAGACAAATCTGTACACCAATTCACGAACCCTTGGTGCCAACTTAAGTTTACAAAATCCTTCCCATATTTCCCCCCAATTATACAGCGGAAAAACAGACAATCCCTGTACAATTTCCCCACGACAACATATGCTGACCATTTGCCCCACCCGGATCCGTTGCGCATTTCTCAACTTTAACAACAAACGCAACATGTTCTCACACTCGATTAATCCCCTGCCGCTCCACCATTTACGCATTTCGATCATTACCCGACCCACCCGGATGCCCTTCTCACCGCCCGCCCTGAGGAACCGCTGCTTTACATAGAGGGCCTTCACCCGTGACCCCAAAGCCAAGAGACCTAAACCCCCACGACGAACATGGGTCATGACAACCTCCCGACTTAACCAAGCTCTCCCGAAACCCCAAACATAACGTAAGACCCTTCTCTGCAGTTCCTGAATAGATTGAACATTAAAATGGTATAAAATACCGACAGGTTGTTAGGTAAGACACATATGCAACAGTTAGGTATCTTTATTATGAAACGTTTCGCCTACACAGTAGGCTTCTTCAGTCGAGTACAGAAAAGTTGATAGAAGCAGAAGGTATCTTGGTACAGACCTGCAATCAACTTCGACAACTTCCACTAGTGAGAGCGGCTGGATTTGAGAGGGACCTGACCTCTCAACATCTGAGTTCTTGCCTCTTCAAGTGACCTACGTCTCACCTCTTGGCGCTATAAGAACATAAGAACATAAGAAAGGAGGAACACTGCAGCAGGCCTGTTGGCCCATACTAAAGCTCCATCCTGTCACTTCATCTCCATATTGTTTCATACTATGGAACAATGCTCTTCTCCAGACTGAGGGACTGACCACCTCAAAACTTTAAGGGTGATGGACTGATTACATCGTCTTCAAGTATCTTCTGCTTCTATCAACTTTTCTGTACTCGACTGAAGAAGCCTACTGTGTAGGCGAAACGTTTCATAATAAAGATACCTAACTGTTGCATATGTGTCTTACCTAACAGTTCCTGAATATCCATGTCTCTTAAAGGGTACACCTCAGCCACACCCCATACCTTACTATAAACAAGTGTATTAACCACTACTGTCCTCTGTTGCAACGAGACATCCCCAGCTCTTAACCCCCGAAGTCGATCTAAAGCCTTGTTAACCACCAATTCAGAGTTTACCCTTCGGCTCTCCCTCTCATCTGCCATGTACACGATACCACATATTCTAAGTTGCACCACGACTGACCACCCATACCTTTCGCCCAACCTCCCCCCCCCACCCATGTGCCCACCTCCAATAATTTCGATTTTGCCTTATTGACGCACATGCTAGACTGCCCCCAAAAACTCAACAATCCATCCCACGATCTGCAAATCCTCCTCCCCTTTTAACAAAATCGTGGCATCATCTACGTACCCGACCACACGTGCTGGTCACTGCTCAGCGTTCCACGCCTCAAACCACCATCCACCAGCTCATAAAAGGGGTTTTGCAAACAAGCAAAAAGCAGCTGGGAGAAGGGGGCACCCTTGCCTCAAACCCCTTTCCATATGGACCGGCTGCCCCAATTTACCGTTTACCTGTACGCGTACCATAGCCGAGACATACAAGGTATCAGCCCATCTTACAATCCCCTCTCCAAAACCCTGCTTCAATAAAATAAGCCTCAATAAATCCCTATCAACACAGTCATAAGCATTTTGCCAGTCAAGCCCGAGGACACCTCCCCCTTGACATTCCTCCCAAAACTCCCTAATACGTACATTACTTGTTTTAGAAGATGTGAGGGTCTGGCTAAGTAGAGTAGTTAGGTTAGTGGGTGGGGAAGGATTACAGGTGTTGCGGGTGTTAAGTTTAGATATAGGTTGGGGGAGTCAGCAGGTGGTGAATGCGGTTGCGTATGTGGTCACAGATTTTATTTATATATCTTGGGCAATGAGGGAGGTGGGAGTCGAGGAAAGGATAAGAGTGTTAGGGGCCACGATGTATAGAACAAAGTGCCGCAATAGGGATCTTTATGGGGGAAGATGGGAGACAGCATTTACTGAAGGTTATCGTAGATTCAGGTTGAAGGATTTAAGAGATTTAAGTGTAAAGTAAGGGGTTGCGGCGGGCTAGTTTTCTTGAGTATGGAAATGTGTATGGATGTTAGCGTGTGTGGTATGTTTGGTAATATAATAAATAAGCTTCTTTTGTGAGGTGAGTTTGGTCTGGGTTGTTGTGTAAGATATGTTATTCACATTGTTTTTCAGAAGGTATCGAATTTAATATGTAAGTAGTGTTGTTACAATACATGATTGTGTGTATAATGTGTGAGAGGGTACATCTCACAGTATTTGTGTGTTTGATGGTTTGAGGTGACACAAGGCATGATCTAAGTATGTCTGGATTCTCCTTTTGTCCTCAAAGGTGTTATACAAAGATAGTACTGTGGTGTATGTGATGTGTAGGTTTATATGTATTCAACACATGCTTGTTGTATGTTCCCTTTCGTTACTTTGTTTCAATTGTCATTTCAATGCACTTTGTATAGCGATGGAACATTAAAATGGCTTAAAATACCGACAGGTTGTTAGGTAAGACACATATGCAACAGTTAGGTATCTTTATTATGAAACGTTTCGCCTACACAGTAGGCTTCTTCAGTCAAGTACAGAAAAGTTGATAGAAGCAGAAGATACTTGAAGACGATGTAATCAGTCCATAACCCTTAAAGTTTTGAGGTGGTCAGTCCCTCAGTCTGGAGAAGAGCATTGTTCCATAGTATGAAACAATATGGAGAAGAAGTGACAGGATGGAGCTTTTTATAGCGCCAAGAGGTGAGACGTAGGCCACTAGGAGAGGTAAGAACTCAGATGTTGAGAGGTCAGGTCCCTCTCAAATCCAGCCCCTCTCACTAGTGGAAGTTGTCGAAGTTGATTGCAGGTCTGTACCAAGATACCCTTGTGTTGCAGTGTCTGACAGATTGAACATTAAAATGGTATAAAATACCGACAGGTTGTTAGGTAAGACACATATGCAACAGTTAGGTATCTTTATTATGAAACGTTTCGCCTACACAGTAGGCTTCTTCAGTCAAGTACAGAAAAGTTGATAGAAGCAGAAGATACTTGAAGACGATGTAATCAGTCCATCACCCTTAAAGTTTTGAGGTGGTCAGTCCCTCAGTCTGGAGAAGAGCATTGTTCCATAGTATGAAACAATATGGAGAAGAAGTGACAGGATGGAGCTTTTTATAGCGCCAAGAGGTGAGACGTAGGCCACTAGGAGAGGTAAGAACTCAGATGTTGAGAGGTCAGGTCCCTCTCAAATCCAGCCCCTCTCACTAGTGGAAGTTGTCGAAGTTGATTGCAGGTCTGTACCAAGATACCCTGTTTCATACTATGGAACAATGCTCTTCTCCAGACTGAGGGACTGACCACCTCAAAACTTTAAGGGTGATGGACTGATTACATCGTCTTCAAGTATCTTCTGCTTCTATCAACTTTTCTGTACTTGACTGAAGAAGCCTACTGTGTAGGCGAAACGTTTCATAATAAAGATACCTAACTGTTGCATATGTGTCTTACCACACACACTTTCTATAGCATTATACAAGGGCATCGTTCTTTACCATATGAAGTAATTTTTTTTAGACGCATTCCTTTTGTGTCTGAGATTGTTGTATACGGGTTTAAGTGTAAATGTAATGAGTCGGTTTTGAGATCTAAGCTCTTTTCTTTATATGTTTATTTGTATTTTGGTAATGTAAAGCTGTAATGTTAGGAATAAGTATGTATATGTTCTAGTAGGATTATGATGTTAGGTTTTGGTTTATTGATTAATGATAAGGCTGGAAGTAACTTACATTTTCTTGTATATATTATTTTCAATTGTATGAGTCTTTGTCATATGTCATGTTAAATGTAAAATTTATATGGAAGTTAGGTTTTGAGTCATTGAATGTTTTTACGTCAGTTCATGACCCTGTTACGGTGTTTATTTGTAGCTATGTTATTGCCATAAGTTATTGTTGTATGTTATACAGATATATCTTGCAAGCCTGGGGTGGCCCGGTGGCCTGGTGGCTAAAGCTCCCGCTTCACACACGGAGGGCCCGGGTTCGATTCCCGGCGGGTGGAAACATTCGACACGTTTCCTTACACCTGTTGTCCTGTTCACCTAGCAGCAAATAGGTACCTGGGTGTTAGTCGACTGGTGTGGGTCGCATCCTGGGGGACAAGATTAAGGACCCCAATGGAAATAAGTTAGACAGTCCTCGATGACGCACTGACTTTCTTGGGTTATCCTGGGTGGCTAACCCTCCGGAGTTAAAAATCCGAACGAAATCTTATCTTATCTTATAGGTGCAATCCATTTGTGTTAGTTTATTATGTGTTTGGTTTTCTTATGTCAATGGCCGAACCTTCAGGATTGAGATCCATACTGTTTCCTTTTATTTTTATATTTATGTATACTGTATTGGTTATAAATAAAATATAAAAAAAAAAATACGTAAATGTCCGCCCCTCACGTTCCTCCCTGGTATGCCTAGCTGCCCTCGTAAATAACGACCCCAAAACCTTCCCATTCTGTTTCTAAAATTTTTTGAAAAAGTTTTATAGCCGAGCACATAGGAGATATTGCTCTTATGCCTCAGACCCCCCCCCCCCTCTCTTTTTGGGCCCCAACACAACTACCCTACTTTGTGACTTTTTAAACCTCTCCTCCGTGAGCAGCAATTTAAACTCAACCAAACAATGTTTAAAATACTTCCCCAAGGGCCCCTAAAAAAATCTTTCAAAAATGCCTCTATCCCTGGTCCCTTTTTTTTATCATATAAAATCGCCCCCTCTACCTCCTCCACTCGAATTTAACTTCTAGTCCTTCTATCCTTGTCACAATAACTTTTGAATTCCCCCCCTAAAGGGCCCCGCATGGCCCCCCCCCTACCCCCCGCTTGTTTTTCCCCCAAACCCCATGTTCAGCATAAAACCATGCTGTCCGTGGGGGAAAAAGTCTTGACCGGCAGGTAACCCCCCAAACCCCGTGCAACTTCCAATTGCAAGAGGGGACGTCGTTTGTCTCCCCTAAATTTGCGCAAGCACAACTAAAGGTTTGTCACCCATACACTTTTCCAACCTGCTTGACTCTAACCGCTTGAAACGTTTTTGTGAATTCTGCAAGTGATTCAGATTTCAATGTCGCCCCTTACTACTCCCCCCCCGCCCCCCACTAGCAATCATTTAGCTGCCCCCCCAGATATTTTGCCCCCATCCTCCACCTCGCCTCCTTTTTTTCCCCCGCTTTTATAAAAACCGCTATTCGGGTTTTGGAGGTTTTCCACCTTTCCCAAAACTTCACTGCCCGTCGCTTTTTCCCAAATATTCTTCCACCAGTCTAAAAAAGCTGACCCACCCCCTCCCCCCCCAATACCCGCACATTCAGTTTCCCAAAAAACTGGATAAACCTGACTTCACCCCAGTTAAAGCCCCGTAGCACGCACGGTGATCTGAAAAACCCCACATCAAAGGTCTGTAGGCCCCCAATCTAATTCTTGTTTTACAAAAAGCTATCTAGAGGGGGCCGCATCCCCCCTGCGAAGAACGTTGCCCCACCCCCACCCACCCGCCCACCACATCATAAACCCCCTGATCCCCAGAAATTTCCGTAAGCGGGTTTTAAAAACGCATCCCCCCCCCTGGGTCAACATGCCATGGCGGATAACAAATTTCCAATCCCACCCATGACAGTTAAAACACAAACTCCGAGTGAAAAACGTTACCCTCCCTCACAAATTCTGTTTTAACTTTTTTTTTTTTGTTTTTCCGCGGGCATGTAAACACCAATAAAAAAACCGCCCCCTACCCAGTTCCCCCTACCCTAACCACCCCCCCACCCCCCCCCTCCCCCTACTCAAGCACCCCAAGGGCGGGACTCCTTCACCGTTAGTCCCCCCCCTTAATTTTAAAGATTGCAACATAATTCGGTACCCTTTTTAAACCGCAACTCCGCCCAAACTTATAATTGTGTTTTGTATGAAACTACTCCCAGATACCTGCGCAAGAACCACTTCCACCACACTTAAACTCTGCCCCAGGCCATTTACATTGATGGAAAACCCCTTTGAATTCACAAAGGGGGTTTTTCCCTTATTTTTGTGGTCTTTCCGTTCCCCCCAGTACTTTTTCACTGACCTTTCTTTGACCCTTTTACCTTTGACTCCCCAAAGGCCCCCCCTCACCTCCCCGTGCCCACCCATATGGGGGCGCTTGCACAACCCCCTTGAAAAGGTGTTCAGCCCTTTCACCAAATTTCTTCCTGGACGCTGCCCCCGGGGACAGGACCCCGTCCATATCCGACACTCCTGCCGTCCGTTGCGGAACCCCCCTTCCACACCTTTCCCCACCGACGAAGCCTCCGGGGGACTTCCCCCCCACCTCAGCAACCTGTCTTGTGTCACGCAGGTTTTCCCATATTTGGCAATCATCCTTTACCACTTTTGACACTCCCGGGGGAAGTTTGGGGGTTGCTCTGCCCCATCCAGGGGATCGTTTAGCAAGTTTTCCAGCAAACTTTCCTGGGACAACCCACAGTTCCGTAGGCCCCACAGGGGGCATGGGCACGTTTTTATGTCCACCGACGGATGGCACCGCCGTAGACCGCGCTTCTTGTACTTCCTCACTCCAAAACTTAGGTCCCTTTTTCAGGCGAGGGGGCCCGTCTCCCGATCAAAGGGGTCGGTTGTAGGACGACAGGAGAAGGTTCCCCGGGTGCGTACAACCGGCGTCCCGGAGCAATGACAGCCCCTATGGCCCAAAGGTTGCTTAACCTGATGTCTTCTTGGCCCGCATAGTGAAAAAAACTTGGGTCCGTAGTGTTCTATGAAGAAGATGGAAACGGGGTTTTAATGTCATCTTGAGGGGGCAGGAGCCTTCCGGGGGCCCCTCGTATGGGGCCCCCTCCCCAAATCCCTGGTGCTGCATGATCATGCCGTTTTACCAAAAACTTTTCCAAACAAATCCCCCGCCTCAAAAGGCACGTTCCTCATTTTTTCCCAGGTAGTATGTGGGACGTCATGCAGGCATACCCCTACAGCTGAAATTTAACGCCATTTTTTTCCCCTCTTGAAAAACTTCCACAAACTTTGGGGTAAAAACCGGCATTTTGAAATTTTTAAAAAACCTCGAATCCATTGGGAAACCACTCCATATAAATTTCCCCAGTGGGGATGCCCAGAGTCGGAAAAATGGTGGCAAAAAAGCATGCACGTTGCACCAAAGCCCGAATGAATTAAACCAGACCGTGTTTACTTTTACCCTACGATCCGCCATCTTGTGTACTGTATACACGGTTCGCCCCCAGGGTAAACAGGGGAGGGTCAGAAAGCCCCCCTCTCGCCCGCAGGTTGAGAGACAAAACCTGAACTGTCTTCGAACAAAACGCTCTGTCCCCCCCTGTCAATTTTTCCACTCTTTTTTGTGTCCAGTCTGACCCCCCACTCAAGTTTAGCTTCTTTGACTCTCCCCATAGCTAATTCCCCCTTTGGGTTCGGGCTAGCCTCGTGCTGAACTTTCACTTTCCAATTGTTGTTCTGGTGCGGGTTCTTTACTGAAGCCGGATTCTCCGGTTGGGCCCCACTATACTGCTATGTTCGTTAATTACTCCATGAATTTCTAAAAAGCTCTTAAATTTAAATAATCTGCTTTACTGCATTGATGTTCAGTTAATGTCGTCCAAAGTTATGCTCCGACCTCTGCTCATTCCGAGGTCTTTTCTTCAAAGGGGATTTCAGCCTTTATCCCCAGATTGTATTTTGTCTCGATCATCTTTGCCTTTTCCCCATTTTCAAAATTGTATTTTCTGGAGTTAAATTTTAACGTCCCTTCTCAGACCAATTCCGCAACTTGTCCACTCCTTGAAGCTTTTAGGGTTCCTGTTATCATTAGTTTATGTCCCCAAAGGGGGCACCCAAAGATTCGATTTCTTTTGCGTGTCGTTGATGTAAAAGAAATGCTTGGGCCAAGTAGTGACTTGTGGGAATCCTCATAACACTCCCATTTCGACACCTTCTCTCGACGTAACTCTTTTCCTTTCTGTAACGTGTTCCTTTGGGCCACTAAAATGTCTTATTATTTCTTTTGGGTTTTCAAGTTTTTGTCCAGTCTCTTGTGCGTACTCTCAAATGTTTACAGTCAAAAATATATAGCCCTCACTCCTCCCTCTTTGTTAACATTCGTTACCCTGTAAAGATCTCTACAGCTTTGGGGGGGTTTTCCGTCTTGAAACCACGTTAAACTTGGTTTTTTAACCACTACCCCTTTTCCAGATAATTTATCAATAACTTGCATATTATGCAGTCAGTGACACGACCTGTGTCTTTCGATACCTGCCTGTATCTTTCTTCAATATCAGGACTTTTATTTGCTGTTATCCCTATCGGTGTTCTATGTTTTAAGTGATTTGACGAAGATTGTAGTTAGTGGTTCATACAGTTAATGTACTCCCTCTGTCACAATCCTCTGAGAGTTTTTTTTTGGTCCCATTACCTTCAAGGGTTTTGCGTTCACTCTTGTTTCCTCACCTACTTTCCCGTTATATCCATAACTCGTAGACTTCTTGGTCATTTCTGTTGCTGCTCTATATTTCCTTCAGCCGCCTTAATACTTGGTCATTAACTATTTTTTTTTCTGATGTAGCTATATAGTAATTTTGGTTCAGATTTGAATTTTGATTCAGTATAATTCACAAATTTTCACTAAGCCTGTCCCGTCGTCTTACTTATACTCCTTCCTTAGCTCTAAACTCTGTTAGAAATCCCAACATTTTTTCTTCTATATTTCTTCCATGCCTCTCTGTACTTCTGGGTGAACCATGAGACGACTATTTACTTGCCTGTACTTCTGCAGCTGTTCGGTAAAATTTTCTTCTCTGCCTCTCGGCACTCTCTAGCTACATATATGTCGTTCATCGTCTTTCCTTTTAGCACCTTTTCCCACATTATCATTTATGAATATCCTCATCCCTTCATAGTCTCTTCTTTAAAGTCTGATTTGTCCCTATCTTCCCATTCTGTTTTCACATTCACTTCCACAAGGTATTCGAATTTCAGCACTGCATAGTTGTTAGCACTGAGAGGTCTCTTATTTTCAGTATCTCCTACATCAGAGCGACTTAGGGTGAAAGCAAGGTTCAGTCTTGCTGGTTCATCCCCTCTTCTCCCTGACAGGAGGGGTTGGGCGAGGGTTGAAATTTAAGTTACATGTCAAACATATACAATGAATTCAATTAAGAGAAGAGTAATAAAAGAAAAAGTTCCTTACCGGCGCCTCATTATGTAGGATAGGTCCCATAATGTCGCCTCCTTGTGAAGGATAGGTCCGTTAATGGCACTTCCTTATGAAGGATAGGTCCCTTAAAGAAGCATCTTTAACTCATCCTGCGCATTGTAATATGACAGGGAAACCAATCATTTGTGAAGGAATATGACAGGGGAAACCCACCCTGTGACTTGAAATGACAGGGGAAACCACCTTGATTGAAAATGACAGGGAAACCATTCTGTGATGAAAAATGAAAAGGAAATCCCTTCCTTTGTGAAGGAATAAGACAGAGGAAACCCATTCTTTGTGACACATTGTGAGGAAAACTTTTGTTCTCAGTATCTATCCATCATATAAGAACATAAGAAAGAAGGAACACTGCAGCAGGCCTACTGACCCATGCGAAGCAGGTCCATGTCCCCCCCCCCGGATTAGCCCAACGGCCAAGCGAAAGTCTGGGACAGAAATTCGATTGCAGTTATCTGGGTAATTCCATGATATATTGACACTAAGTGATTTGTGATCGCTTTCCCCAAGCTCATCATTAACCTCAAGATTATTAATTAGTGAATCTTTGTTGGCAATAACCAAGTCAAGCAGATTGTTTCCTCTAGTTGGTTCTGTCACAAACTGTTCTAAAAAGCAATCCTGAACCGTATCAAGAAAGTCACTAGACTCAAGATTTTCTGTCATATTGTTGCAATCAATTAGTCTAAAGATAAAATCTCCCATTAACACAACATTTTCATATTTGTTACTGCGTAACAGCACACTGTTGATGTATTCAATTTTTATTGTAACCTCAATTTATTGTTACATTGCAAAGACACATATATCTTGTTATTTTCTTGCCATACATATATCTTGCTATACACTTCCCACAGACCTTACTCTCAGCTTCCCCCACCCTCGTCCACCACTTCTGCGCGGTATGTCAAACATTTCGTTGTTAAAGACAGGAATAACTTGCATTTCTCTTCCTACACCGTAAGTAAACAACCATACCAATGTGCTTTGAAGGAAGGATAGAGAAGGATGAACTCTCCTTGTTGTTGTGCAGAGCTGATAGTCACAGTGCATACCTAGAAGAAACTCTCTTCGTAGTATCTCTCCCAGTATATCCGCCCTAAGAGTGTATCTCTGAGTGTATATTCACCACGAGGTGTGTATCTGTTAATGCATATTCACTGAGAGGTAACATTGATCAGTATATACATTTTCACATGTCTACGTCTCTTAGCGTATATTCAATCAAAGATTTAAATCTTAGTTATATACACAGAGAGGTATATTTCTCTCACTATATATTTTCTGAGAATTTATTTTATTCCTCATTTTTAGGGAGTAAGATATTCTTGACAATAGATGAATAAGTGAAAAAAATTGCAATAGATTTAAAATGGCATAGGAGTAGTTAGCGGCGGGTTACAGAGGGATGTGTTGGGCTCATGTTGTGGTCTAGAGTCACTTAAGGGATGATTTAAGACCAGACCAGGTCAAAACCTTCTGTACAAGGTACACATTTGCCGGGTCTGAAACATGGTTATGCTATGTTCCGTGCAACAGGTGGCCACCAGAGTGTAATTACAGTGGGCATTGGAACCTCCTGTAATTACAAGCTTCGTAGCTGTAATTTCACATCTGAAAGTCATATGTATTATTCTTAATTATATTTGAAAAATTACTTTAAAACTTTCATTAGGCAAATGATTTTTTCCAATATTTATGTGTCAAGATTTTAATACAAAATTATGAGTATCTAGACATGGCCCAATATATACATTTTAAAGTTTAAAAACACTGATAAAGTTATAATAGTATATATAGAACCATTTAACATTATTATTTTTGGAAATAGTCTAGTATGATTACGATTTTTATTTAGTTGATGTTAGGTAATATACACCATGTGTGTGCCTAACAAAAATATTGTTTTTGCAAGAATATTACACCGTGTATATTCAGGTTAGGTTAGGTAAGGTTTGTCAGGAAACAGAACAAGAGTTTCCTGACACGGGTGTCAGTCATATGATAACCCGTAGCTGGAGTTTCTGATTATCTGACCGACGTCTTGATTATAATCACTTTATTAACTGTGTATATTCCGTAATAATATTACCAGGTAATAGACCTAAAGAATGTTTCCGGAGGTCAGCTTCCCACTGTCATGTCCCAGACCAGGACTCAAGGTAGATAAGATCTGTTGAACCAGTCTGTTAATGCTAGCCACACACAGTCAAACGTGCGCACCACAGTCTTGCTGATCACAGACTGACTAGAGGATCTAATGAAGCTCCCTCTTGAAGACAACACGGGGTTAGTTGGTATTCACCCTTTTGTAAGCAAGTTGCTGAAAGTTATGGTACCCCTATTTTTTATTGGGGCAATTTACAACGTCTACCGAGTCTCTTGCTTTCGAAGGGAGGGATTTCTTCATGCAGATTAGGGACAAATCCCTCTACAATTTTCCAGGTATTTATTGTGATGTACCTTTCTCTTTAGCATGCCAAGGAGTACAAGAATATTACTGAGTATTTTATTCCATGTGTATTTTTATCTGAAATATTAAGATAAGTCATGTGTGTAATTAGAATATTACCAGACAAAATGCATCATATGTGTATCTAAGTAAAATATTACTAGACTACATTAATTTTTCAAGATGCGGGTTTATTGTCCCGTGGTGCTCATCATGTGAGTAAACATACAACCTGAAAGTCAGTATCAATATCAACTCTAACTGCTGACATTAGCAATATTCACTCCTCTCTTGATCGTTTACAAATCAAAGTATCACTAAATCTGCAATTACAGCAGGCTCAATAACTGCCTTCAATACTTTTACAAATAAGCCAACTTTTATAAAATGCTTCCAGTCTTAGATATACATCCTGCTTATACTGTGGATACAAATTTACTGAATTAATTCTGTATCAATGTATCCTCCTGCATCTTGGATATAGTGTCGGGAAGTTTGTTTACCTTCACCCAATATTATTTCTTCTCTCATGAGAGTGCTATACCAACCCGTCACAATACACTGATATCTTATATCAGTACTTGCACAACCAACTATATACCTTTTTTTTTTACCTTATCAGAAACATGTTTGACATAATGTAACTACATTCATGTTGTACACATTCACAGAATATTTAAAACAGACTTCACTTCATAAACTCACTCTTTATATTCAAAATTTGTGTTTTCTTTTAGTTTGCCTAAAATATTCTCTAACTGTATCAGTGTTTCTGTCAGTTTAGAAGCTTTTTCATTTCCTGTATAAAGCTGATATTGAATCCAAAAATACATC
>NC_069404.1:21547251-21570273 GCF_026875155.1 Cherax quadricarinatus
TATCGCGTATCAAAAGAGGAGATGGGAGTTTAAAAAATCAATAATTAATTTTAAGAGAGAAATAAAAAAAAGGTAAAAGAAAAACGAAAAAGAGATTATGAGGCAAAAGGTCCAAGGGATTAAAAAGACAACCCCAAAAAAGGGTTTTCTTTCAGGTATATAAAGTAAATTGGGGACAAATAGGCCCACTTAAGAGAAACCTAGGAAAGATCATTAACGGTGAGGAAATTTAAATATTCAATCATACCCCTCTCAGTTTTTACCCAGGAAAATACAGCAAAACCCTGAAATAATAGTTTAATAGAACAGGACGTAAAAATTTATGCCCGATTGCGGTAACAATAACAGGGTCGCCAGCAAATAAGAAATTAAAACTTAACAAATCCCGGGCCCTAAAGAACTGTTTGCAAGGGTTTTAAAAGGAATTAAAAAAGAACTTAGGAAACCATGGCTAATTTTTCAACATATCACTAAAAATTTGGCATATCCTATAAGGGGGAAAAATTTGAAAAAGTAATCTGTTTACAACCAGGTGACGGTCCCTTTGCTTCGAACTTTGACTAAAAAACCCTACCCCCATAGTGGGAAAATTTTGGAATAAATAATTCCAAAAGCATTGTAGCCATCTTGATGCCTATAAGTATATACTGTGCCACCCCCTTGTTGATTGGCCTACATTGGGTGTTGGCTGTGAAACCCAAGAAAAGGGAAAGACTTCTTGTATAGGCTTTACCCAGGTTTCGGTGAGAGAAATGATGGACAAAATGGCAAAGGGGAATTTAGTAATGCTTGAGGTCATCGAATGTTTATTTAAAGACGATATTGTATTAAAGACAGTTTGTTTTGTTGGCCTGAAAAAGTGCCTTTGATTGTTTGCTGTGTAGAAATTTCCGTTTCTTTGTTCATTTAATCTTAGATAAGAGGGGGGTTTCGGGATAATGTTTTTTATCAAAGATTTAAGTGAATTTAGTTAAATTTAATATAGTTTAAAGAAAATTTTCAAAGCTATAAAACAGCCCCTGAGTTTTTTTAAAAAATGTAAAAAAAAGTAAAATAAAAGAGACAAAAAAAAAGGGACTAAAAAAAAATTTTGGGGTGAACAAATAAATGTAATAAATAAATGAGCTGGGGGAATATAATGGCAAAATAGTGAATTATTAAACTTTAAAACCCGGAATTGACCCTTTATTATTTTTTAAAAAAATAATGAATTATAATAAGGTTAGTAAAGCTAATTAAAGCAAAATAAAGGAGAAAATTTGGGACTAAAAAAAAGTAATGGGGAAACAAAGTTTAAATTTGGGAGATAGAATAAAATGATTTTGGGTTTGGGCGTAAGATCTATTTTTATATATAATAATTGAAATTAAAGTACTATAAAAAGTAAAAACAATATGAGGTAGTTGGGGAGTAGTTAGCAAAAGATAGTTTTGGGGGCCCTTTAACAAATTAAGTAATTGAAATTTCACAAATTTCACAAAAAAATAGTCCATAAGATATGAAAATAACTGAGTAGGGGAAATTTTTATAGATAAAATTTTTTAGCAATTAATAAAAAACCTGACTTCCTAGAACAATATTAAAAAACAACCCGACTCCTAGAACTCATGATAAAAAACACCTGAATCCTAGAACAATGATAATCAACAAACCACTCCTGGGAAAATCATGTTTAAACAACACCTGACTCCCAGAACTCATGATTAAAACAAAAACCCGACTCCAGGAAAAATCATGATAAAAAACACCTGCCCCTAAACTCAGGGAAAAACAACACCTGGGCTCCTACAACTCATGAAATTAAAAACCGGAACCCCCTAAACTTTGATAATCAACATCCTGACTCCCAGAAAATCAAAGATAATCAACAAACCCGACCCCCTAAAATCTTTATAATTTAAACCTGATTTCCCAGAACTTTATAATCAAAAAACCCGGGCTCCTAGAATTTTGAAATTTAAACCCCTGACTCCTAGAAATCATGCTTTTCCCAAAACCTACCCCACAACCATGAAAAATAAACCCCTGCTCCCAGGGAAATCATGATAACAACACCACTCCTTTGAACCAAGGAACAACCCGACTCCAAAAAACTATATAATCAAAACCTCTTTTAAAGTATAAAGGGAGAAAAACCCAAAATCAGGAATCTACTGACAAAAGTCCCCGTCCCGGAACCCGAAACCCCCAAAAGGATTGAATTTTTCAAAAATTCTTTCTTTTTTTTGAAAATAAAAGAAAAAGAAAATAAAATAATCAATTAATAAAAAAAAAAAAATGTAAACTGAAAAAAGGGGGAAAGTAAAGTTATTTTAATTTTTAAAGAAAAAATAAAGAAGTCTAGATAACCTAACGAAATTGTAAAAAAAGGAAAAATGGAGGAATTTTTTTTTTAAAAAAAATATGAAAAAAGGATAAATTTTTGGTTTCTGTTGTTATTTTCCTTGCTTTGAAAAAGGGAGTCTGGTTTGAGGCAGATGTTTTATATTTTCCTAAAGTAGTTTTTAGTCCCAAAAACGGAAAAAAAATTTTTTAAATTTTTAATCAAGGGGGGGAAAACGCTAAAACCCGAGGATTATTTCCGCGCCCCATAGGGGGGGGGGATGTGGAAGGCCCTTCGGCTTAATTTTTGGGGAAAATGGAGCACAGATCAAAATTCCCAAATCAAAAAGCCCCTCACCAACATCAAAGGAAAACCCTTTCCAGGGGTTTGAAATTTAAGGCCCGGTTGAACACCTTGTTGAAGAGAGACCCCCCCCTAGCCCGTGAACGGTTTTTCCCGGCCCTAGTCTTTTGGGCTGAGAAAATACAGGGGGTTTCCAAGGGGCACAAAAAGGGTTTATAGGGACAGAGACACAGAATTTGCCAAAATTAAAACCCAAAAAAATCCCCCGGGGGAATACTTACCAGGAGGGGAGATTCTTGGGAAGGGGAAAATGGTCCCAGAAAATTTAGTGGCATGACCTGGGGCTGACAGCTAGAGGGTGAACCCCATGGCTAGAAAGGGGGAAAGGGCCAGAGGTGGGAAATTGGTTTTTCAAACCCGCAAAATACCAAGATCAGGTCACCCGGTGCAGGAAGTCACAGGGTTTGGGGGTTCAGTTCCCCTGGGGATGTTTTGGGAAAAACTTCTTTAGCTTTTTTAATGGCCAGGAAAGTTTGGGAAAGTCCCCGAAATAACGAAAGTGGGGAGGCAGAATCCCCTTTCAAAGCTTTAAAAAATAGGTATGATAAGGGGGGCCCCCTGACATTTTTCCCGGGTCGCGGAAATAAAAAAAAAAGAAAAAAAAAAAAAACGAAAATTGTTTTTTAATTTCATACATAAAATATATATAAATTTTATATTAATATATATATAAATATATATATATATATATATATATAAATATAATAATTTTTTATATATAAAATATATTAAAATTTTATTAAAAATTAAAGTAGCTGGGCTTTTTTGGCAACACTTTGGTAAATTTCATCATTTTACGAAATTTTTTTACGGAAATTAAAAGTCATTTTTAAAATGCATGGTGGGCAGCGCCTTTCCACCTGCGCGCTAAACAAAAACTTAATTTTTTTTTTTTCCCTTTTTTTTTTTTTATCAGTTTCTTATATTTTAAAGGGCAAATTTACCATTTGAATTTATAGCGGGGAAATGGGCGGCAAAATATGGTGGTTTTAACCAATCAGGGGGGCCTCCCCCGGGGAAAAATTGTTTACATGGGGCCCAAAACAAGCACCACAAAATGTTTATACTCTCGTTTAAAATCAATTATAAAGCTTTTTTACCCATCACCCTTTTATTTTAATGTCCCTACGGGGATAAAAATAAGAGATACAAACAAAAAAATAAAACCCAAAATAAATAATTCTAAAACATAATTGCGCCTGAAAAAAAAGAGGGCTTTAGGTTTAAAAAGCCGTTTTTCAAGGGCCCCTATTTCTCAATCTCTAGTGGGCTATAATTTTAAAAGGGGAAAAAGGAGGGAAAACATGGGCTTTAACCCTAATTTAAAAACTCGAAGGGGGTTTCGGAAAAAAAAAAAAGTGTATTTGGGAAAAAAGGGGGAAAATTTTTTAGGGGAAAAAAAATGTTTTCCCCGGGGTACTTGGGGCCCGCCGCACGTTCGGGCCCCTATCTCGGAAAGTTAAATTTTTTCCCGTCCCGGGGGGCCCTTTTCATCCCAAAAATATATGAACGAATTGGGCCCGAATTAGTAAAATAAGGGTTTTTCAGGTAAACCAAATACAGTTTTCATAGAAAAGTCGTACCTGGGGAGCATTTGTGTAGGGGAACCTGGGGAAACCCAAAAACCCGAGTGTTTTTTTTGGGTTTTTTTCCTAGGGTTTAGGTTCTATGTTTTACAAAAAACATAGAAAAATTTATTGTTACACCGTCCTATTCGATTTTTTTAATTTTAAACCCAAATTTTTTTCCGATTTGTGTGGGTAAAAAAAGGGAAATTTTTTTAAATGGATTTTTTAAAAATAAAAAAATGTTTTTTAAAAGAAAGTTTTTTTAATAAAAAATTTTGGTTTTGGGGGGGGGGGAAAATTTTAAAGGGTTCATAAAAAACTTTTTTTAAAAAAATTTTTTCCCAAGTAAAAGGGGGAAAATGGCCCCCAAAATGTAATTTTCTTTTATTTTGTTTTTTTTAATTTTTCTGGGGATTTTTGCCTTTTTAAAATTTCTGCGATTTTAATTTAAAAAGAAACCCCCCAAACAACCCCCAAAAATAAAAAAAACCCACTTTAAATTAAAAAAAAACCAAAACCATAATAATAAAGAGAACATGAGTCCGACCCCCCCTGAAAACACTATAAGGAGAACTGGGGGGGTAAACCAGTCCGATGACTACTGGGAGAATTGAGGAACTACCCAAAGCGGGGGGCCAGAGGTGTAGATACGACTAAAAAAAAATTGTAAAAATGAGGCTTTTGGGGGGGGGTTAGGGGCAAAAATACATAAAACTTACAGTCGTGGGGGAGTTGGGAAAATATTTCAAGTTTTGATACGGGGGTGTTAGAAATAGGAAAGTGGAAGGAAAAAAACCCAAAAGGTTTAAAAAAGTTTAAGGCTCACCCGGCAAAAAAAAAATTTTAAAAAAAAAAAAAAAAAAAGGTTACCCCCGCGCAAATTAGAAAATTTCCCTCACAACCCCAACAACCCCCCAGCCAGTATGTTTTCCCCCCACAAAAACAAAACACACGTCGCCCCAAAATTACCCCCAAACATAACATCATAAATTTTCGCCAATTTCAATACCTCTTTGTTTTCGAAAATAAGAATTTTTAAAAAAAATTGAAAAATAAAAAAGGGAATTATGTTTTTCCACTACAGGGCTTTCTTTAAAAATAAAACCCGGGAAAACCTTCCCCCCAAAATAAGGCTAACCGGTCCCAATGAATTCCATCATTGATGTTATCAACAACACATCAAGTTAAAAAACCCATGTTCCCCATCAACCCAAATTTAATGTTTCAGAAGCCTGTTTAAAGCTCAAGCACCTAGCATTTAAACTTCATCTTCCCTTTCTAATTAACTTTGGACAATCCCCATTCCTTTCTTCCACACCAAATTTTTACACCTTCTTGGGGAAATTAAAATTTTTCAGGTCTACACAAATACATTACAAGATTATCATAATAGCAGCATATGGGAAAGTACTTAGGATAACCAAAAAAGTCAGAGTAACTTATTTCCATTGGTCATCCTTTCTGCCCCCTTTTTTTTTTAAAAACAAAATTTTCTTAACTGTTTGAAGTTTGGGGTTTAGTCGGTGGGGGGGAGTGTACAATCTGCCTTTATGCAAAGTTTAATGATCAGCTACCTCGTCACCTAACCTACGTGCATACGCTTAACGCAAATTTTGGCAAGTGAGGGGGATGAGGTTTTTTACCTGGGGATCAGCGTCATGCCCTAACTTCCTAAAGGGGAGACTAATGCTGTACTGACAACTCAGATTATGCTACGTGGTGGGCGACCTCGTCATGCAGGGGGGTTTAAATTTTTTTATATATTTATATTAATTAGACCTTCGACGCTACAGAGATAAAAATCAGGCAAGATTCCGGTTTGAGATGGAGGGTTTTTTAATTGGTTTGTAACATATCAGTTACACGAATCATTAGACTACTGTAACCTGTTTACCCAAGTCTGAATACTTTATCAATCAAAACGGGCAAAATGTACATGGACTATTGTTCTCAATCAAAAAAATGTTGCACAAAAGAAAAATATTCAACTTTATATCATATTTAAAATTAAAGAATCTTAGGGTTGACAGGAATCAGAGGGGCGTCGACTGTTATCCGGAGGGTGGGCGCAAGTTCTGGAGGGAAAATTTTGAACAACAAAAGTAAAAAAAGTAGTAAATTGGGGAACACCACATCTTAAGATCCAGAACTCATAGAGGAAGTGATATCAGTTTTTTGATGAACGATACACAGTTAAATAAAGTGAACACAAATCAAGAATATTTCCAACGACGGAGAGCAACCTTAAAATTATATCTAACAAATAATTTTTTCATGAAAACACAAAAATTAAAAACAATTAAATGTGCAAATAAGTATTAATATATTTACACAATTAACACAATAAGTAAAATGAACGTCAATATCTGCCAAATGACAAAATGTCATTGTACAAGGAATTGACAATTTCCCATGATTTTCATATCAAAATTATGTCTTACAAGGAGTCAATTCAGTGGTAGGGGGAACATTTGCCCTCTCCTATTATCTGAACTGAATTAAAAAAAAAATCTGGTTGGAAGAATCCACACACAAAGATCCCCAAGTGTTTGAAACGAGATTATTAATTACAGAAGTTTGGATTTAGAATAAAAAAAGATCATGCCCCCTGATAACTACAATTTTATGCAAAATAATCAAGGGGTTTGGGAAGGAAGCCAAATTGGGAGGAAATATTATATTTGTCATGGAGAAATTTAAAAAAGGAGTCAATATGAAAAACAAAAAGAAGTACAGAGTTATTTTTTTAAAAGGGAAACGACTGTTAGCCCCCTCAAGTGCCAGATCAGCCGATAATGACGTTTTGTGGGTTTTGCCAGCCAACAAAACCAATTGTTCTGTTTAAGGATTTTGGGCCCTCATCCCGGGCTTCTATCACCTTCAGGTGCAAGTACTTACTTTTCCACATCCAAGCTGTTACTTTCCCATCCACCCCTTCAACTGCAAAAACTGTACTTCTCACCATCAGAACACTTTTTTTGAAAAACTTTTTCCCCCTAAATACCTTCAAAAATATTACCTTTAACTAAAATCCACTCATGACACCAGATTTTTTTATGTAGGGATAAAAGTCTTTTTAAAAACCTGATGGGCCCAAGCGCCCGCAAAAAACCATCTTTTTTAAAACTTGGCAATTCCAGCAAGCCCAAAAAACCAGGGAAAACCAGTGGTTTTTAAAACCTCCTCACGCCAAGCGAGGCCATAAAACCCATTAAAACCATCACATTACTCACAGGTAAACGTTGAAGAATGTGTCACAAAGTTACTGGCACTTTTGTCATTGCAACAAAAAACCCGCCATATCAAGCCTTTTGTTCAGCAAAAAGGGTAACAAATTTTTTAATGAATTTGTCCTCCTAAGCGGTAGTTTTTTTTATCCATTCCAGGAGCGATGGTGTAAAGAAAAAAAAAAGTCAGGGACCACAATGGGTCATTCCCTGACCCCCAACGTGGAGCAAAAATGTTTTTTTTCCCTTTTTGGATAGTAGTGATTATTTCATAATTTTACTCGTACATTACTTCATTACGTGAGCGTAAGCCCTTAGGAGTCATGCAGAACCCCGGAAAGGGGGAAATAGCTTAAATTTTCCCCCAGGATCAACACCCTTCAATAGCAACTTACACCATTTTTTTAAAATACAATCATCACATTGCCCCTCGTCCAAGATTGTTTTTGGTTAGGTATAACGGGGACTCTTCAAGGGGGAAAAAATATAACAAATAAAAAAAAGGACCAACAAAAGCCCGTAACAAAAAGATACATCCTTCAAGAAAGGAGGATCTTTAAGGGAAGGAGCAGCTTTACAATAAACCCTTTCAGGAGGGAAGGATCCTTACAAAAAGGAGCAAAATTGAAAGGGACCCCTTCAAGGGTAAACTGTAAAATTTGCTTGGGATCATGACATATATTACCTGGTAAAAGCTGGGCTTTAAACTGGAAATAAACTTTAGGAAATATCTAAAGGGAAACACGGGAGAGCAAAATTAGACTCTTATAAAATTTAAAAAAAGGCCCGAAAGGTTTAACCCTTTATCTTACATATTAATGATATAAAAAAGCCCACAGTTTCCCACAAAAAATATTTAACATTTTTTTTTGGGAAAACCCTTCCTCCATCAGAAGATGGAAATATAACAATTTATAGGAAAAAGAAAATGAAAATTTAAAAAGTATTTTTTAAATATTTTTTAAAAATGCCAGTTCAAATGAGATTTGAGACAGAAGACTTTTTCCCCAAACCAGGGTGTTTTTTTAAATTAATGTAGATATGGATCTTTTTCCTTGAAGGGGGGTGGAGTCTGATCTTATGTCCCCTGGGGAAACTCCCGTCATTTTGGTTCGCAATTTCATGTCGAGGAGAAATTCTGTATTTTTTGGTTTGCAGTTTTTGCCGGGGGGGAAATTTTGTCAATCTGGTTCCATATCTCATTCAGAGTTAGGGATAAAGAGGGTCGATAGTCCCACCAAGTCCCCGCATAATACTGAAAAAAGGTGGTAATGGGAAAATATGTTATTATTGGTAACCCGATTATAAACTTAAAACAAAATTCCTGGTAGATCACCTGACTTGATCAGGTTAAGAGTGGAGGTGAAGTGATTTTCCAAACTCCCAACCAAACCAGGTAAGGTTAACGCTAACAGAAGTAAAAACTAAAAAAAAAAGCTCAGACCCGAAGAAATCTCGCGTTTTACAGAGGCCCGCTAGATAGCATTATGGGCGGCAACACACTAACAGTCTCCTGGAGTCTGAAATACCATTAGCCCAATTTACCATCTTTTCTCTAACAAGGTTTTTGGTAGAACTTGTGGGAAAAACATACAAATGCAATGAAACGTTCATTTAAAGAAAGTTTCACCAATCCTATATGAAGAAGCCCAATGTTGAGCGATACGTTGTACAAATCAAGGGCTCCAACGCATTGTTTGCCATTCTCCACCAGTCGTCAACTTCCTGCCATCGTTGTCTCTACATTTTGATTCAACTGGTAATACTGAAAAAATGTAGGAAGAGATGTGTATTCACTGTTTAAGACATTTAATTAGGGAACGTGTCGCTACGATTGGTTTCCTCAGCTGTGGTGAAATGTGTCTTTGTTAATGTCTTAATCTATGAATACATGTCATTTTCCATGAAAGGCTGTTGGTTAAGACATTTGACAGGAGGATAATTAGAAAAAGGTCATTATTAACATGATCAACATCTTACAGAAGGGCCGCCAGTGATTAAGGAACATCCCAGCAGTGTAGTTGCTCGTCGTAACGACCCTGTCACCCTCAACTGTGCTGCCTCTGGTGTTGCACGCATCAGGTGGTTCCGTGATGGTGAGAAGGTTGTCACCTCTACACAAGATCCTCGCTCACACCGTGTCCTCCTGCCAGCTGGCTCCCTCTTCTTCCTCTGTGTCACTGCTACCAGGAAGGATAGTGACACTGGCGCGTACTGGTGCGTGGCTTCCAACAGCTGTGGTGCTTCACGCTCTCACAACGCCACACTGACAGTTGCAACCCTCGCTTATGACTTTGAGAGCCAAACAGAACCCATAGTGAAGACTCGTGTTGGGGGACTCTGCCTGCCGGCCTCCCAAAGATACCCCTCTGCCAGAGTTGACCTGGCTTAGGGATGGTCGCCAGATGACCAATACAATGCTGTTCATCAACCTCACAACATAGATCTGGCAGTCATGAAATTTAGATAAAAAGACTTCGAGAAATTATTTCTTCCCCTAACATCCCTTAATGTCTATATAAATAAAGTAGAACAGGTCGGTCATCTCTTATCCGGCAATCAGTTATCCAGTTCCATCAATAATCTGGCACTAATTTTGGCTAGCATAATTTAAAATTTCATCATTATACTGACTCAGAAATTGTGCAGATGGTTGTAAATCAACAGCAGCAAGCCAGTGGAGGAGAAAGCAGTGATGAAAATGAGGAAGATATAGCAGAGTCTCTGTTGATAAATTAAGTGTTTTCTAACCTAACTACTCTGTAATCCGGCAAACTCACTAATCCGGCACACTACAGGTCCCAATGATGCCAGATTAGTGATAGCCGACCTGTACTTCAACTTTAATATAATAATCGCAATAATATTAATAATTTCTTTAATACTACTGCATTATCTTATATTCAGGCAGAAGAAATTTATAAGAGAATTCAAGTAACTTGCATCTACAATAATTTTGTTTTCTCAGGTCTGCCGTGGTTTGAGGAGCGGCCATTGAATGTGACTGCTCCTTCAGGAGTGGTGGTAGAGTTGACGTGTCTGGCGCGTGGGTCACCCATGCCTTCAGTATCCTGGCAGGGGCTAGATGGCAAGATACCAGAGGGACGCTCCAGGATAGATACCCAACATCAATGGCTAGTGCTCGAGCAGGTGCGGCCTGTTGACTCTGGTGTATATGTTTGTGAGGGAGAAAGTAAAGGAGGAACAGTGACAACCCAAGCCACTGTCACTATAGAAGATACCCCAATGCTGACGCAAAGACAGCAGCGCCTTCAGGTAATGACAGGAGACACAGCATAAGATTCGTGTTGTGTGGAAGGCAAGCCTCAGCCTCTCGTACTATGGCGCCATCCCACGCCAGACAGAACTGCTGTTCTTGCTCCTGGACAAAGTAATGACCACATCTCTGTGTCAGATGATGGTCATACTCCTCGGTTAGAACACTCAACAACAGAAGACAGTGGCATATACTACTGCAGGGGTGTCAGAAATATTGGAGGTGTAAGTGAAAGAGTGGAGGTAATGGTGGTGTCAGCTCTTCCACCACCAGTGATGAGTGTTGGTCCTAGAGATATTAAGATTGCACCAAGGAGTACTGCAGCATTTCCCTGTGAGATAGTGAGTGAGGCAGCCCAAGCCACCATCTCCTGGTGGTACCGTCCAGCTATCCACCTGCCACCCCGTCAACTATCCCAAAACACTGCTGATCACCGACTCTCTCTCCCTGACAATAGTGCCCTCATCCTACAGAATGAGCATCGGCAGACTCGGGAACAGTGGAACAAGCTGCAGTACTTCTAGTAGAACACAATGCTGCTGCCGGCGCCTCCTACCAAGCCACGTCTAATAGCTGTAAACCAAACAGCGGTGCATCTAAGCTGGCTTCCCAACTCTCAAGAAGGTAAAGAGACAGGTCACTGGTACACAGTGAAGTACTGGAGACAAGGCTGGGACGAATGGCAAGTAGCTGACGCTATCATGATGCAGGAGTCATGCGTTTTAAGAACATAAGAACATAAGAAAGAAGGAACACTGCAGCAGGCCTACTGGCCCATGCGAGGCAAGTCCAAGTCTCCTACCGGCTTAAACCAATGTACCCAACCTAGTCAGGTGAGGTCACCTCCACTCAAGGAAGGAGCACGACACCAGACCCAGCAGCACAAGCTAGTCAGGTCCAACGCACACTAACCCACACCCACTCATGTATTTATCTAACCTATTTTTAAAATTACACAACGTTTTAGCCTCTATTACTGTACTTGGAAGTTTGTTCCACTCATCCACAACTCTATTACCAAATCAATGCTTTTCTATATCATTCCTGAATCTTAATTTTTCCAACTTAAAATCATTGCTGCGAGTCCTGTCTAGGCTAGATATTTTCAGCACGCTATTTACATCTCCTTTATTTATTCCTGTCTTCCATTTATACACCTCGATCATATCCCTCCTAATTCTACGCCTTTCTAGAGAGTGCAGATTCAGGGCCCTCAACCTATCCTCATAGGGAAGATTTTTGATACCTGGGGTAAACTTAGTCATCCTTCTTTGTACGTTTTCCAGAGCATTTATATCCATTTTGTAATACGGTGACCAAAACTGTGCAACATAATCTAAATGAGGCCTACCCAAGGATGTATAGAGTTGAAGAACAACCTGAGGACTCTTAGTTTTTTATGCTTCTTGATATGAAGCCAAGGATTCTATTAGCTTTATTGCGAACACTTAAGCACTGTTGTCTTGGTTTCAGATTGCTGCTAACCAGAACTCCTAAATCTTTTTCACAATCCGTAATATTAAGATCTACATTATTTACTTTATATGTGGCATGGTTATTGTCCTGTTCAACATTTAGAACTTTGCATTTGTCTATATTGAACTGCATCTGTTACTTCTCCGACCACTGCATCAGTCTATTCAAATCTTCCTGGAGTGCTCTAATGTCCTCGTCAGAATGAATTCGACGGCCTATTTTGGTGTCATCGGCAAACTTGCTGATGTCGCTCTTTATTCCCTCATCTATGTAGTTTATGTAGATTGTGAACAACAGGGGGCCCAATACTGACCCCTGTGGAGCACCGCTCATGACGTGCCCCCACTCTGATTTCTCCCCATTTATGCAAACTCTCTGCTGCCTATTTGTCAACCATGCCTCTATCCAGGAAAAAAATTCTCCTCCTATTCCATGTGCCTAAATTTTTCTCAATAGTCTCTGATGTGAGATCTTGTCAAAAGCCTTACTGAAGTCCATATACACAATATCATATTCATTACCATGATCTACCTCCTCAAATACCCTAGTGAAAAAAAATAATAAATTCGTAAGGCAAGAACGCCCCTTTGTAAAACGATGCTGAGATTCGTTGATTAATTTATGCTTTTCAAGGTGACTACGAACTGCTTCGGCAATTATTGATTCCATAAATTTTCCCACTATGGAGGTAAGGCTTATTGGTCTATAGTTCGAAGCTAAGTACCTGTCACCTGTTTTGAAAATAGATATCACATTTGCCATTTTCCACTTATCTGGCACCATGCCAGTTTGTAGTGATATGTTGAAAAGATTAGTCAGATGTTTGCTAAGCTCCACTTTACATTCCTTTAGAACCCTTGCGTACAATTCATCAAGGCCTGGGGATTTGTTGGGTTTTAATTTATCTATTTGCCTAAGGACCATGTCACTTGTGACCCTAATCGTGCATAATCACATCACTCCAGGACACACCTACACCTTCCTGGTCCGTGCCGTCAACAACAGAGGGGCATCAGTCCCCAGTCCCTGGTCAGATCCTGCCAGTACTCACCCTCCTCTTGACCCCAGTCTTACGGTGTTGCTGGGTGCACTATGTACAGTGTTACTGGTTGTACTGTGCATACTGCTGCTGGGTGCAATGTGTACAGTGTTGCTGAGTGTGCTATGTACAGTGCTACTGGGTGTACTGTACACAGTGCTGCTGGGCGTACTGTGTATAGTGTTGCTTTGTGTACTGTGTACAGTGTTGCTGGGTGTACTATGTACAGTGTTGCTGAGTGCACTGTGTACAGTGTTACTGGTTGTACTGTGCACAGTGTTGCTGGGTGTACTGTGTACAGTGTTGCTGGGTGTACTGTGTACAGTGTTGCTGGGTGCACTGTGTACAGTGTTGCTGGGTGTACTGTGTACAGTGTTGCTGGGTTTTACTATGTACAGTGTTGCTGAGTGCACTGTGTACAGTGTTACTGGTTGTACTGTGCACAGTGTTGCTGGGTGTACTGTGTACAGTGTTGCTGGGTGTACTGTGTACAGTGTTGCTGGGTGTACTGTGTACAGTGTTGCTGGGTGTACTGTGTACAGTGTTGCTGGGTGTACTGTGTACAGTGTTGCTGGGTGTACTGTGTACAGTGTTACTGGTGGTTGTACTGTGCACAGTGTTGCTGGGTGTAATGCGTACACTGTTGCTGGGTGCACTATGTACAGTGCTACTGGGTGTACTGTCCACAGTGTTGCTGGGTGTACTGTGTATAGTGTTTCTGGGTGTAATGTGCACAGTGTTGCTTGGTGTACTATGTACAATGTTCCTGGGTGTACTGTGCACAGTACTGCTGGGTGTACTGTGTACAGTGATGCTGGATGTAGTGTGTACAGTGTTGATGGGTGTACTGTGTACAGTGATGCTAGGTGTACTGTGTACAGTGATGCTGGGTGTACCGTGTACAGCATTGCTGGGTGTACTTTGTACAGTGTTGCTGGGTGTAGTGTATACAGTGTTGCTGGGTGTAGTGTATACAGTGTTGGTGGGCGTATTGTGTACAGTGTTGCTGGGTGTTCTGTGTACAGTGTTACTGGGTGTACTGTATACAGTGCTGAGTGTACTGTGTGCAGTGTTGCTGGGTGTACTGTGTACAGTGTTGCTAGGTTTACTGTGTATATTGTTGCTGGGTGTATTGTGTTCAGTGTAGCTGGGTGTACTGCATACAGTGTTTCAGGGTGCTGCATGTTAACACACTCGCATAGGCTGTCTCACTAAACAGCGAACCAGATGCTAAGGGTCGGACGATCGGGGCTCCATCTTCAGATCAGTGTCTAGGTTCAGCCAGTGAGAAGGTGGCTCTGGCAATTGTGAAGGTGACATGGTTACCACTCACGTTTTCACCCGTGTCATTCGAGAGCTGGTTGAAGAACGATCTGCTTTCTATTGGCAGCTTCTTTGCCATCCTGTGGCGTGCACTAATACCTATTGCTGTATATAGTGTATATATTGCTGTTCATACTTGAAGGATAATATAATCAAAAGTTTTTCTGCTGCGTTTATTTTGCTGCCTTTACAGCCAGGATAACAGGCCTTTGAGTACCTTGGTTGTAATATGGGTAGCCTGTCCAAGAGCTGGAGCTGGACTTAGAGCAGGAGTTGAGCCTAGAGTTGAAATTTTATCTATAAGTAATCGTAAATAGCTGGCTATTTGGCATTGCATCAGCTTTGCCAACGCTTCAGGAATTTTTGTGTGTCAGGCCTGCTATTGTGTGATTGTAGATTGCTTGGAACGTCAGCTCGGGTCATCTGGCAACCAAAGAAACAGTGTTGAAGGAGACGAACTTCACACAAGTTCTGGGGCATCACCATTTTATCTGCATACCTAAGCTTAGTCAACCACAGGCAGCCTCTCATCTTTGCAGTGGTGAAAGTCCTGCTTTCCTATCATCTTGATAGACTATTCAAGGCTAGAAACTCTGTGGCGAACTAGACGTTGGGTTGACACTCAACAGCTGTGACCCCCCCCACCCCCATCATCAGCAACAGCTACAATTTCTACAACACGCTGTGTCAACAACATCAGACACCCCAGTCTAACTGTACATATTAGTGTTGAATTCAGATATTTTTATATTTCATTTTTCATTTCTCTTTCAAGTAGGATAAAAATTCATATTTAATTGTTTTATATTTTCATTTCTAAATAATAAGGTGTTTAATTAAATTTGACTGTTATTATTCTTTTTCTATTCACTAATTTTCCTGAGGAGGAGCCAGCCTTGGTAATACTTACTGAAGTTGTTACAAGGCTGAGTAAGCCTTCACAAGTGGCGACCTTGCCAGGATCAACTCGACCGAATCAAGATTCAACTCCATCTCAAATCTACCATTGGAACTTCAACGCCGCATACCACAGACGGTTACCACCAGCCATGAGTAATCATTCTCTATGGTAGGACTACAGTACAGGTATTTGAAAGATATGGTTATTGTTATAGTCTCAATTAATTGTAAGTCAAGTCAAGGCAGGATATACTATTTAATTCTGTCATCCTTGTATTTGTGAGCTTGAAACGATTTGGAGGAATAGACTCTAGGGACCCGAGATTTTCCAGTGACAAGTTGTTTCATTGAGCTCTATTTATTATATCAAGGGAACTGTTGTAGGACACTCTTGATTTCTTGGTGAGAAGATCAGATGGTCATGGGACCCCATTCTACTTGCTGTTTGGTCGGAGCCGGCTAAGAACCCTCCATTTTCATCGAACCCTCCGATTTATTTACAGTTTGAGTGGAGCAAGAATTGAACCCTCCGTTTTCTTCTATATATCGGTTTCATTTTCCTCTGGTAGTTTAAGTTTTTCTTGCAAGTATGGAGGAATACCAGTTTTGGATGAACACTGGGAGTAAGTTAGGAATAACGGGGAAAAATTTAGAAGCTTTCATTAGCTCCAAGATCCAGGAAAGAGAAAGGAGAAAGAAAACCTTTAGAGAGAGGAGAAAAAGAGAGAGAGAATAGAGAGAGAGGAGAAAAAGGAGAGAGAGAGAATTGAAAGAGAAAACCAGGAAAGACAGAAAGAGAGGAGAAAAAGGAGAGAGATCGAATTGAAAGAGAAAATCAAGAATAACAGTTAGAAAAAGAAAGAGAGGAGAAAAAGGAGCATGATAGACTTGATCATGAGGAGAGAGCTAAAGTACATGAGGAACAAGTTCGGTTAAGAGAACTTGAGGAAAGAGCAAAAGATAGAGAAGTTTAGGAAAAAGCAAGAGAGAATGAAAATGCGAGAGAGTCAGAAAGATCGCTAGATAGAGAAATCTCGCCTTGAACTAGAAAATAAAAAGTTAACTTTTACACAAAAACAATTAGAGGAAGGAGCAATTGATCATACAGCTAGTGCACATATTCCAACACCTAATTTACCTTCCTTCACAGTGGGTGAAGACATTACTGCATACATAATTAGGTTTGAAAATACCACTACCCTCTGTGAATGGCCAGCTGACACCTGGGCTACCAGGTTAGGTATGTTATTTTCTGGTACAGCTTTGAATATCTATGCAACTTTGTCCCAGGATATCATATGTAATTATAACCTACTTAAGAAGGCAAAAGACCACAAATTCTTATCGGATAGATTTCAGGTATGCGACTTTACAGCATGGCCAAAACTTTCAGCAGTTACAAGTAACACTCTTTCGTTTGTTCGACTTTTGGATAGAGAGCTCAGGCATTGATCACAGTTATGAATCTCTTAGAGACTTCATGGTTGCTGACCAGTTCCTGACAGCTCTTCCTCACTGTTGCAACCCCTGAATGGGTTACAATGATTATGTATATATATAATGTATATTACCTTTTCATTTAATTTTATATTGCTTATATTTGCGATAATAGCTAAATCGTAAATGTATGACTTTATATTATTATTTGACTGTTATATTGTTATTTGACTTATGTTGTTAGGATGTACATAATATGTGCTCAGTTAGTCTTGATTGTCAAACTACTGTAATTATCGCTTGTCGCTGGTTATACTGCCGGCTTCTGAGCTGCAGTTGTCCACGTAGCTATCACGTGATCGAGGGGGGGGGTGTCCTCACCTCACTTGAAGTACTCAGTCTGCTGGATACTCGCTTGGTGGTTGGACAGATTGTCTGTCTCATTATTCTTGTTAGTTTTGTAGAACTCTGTTCACAGAACATTGTATAGACTTAGTGATTTTCGACGTTGTACTGAGGTTGTGTGTCGCTTAGACACTCTGAACATCTCAGGTCCTTAGCTATAGCTTCTGACCTAATTTTGTACTGGTTTCTGTGTATTGTCACAGTCGCGTTTTTCCTATGCTGAACATAGATTCAGTAGTATGGGAGTTTTGTAACTTTTGTGGAGGATCTGCTGATGGTCCCTACTTAGTGTTGTTATATTATCTCCTTGTTCCTGATTCTGTGTCGCAGTCGCTTCATATTGCATTGCTATTGGGCTTAGCATTCTTTGTTGTACAAGCAGACTGTTCGGGTTGCCAGTCGGTCAAGAAGTTAGTTTATTTGAGGACTTTGTCAGTCACTTGTTTAAGTCTTATTCGAGTCTTGAGACATAGCTAACTACTTAAGAGCACTTACACGCATACACACACTTGTAGATATTTGTAATATCTTATTAAATGTTAATGTACCTGACGGTACTTAAGAATTATAAATGTGATATGTGCTTTCAGCACAATAATATTGAACTCGAGAGATTGATTTTATTTTGATTGCTGTAATTAATTTAATTTACTTTGATAATATACCTCTAGACTTAATAAATTTATTAAATTTTAATTTCTCTAGTTAGTAGCCTACCAGTTGTAATCCTAAAGCGCTATTGAACAATACTGAATTTTAATGGATAATTGGACAAGGATACTGACTACTTGTTACGAAAACCCAGTAACAGGCTGGATGCTAGAAGGGCAGTCCTTTCTAGTATTCACTGGAGATCTCTAAGCTTTTAGAATCGCGTTTTTTGTAACACTCACCAAATACGAACATTCATCAGAGAACGTAACCTGATTAAAGCTGAGGAAGTTGCTCAGGCTGCTGACCTGTATGCTGAGGCTCACAATTCCTATAAAGACCTAAAGGGATCGAACCTTAAGGGCAAGGGTTCACCAGATCTTCAAAAATAAAAGCCTCTAGTGGAAAGTACACTGACGTCTTTTATTCCGGTTTGTCATTTATGTGGTGTTAAGGGACATAAACGTCCCGATTGTCCTTCTAAGAAAGTGCAAAAAGTGGGAAGATGTTTTAAAGACTGTAATGACCAGGCACCTTTCTGTTCAGGAACAGTTAATGGACATAATGTATCTACCATTTTACGAGACACTGGATGCACATGTATAGTCATTTCTGATAAGCTGTTCCCTAACCTTAAAGAAACTCATTCCACTGCTATCCTTTCAGACTACTTGGGCCATACAGACACTTTTCCTACCATCCGTTGTTACATTAGGTCTAAATGGTTCACAGGTTGGTCTGAAGCCGTACTAGCTCCCATCACTTCTTGCTCCGTACTAAAAGGTAATGTAAAAAGTGTCATTCTTCCGTCTGAAGTTGACCTTTCATCATCAAAGATGGACATAAGTTTTTCAGCTCCTCTTCCTGTAGAGTCAGAAAAGCCCCTCGATAGTTCAAAGGAGGCAATGTCTCGTGATATTCATGTGGGGTTAAAAACCAGTGATGCTACTCTCGACATCGAGGTAGTAGGATCACCGGTTCACTTGTTAGATGAAAGTAAGGATATCGTCTCTGATACTATAAATGTCTTGACTAGGGCTCAAACCAAAGCCCAGGCTTCTCCTACTGTCCCTACTTTGATTTTCCCTGACTTTAAGCCTTTAGATATACCGAAGGATTCCTTTGTCAATTTACAACGTAATTGCCCTTCTCTTCAGAATTGCTATAATGCAGCTAGACAAAATCAAGTTATCCAAAGAAAAAACTTTTCATATAAATTTGAATATACAAGAGGTATCCTGTATAAATCAGTATTCAAACTAAATTCAGATGAGATAGACTATTCCATCTTAGTTGTTCTAAGTCAATGCAGAGAGACTGTTCTTAAAATGGCTCATGACCTGCCAGTGGCCGGTCATTTCTCGCATCGTAAAACCTTGAATAAAATTAGGGAAACCTATTTTTGGCCCAAAATATCCTCAGATATCAGTACCTATTGTAGATCGTGTAAAGTTTGCCAACTGACATCCTCCCGAGGTACCCGGCGAGTACCTATGGTCAAAATGCCAATCTTTACGGTACCGTTTGAATGAGTAGCTATTGACATCGTTGGTCCTTTATCACCACTTTCATCTGGGGGACATAGATATATATTAACATAAGTTGATTATGCTTCGAGTTTCCCTGAAGCTGTACCCTTAAAATCCATAACAACTACAGAGGTGGCTGAAGCCTTTTTGTCCATCTTCTCCAGAGTTGGCATCCCTAGAGAAATTTTGTCTGACCGTGGGACACAATTCACATCTGACTGAATGCAACATCTATACCAACTTTTGGGAGTGAAGCCTCTATTCAAAACACCCTATCATCCCAGCTGTAATGGGAGGATTGAGCGCCAGCATTCGGTTCTCAAGTCCACTTTAAGGAAACTTTGCTCCCTTGAACCTAAGGAGTGGCATCGTTTCCTACCCTGTGCTTTGTATGCCATGAGGGAAGTTCCCAGTGACTCTTTGGGGTTTTCACCTTTTGAACTTCTCTATGGTATACAGGCCAGAGGTCTATTGTCCATCCTTCATGACTTATTGACTAATGAGGAGGTGAATGCTGAGGTTCAGTCTTATCAGTTTCTCCTTGACCTTAGATCCAAACTTGAGGAGACCTCTGACATTGTTTCGAGAAACTTTAGCTTATCAATGGACCAGTACAAAACCTATTTTGATACCAAAAGTCAGAGGACAAGTTTTAAAGTAGGGGATGAAGTTCTGGTACTTTTACCAATAAAGTCAAATAAATTATTAGTAGCATGGAAAGGTCTGTATAAGGTATTGAAAATTTGTGGGAAGGTTGATTACCTCATAGAAGTCAAGGGGAAACCTAAGGCTTATCATATCAACATTCTTAAGAAATATTGCTGAAGAAATTCGGTTAACTGCCTGAATGACTGATTTAGTTTTTCCACACAAACTTGATAAGACAACTAAGGAGTGTAAGGTGTGCGTAATTGACACTTCTAACGTAGGCTATGACAGATAACTACATGACTTGGTGACTCTTGACCACTCAGGTGCGACAAACATTAATATCAACGAGTCTTTGGACGACCATAAGAAACATGAACTACTTCAATGTGTGAGTAAATTCTCAGATGTTTTTACGGATATTCCAGGTGTCACCTCCACGGTAGTCCATAAGATTGACTTAGTCACGGACAATCCTATCAAACGGAAATTATACCCAGTTCCAGTTCACCTTAGGGATGCATTTGACCGAGAGGTAGATAGATTGTTAAGCTAAAACTCATTGAACCTTCAGTATCTGCATATTGCTCACCAGTAGTCATGGTTAAGAAGGAAGACAATTCATACAGACTTGCTATTGACTTCAGAGGACTTAATGCTATAACTCGGTGGGATGCTGAGCCTATGCCCTTAATAGATAGCGATCTACATAAATTTTATGACTCTTTTTCTTTTCAGAAATTGATATTGCACAAGCATATCATCAAGTAATGCTAGATCCTTCTAAGCAGTACACCGCTTTTCCTACACACTAAGGACTGATGCAGTATAGAACTATGCCCTTCAGTTTGGTAACTGCCTGTGCTACCTACGTGAGACTGATGAGAAAGGTCTTGGGTAATATGCCAAATGTTTCAGTTTATTTTGACAACATTTACATGATGACATCCACGTGGGGCAAGCATATCCAAACATTAACATCAGTTTTACGTAGGTTACGTTGACATGGCCTCACTGCCAAGCCGAAGAAATGCTTCCTTGGGTATAACAAGATTAGATATCTCGGGCTGATTTTTTCTCACAACTCTTTGCAGCCTCTGCCCAGTAACATCAAAGCTTTATTAGAAGCTCATGCGTAGCTTTCTTGATTCTGTAAATTTTTATGCACAGTTTATCCCAACATTACCGATCTTACAGGCATCTTATCTGACTACCTTAAAAAGTCTGTGAAGGAACCTCTTGAACTTTCCGACATAGCTCAAGAAAAGTTTAATGAGATTAAAAACATTTTCTCAAAAGACCCTATACTTAAGATTCTAGATATTAATAAACCGTTTTGTTTAAGAACTGATGCCTCCAATACCGGATTAGGGGCAGTGTTACTACAGTACCATGATGGTACACCCTTCATGTATGCTTCCTAAGCCGGAAACTTCTTCCTGCAGAAACGAGATACTCCACCATAGAAAAGGAATGTTTGGCCCTTGTTTGGGGTATCTCCAAGCTTAAATTTTATTTACTGGGAAAGGAATTTATTTTAGAGACGGATCGCAAACCTTTGATATATCTAGAAACTTTTAAGGCAACCAACAGTCGCCTCTTGAGGTGGACATTGGCATTCCAAGCTTTTAAGTTTCATATTGTGTATATCAATGGTTCATCTATTTTTTTTCTCTGACTGGTTAAGTCATGACATTCAGTAGAAAATTTGTTGCCTTACGCGACTTCCACATGTTAGAACTTTTTCCTCGCCTATTCTTCTTATACTCCTTGACTATAAGTCTTGGTATGGGGGAGTGTGAGGGAAAAGTTCAACAGATAGGAGTAGCAAGCGAGTATATGGTGACGATAGTTTGATTGCCCGGCCAATCTAGCTCCCGCTATAACCCCCCTTTTTTCCACCAGGAAAGGTGACATGTGGGGCTCCGACCAAATGGTAATCACTTGTCTCACAGCTCCTAACACAACTATAAGTAAAAGCTTCTGCTCCTGTTTCTAATGGATATATTGGTTAAAAGCTTCACTTTTAACCAATTTTAAGACTTAGTTCATTCTGCCTTGATTTCCATGTGCTTTTAGATAATCACCATGTTTTTAAATACTTTACTTATGATGGAGAGTGATTTCTTAGGCAGTGGGAAACCTTTGTCTCTTTCTAGCTTGTAATGTCAGCTTGGGTCATCTGGCAACCAAAGAAACAGTGTTGAAGGAGACGAACTTCACATAAGTTCTGGGACATCGCCATTTTATCTGCATACCTAAGTTTAGTCAACCCCAGGCAACCTCTCATCTTTGCAGTGGTGAAAGACCTGCATTCCTATCATCTTGACAGACTATTCAAGGCTAGAGACTCTGTGGCGAACTAGTCGTTAAGTTGACACTCAACAGCTGTGACCCCCCCCCCCACATCATCGGCTACAATTTCTACAACACGCGGTGTCAACTTCAACCAGACAGCCCAGTCTAACTGTACATTTTAGCGTTGAATTCAGATATTATTTTTATATTTAATTTTTCATTTCTCTTTCAAGTAGGATAAAAATTCATGTTTAATTGTTTTATATTTTTCTTTCTAAATAATGTGTTTATATTTGACTGTTATTATATTTTTTTCTATTCATTAATTTTCCTGAGGAGGAGCCAGCCTTGGTAATACTTACTGAAGTTGTTACAGGGCTGAGTAAGCCTTCACAGAGACAGAAAGGACTCCTGAAACACGTAGGGATGGGGTATACCACAAAGTACTACACAAAATACATACAACTGAGGAAGAGTTGAGGAGGATGCTAAGAGAACTAGTTCTTTCAAAGATGATGGGGCCGGATAATATCTCTCCGTGGGTCCTGAAGAGGGAGC